>RJWH01002065.1:0-110197 GCA_004363575.1 Solenodon paradoxus | reverse complement strand
AATCAACATTTATTTTTTCAAAGTTTCTTGATTATTAGTTCTAAAGAGAAGCTTGCAATCATCGTAAGAACCACCGGGGCAGGTACGAACACAACATTGCTTATTGATAGACTGAGACTTACAAAATTGTGATGATCCCAAAGGGAAAATAAACTGGGTTGAAAATATAAATGTGGAGCCATCAGCATATAGATAGAAGGTGACATCACCGAGTAGATGAGGGAAGGAATAGCAAAGACTGACATTTGTAGAGTAAGTACAGCAAAAGTTATAAAGTAGTTTGCAAAGATCTGGAGGGTGGGAGACAGACTAGCGAATATAATGACATAAAACTCACTGGGAAAGTAGGACTTTAAGGAGACACTATGCATCAGTGTCAACAGCTATAGTTAAGTCAAGCAGAATAAAGATTGAGCTGCTACCACTAGATGTTTACATCAGCTTGAACAACCTTATCCAGTCAGTTCCTGTGGTTTTCAGAGGTGGAAAGCATCGACATCAGAGCAGTGATTGAGGACTGAATGGAGGTGAGAAAATGGAGGTCATCTGTACCTTTTGGAAAGGTTGCGGGGAAACCAAGGAGGAATAGAAGGTGGCAGTTGGCAATTCAGGATCAAAAATTATTTTAAGAGAGTTGAGATTTGACAAGTTTTATATGCAAACAGCATGGCATTTTTACCTACATTTCTCTAATCATTTTATATATACTTTCTCGGTTAATCCCTAGAATAATTCTCAGAGATGATAATAATAATTATATTAAATTAATTGAGTGCCTACTATGTGCCATATGTAATATATGAGCAGCGTTCTAAGCACTTTATACAGATTACCATGCTAATCCCCACAAAGTCCTTATGGATTAAGTGGCACTATCACCCCGACATTTCAGATGAAAAAATCTAACAGTCACAAAAATGAAGTACAGTTCAAGGACACGCAGCTCCAAGACGACAAAATCAAAACTAAAGCAGAAGTTGATCCCCAAATCTGTGAAGTGATGAAATCGTCCTTTTCACCCTTTAAAAGATGAGAACACTGAGTCTCAAGAGTTAAACCATTCATCTATGATTAGGCCAGATATGAAGCAGGCTGCACACAGGACCCTGAGTCCAGGCCTACAAGAGTGGAGTCTGAAGAGAGCAGAGAGCGGCACTCCCAGTGGGTTGAGAACCCCCATGAGCAGTCGAGAATCACAATACAGGGCAGTAATTTTCCTATTGTCGCTGCTTTCGTGTTTATTCTCTGTGATGAGAGCAAACTTGGGAAAGTACAAAAGCAGAACTAGAAACACTTTGAGGCCAAGCTGCTGCTTTCCTAACATACTACACAGTCAGACAAGTAAATGCAGTGCTTGCCCAGAGAACTTAAGAGTCCAGGGGGAGGTACGCCCTGGTGGAGCAGCTCCCAACAAGCTCAGTCCATGTACATCCCAAGGACCTCGTTTCACGTCTCGGGGAAGTAACAACCAAGGTGACCAATTAAATAAAAACGTTTATTTATCTTCCCTCTTTCTGCTGATCTACTCACCTTCATTCCTGCCTGTACCTTTCTTTAAAAAAAAAAGAGTCTGGCGGTGGTGTTGGAGGTATGATGAAGGATGGAAGTAAACTATGATCCATTAGTTAGTTATCACTCAGTCTTCAGGAATACCAGGAGTTCTCAATCCAAACAGAATGTCTTCCTGTCTCCTCATGCAAACATCTCTCTGCAAGCTTTCAGAACACTAGGAAAACACCTGTCCCAACATCCTCATCCCCAAAAGACTCCAAGTCTGATGTCACCAGTGGAATTGCCATTGGCAGATGACATCATGACTTTACTCCCAGGAAAGCTGGAAAGGTGGCATTATAAGAAGGTGAAGTGGTCATTTCTCTCCCCCTAGCTTGCCACATTCAACTATGGAGCTGTATAAATATTGAAGAAAGAACGGATTCTTAAAGCCTGAATCAGGAGCAAAGAAGAAGCAGGAGTTCAGTATTTTCTTCTACTTTCTGTTGTTTTTCTAATTTTTAGGAGGGCGTGTGCCATATACCTTTCCCATGTGGCTCACACAGTGTTGCATACTCAGTAGGAACCAGAAAAGAACGACTTGCAAGATGAGTGATAGTCATTAAAAAGAAGAGCAATAAGTGCATTAACACAAGGTGCCCTTGTATTTTGCAACTGAACTTTCAAAGATGCTTCTCCTTGAAACTAGAAACCAAAGCCAGAAAACAACCATCATAGGATCCAGAGAGACCAGTAAATAGGGAAGGGGGACATAAATAGGGACTTCAGTCCCTATTGCCCCCACCCGACTCCAGGCCTTTTTCTTTCCCAACCCTAGGGAGTTTACCAGGTGACAATTACAGGGGTTACTGGGTGAATTTATATTCTCACGTGATGTTTAAGATGATTTATATGTTTTTTACAGCACACTCAGGGTGTGTGTAAACTGTTTCATCCAGCTGAGTATATTTCCAGTTTAAGATACACCATCACTATACATTCGCTATTACCTGAGATGCCCACTGACATCGAGAAAGATAAGAGCACAACTTGCTTCTCACATCTGTGTGGCCATCATCGTCCATATTTGCTCTGAATGGTAAGTTTCACAAACTTGTTCTGATCTGTTCATCTTTGCCATTTCTGGACTCATAACTTGGCCCTTACCAAGGTGACTGTCTACCTCACCTACACAGTCTCTGAAACAGAATTTTCTACATGCTACAAACTGTGTCAGGGACTCTTTCATTTGGAGAAGAAACTAGATGTTGAATGCAGTGCTGATCTGCAGGAGGCTAGATGAGAGGTGTGTACAAGAGATTCTTGGAGAAGTAAGTCCCTTTCAAATGTCATGGGAATCCCTGTGAGCTTTTGTGAAACTCTTGGGAAGATTTATTTATTTTACCTTGTGGTCTCATTAGAACTCAAGGAGTTTCATCAGATATGACTAGGCAGCAAGGGGATCACCTCTCTGTTTATTTAAAAAAAAATTATCCAATAAAATACAGTAAAATGTGTTGAGTACTTACTATGTGTCACATCCTCTGTGTGAATCACTAGTCTATCCACACACTTTTTCTGCCATTTTATTGCAACTAAGAGCCTTATGACAAATACACTTCTAGATTCCTGCTTACAATGGGGTGACTTGGAGTCATCAGCCCTTACCCCTTGTCTCTCTAAGAGTAAAGTTCTAGCAAGATTTGCACACTCCTCTCCATCTTTCAGACCAAACTACTCCCATCTTACCACCACTCTCTAAAAATTGTATTTTATTTGTTTGTAGTGAGGAATACTTGATTTAAGTCTGATATAAAACTCAAAGGTAAAAAGAATTTAGAATCAAAAGTCCCCCTTGACCCCAGGAAACCACTTTTACCAATATCTCATCAGTCATTGCTAGTCTTAGAGGTGATATCATGAATCTCGGTGAAATTGTGTTTTCTTTTTTTCATGTTATAAGAATGAGCATCTCTTCACATGATTAACAATGGTGCCATTTTCGGTGAACTGTGCATATACTTTTTCATGTTTCCATTGGTGTAGAAAGAATACCCTTTATGTTAATCTCTACTGTGTGCCTAGGAAGTAGTCCCAAGAGAGAGAAATATTTTCATACCAACTAGAAGCTGGCAACTATTGCTTGGAGAAATGATTAGAATTTCAAAGTTAGGGACCCTCATGAGACAGAGAGAATGACAAGACACAATTGGTTACCTGTGCCTTACATAGTAACTCTACATTCATGAGGTAAACTATCTGCCATGCTATACATCCAGTTGGAGTGCTTTCTGTCCTCCTTAGAATTCTAACAGTGAGCTCTCGTCAAGACCTATTCTTATATTAAAGAATTAAGAATTGGAATTAATGGTTTGGGGATTATGTAGAGAAATACTGCCAAAATTTTAGTCTCATTAAAGATTAATGCTATGTGGCAAAATGCATCTAATTCCCCACTAACCTAATCCGTTTTTCCAAAACTCAAGTCTGTGACTCTCCAAGATACAGCCATAAAGACAAAAAAACCAAACAAACAGCAAATGACTTTTAGACTTTGGGTAAGTCTCTTAATCTCTAAGGATCTTCTCAACTCACTTCCGAAGTATAGGCGTTTTACTAGATAATCCAAAATTCTAGATCCCTTATTTCTACTTAGCCTCCTTAATTCTATATTAATTATATTGTATAACCAAGAACAAACCTGTGAATTCCAATTCTTAATTCCTTAACATAATACTCTATAACAGACTTTAACTGTAGGATATTTCAATTGTATTGCAAATTTTATAATGACACTTACGAAGATATTTTTACAAATTGCATGTGAAAAGAACTTTTTCATTAATATTCAAAGAAGGGATAGCCTGCTGAAAAACAATTTAAGAGTTTCACAACTTCTGCAGAATCATCATAGAAAACATGAAGATATCAGGTAAGAAGCTGAAAGACATTTTTATAAAATGAGAAGTTAGTGTTTCTCTTCAGGGAAAAAGATAAATCCCACCTAGTAAAGAACTGATTGTAGGCATCTTTAGTAAAACATAGGCATCATAGAAAAGTCAGCTGGTCACTCCCTTGGCATCCAAAAGAACTATATGAAAAATCTCTCAGAGTAATTTATGTCACTGAACCACCTCCTGTGACCCTGTGACCCCTTAACCCCGTGACTGTACATCTTCTAAGGCTATAAAATTCGGTCTGGTTATTTTTATAGGTCTTGCTTCCTCTCTAAGAGTGTAAACTAGCAGAAAAAAAATCTATTCATCTCGATGTCCTTGCAGACTGTCTGAAGTAGACAGCATGTGTGCACATAAAAGATCACAGACATTTGAAAGAAAAGGAGCAAATTGTGAAAGGGTATATTGACAAACCAAGGATAACATGTAATACTGATGGACTATTGACCATGTGGCAGAACTGTACCAGTCACCTAGATGACTAGATGAACTCACTTAACAATCACAAAACTTTATCAAGGAAGTATTGTCTGTTGTGATTGCCTTTTCACCGAGGACACAGAGGCATAAGGCTCAATAATGCTCCCCAAACCATATGGCTAGTGAGTGACAGAGCTGAAGCATAAGCCCAGGCTCTGGCTTCAGTCTATGTGCTCTTAACCACTCTGCTATTCCTCTTTCTAAAATGAGGTACATGAGCAAAAGAAGTGTCAGTACGCCACTCTAAAAAATGGTGGGTTTCTGGGTGTGTCTGGAATCAGCTTGTTCTACAAGATTAAGTTACTTAATAAACTATACAGCATGTGAAAGTCCTCTCACTAGTCCATATGGTTACCTAGAACTAAGTCTAACCAAATGAATTAATAAACATAAAAATCTTCAGAAAAGGAAGTTACAAATATTTCATCATATCAGCATGAGCCTATACACATTGATTTCATATTTGTTAATGTCCAGTTTTCTTAAATAAACCTATAGCTCCTATTTCTTTCACCACCCAGTAGTGGGCTAAGATGCTGAAAATAATCAATACATGATTTTATACTGATTGATCAACTAGTGAATTTACTGATAGGAGGTCACCTTATTCTTTTTTATGTTGAGCCCCAACTTCATTTACAGTGGTGATATCAACACCTCAGTCTGCCAGTTTATAGAACCAATAGACAAAATCAGTGAGAATATAAAGAACTCATCAACATTATCAACCAATAGGCTGTAATTGACAGTTATAGAAAACTATACTGAACTCAATTGAATACACACCACGTATGAGTGATATCAACTCAGCAGAACACTTTTTTTTCAAGTGAGTATGAAGCATTCATCATAGAGACCACTTTCTGTGCCATAAACAAATCTCCATGAATTTATTTTTCTGTCCCCCACCTAAAGCACTAACAGTGTCAAAGTGTTCATCGGCCCTTCCTGATTATGTCCAGGTTGCTAGTTGTCTTGTCTCCTGAGCGAAGGGAACTGCTGACTTGCAGGTATGAGGGAGTCTGTAACTCTCTGGGAGCCTGCCTTTAATCCCCTAAATATGAGTTTACTCTGCTAGGAGAAAAATAGCTCCTTAAGAACAAAAGTCAACAAGTTTCATCACTCTTCTTCCTGAGTTAGTTTGCTGCTGTTGACAGGTTGTCTTAATATCCTAGGACAGTTGTTTTCTGGATTTGTCTTACCCACAGGATTTCGTGACAGTGTAACATCAGAGCACATCAGTAATGCCCAGCCGGATGCCTCAGAGGACCCTCCAAAAATATCCTCCCACCACAGCCGCCACCAGTCCCATCTCAAGTTCCCCAGTTCCCCAGACATTCGGGGAGCCACAGGTAACTTGGTGAGCCTTGCACATAGCCCTTAGTCAGCTAGGCTGTTCACAGGAGCTTCTGAAATCTGTTTGATAGTCCTTCTCAGGAAACACAGCAAGTTTCAGTGTGTATCATTGCCCACTCTAAGGAGATCGTGTACTTCTATTTGTAGTCCCTGTTTAGACTATTATGGGCTCAAGTGTGTTCCCTTAGCTTCACATGTTAGAGCCCTAACCTTCAGTGTGACAGTATTTGGAAATACCCTGGGGAGGTATAAGTTCTTGAGAGTGGGGTTCTCATGGTAAGATTAGTCTCTTATAAGAAGAGACACCAGGGTCTAAGGTCCCCCCACCTCTCTGTCCTCCCAACACCCAACCTCTACTCCCTGCCACGTGGGGACACAGGGAAAATGTGGTTATCTGAAAACCAGAAAGAAAGTTCTCATTAGAAAACAACCGAGCTTGATGTTCTCTTACACCCTGATCTTATACCTCCAACTTCAAACTAGAAGAAAATCAATATCTACTGTAGAAGCACCCAATTTGTGCTTTTTTATTGTGATCACTCAAGCAGAGGACAATAAATGCTGCAGTCCTAACATCCAACACTGCAGAATGTGATCATTTGGAGACAGGAACTTTAAAGAGATAATTACATGGAGTGAAGTCATGAGGGTAGGCACGAATCCAATATGACTGGTGCCTTAGGAGGAAGAAAGATTAAGACACAGTGGCCAACACCCAAGGGAAGACCACGTGAAGACACAGGAAGGAAAAGGCAGCCATCTTCAAGCCAAGGAGAAAGGCCTCAAAAGAAACCAACTTCACCAACTCCTCCTTGATTTTTGACTTTTAACCTCCAATGTCGTGAGAACATTCATTTCTGGTGTTGAAGCACCCAGTCTGTGATTCTTTTACATGGCAGTCTTAGCAAACTAGTATACAGGCTATTTGGGGGGTCACGGTGGCATGTGCCAGCACCACAGCCCATAAAATGGCTTTGAAAATAATTAGAGATAATGGGTCATCAAAACGGCGGAGATGCTAGAAAGTGTAACAAGCCTAATAGAAGAAGGATGATTAGACCTGAGGTTTGGGGTAGAGCAGGAGAGTGACTGTGCTGGGAGAGGGAGAAGGAATGAGTGTGAGGAGAGAGATGAGGGGAAGGACTCACAGGATTGCATTTTCTCTCTCTCTCTCAGAAATTTAGGGAGCATGAAGAGAGGGTCACTGCTGCACTTCTCTAAAGATGGGAGTTCGGTCTTCAGTAGGATGGGCTTGGATGCTGCTTGATTTATCTGATGCTTCCACCCACCTACCTCCCTCCTTCAGCAGTTTCATTTCTCTGAGCAGTAAGGAAGCAACTAGCTCATTGCCCCGCTAACCAGGAGACACAGCTGTTATTAATGAAGTGAGGATGAAGCAATTATCTGGATAATTCAGACATCCATCACTATTTTCAACTAAAATGTCCAGGCGCACAATGTGTAGGAGTCAAGAGGAATAGATTGATTTGAATTCATTGTCTCAATTTGCCATTTTATATTGAACTTGTCCAAATTAAGTTACCTAGATGGCCTTTAGCTTTGCTGGGGTCAGTGACAGAGAAGGCTGCCGGCCAGTGTTCTGGAAAGGAGCTCCAATCCCAAGACCAGGTCTGGAAGGAGGCAGCAAACATGTTCATAGCAGCTTGCTCATGGGACCGATTCCAGGCTGTCATGCAGGATCTCACATCCGACAGTGTTAATGCAGTAAGTTTGACCACATAAAGGCTATTATGTGGAACTATAATTGGAAACAAAGCAGAGGTATCTGAGTCAACTTCTCACTGACCATTTGGGAAAACTGCAATAAGCAGCATTTGCATTAAGAACACATCCAAAGAGCAGTGATCGCGGGTATTTCAGGGCATCTATGCTTCTCCCCACCATACATTTCATCGGCAATCTGAATGCTGTCATGACAGCCCATAGAAAATGGTGCTAAGCCTATCTTCTTCTCGGGCAGTGGATGGCTAAGGTATTTTTGTGTTGCCTCTCTGGGATTTCTCTCTGGGAGCCAACTGTGGCTCAGAGGCTTCCTGCCTTATTTCTCAGACAAATTTCATAGAATCCTAGATCTCCTACTCTTCTCACAATATCTGGGAGGTGAAGTCAGAACGTACAAGTTTGAGCTCTAGCTCAGCTAGTTAGCTGCCAGGGAATCCTGGAAAATCATGCAATATGGAGGGTTTCAGGGTTAACATCTATGAACAGTGTTACTAGAAAGATTAAAAGAAGTAATGTAGACCAAAGCCCTTGACAAATCTCAAAGTAATGAGCAATTGCCTCTATTGCTAAGAAGACAGAGGATGACTTATGTGTATGTGCCCAAAGCCATTCAGACACAACCTCGTGCTGTTCCTTTGATCCTCTTGCGCATTCCCAAACACCCCTTCTAGGTGTCTCTTCTTATTCAACTAGGTGTAGCACTTACCAAGGTATGTGGGACAAAGACCTAACTTCCTTTTTTCTAGGAATGGTGCTCACCACATCTGTCTGGCAGGGTTTTTCTTTTGAATTTGAATTAGATCATCTGTGGACGTTACCTATCACAAGGCCTAGCATATTTGGGTGTCTGTTAAATTAGAATGTAAAAAAAACAAATATTATGATAAGAGGTTGCTGCCCAGGAACCAAGCGATGAGCACTCACACGCTGTTATCCTTGGTCTGTGAGGTACCCTCTAATTTTGTTGGTTGCTTGTTTTATTTCCATCTTAATGCCTCTTCCCACACTTCAACTTCTCTTCACCCTCAAAGCAACCATTCCATGGTATTTAATGTCACGTCATTCATTTTATTATTACTTGTGGATGCATCTCATAAAACATGTTGATTGTTTGGAGTGCAGCAAAGCTTCGTGGCTCTAATCACTGAATACTTTCTGACAGAAAAAGAAAGACTATCAGAGTCTAATGAACTCCCAAAGGAGCTTGGGATTTCAGCTTCAGAGACCCAAAACATCTGTGTTCATTCTGGAAATATAATGACTCAGAACCTGTCCCCAATGACTGTAGCCCTGAGTCCCAGGTGACAGGTGACTGATTGGAGAGCACCAGGGAGGAGAAGCACCTTGGTAAGGGCCTGATCCTGCTTGTTAAGCAAAAGGACTGAAGTCATCCCCATCAGGAACAGGTCATGCCTGAGGAGAAGTGGGACACAGATGCACATACAGGCTTCTAGAACCCAGAATTTTCTAAAAGTAAGGCTCAAAAAGGATCCTTTACACATAAAAATTAAGTGACTCAGAGGCATAAATATGAGACTTAAAACTATAAGGAAAACTATAGAAGTAAATCTTCCTGACATCATTTTTGGCAATGTTTCTGAGATATAACACCAAAAGTATAAGTAACAAATGAGAAAACAGATAAATTGGACATCATCGAAATTAATAACTTTTGCACTTTAAAGGACACCTCCGAGAAAGTGAGACCACCCACAGAATGAGAGAAAATATTTGCACATCCTATTTCTGATAAGACTTGTATCTAAACTATATAAAGAACTCTTAAAACGTAATAATACAGGTCAAAACAGCTCAATTAAAAAATTCAAAACCTGAATATTTGAATAGACATCTATCCAAAGGAGAGAGAGACAATTTGCCAATAAGGGCATTAAAAGATGTTCATTATCATAAGTGATTATGGAAATGCCAATCGAAACCACCAGGAAACATCACTTCATACCCACTAGGATGGATATAATTAAAAGGACAAGTAATAACAAGTGTCGGCAGCATGTAGAGAGATTGGAAATTTCATACACAGGTGGTGGGAATGCAAAACAGTGCAGCCACTTTAGATAACAGTCTTGTGGTTTCTCAAATGATTATACATAGTCTTGCCGCATGACCCAGCAACTTCATTGTCAGGTAAATACCCAAGAAAAAATGAAAACCTGTGTCCATGTTAAAACTTGAACACAGATGTTCCTAGCAACATTCTTTCTTATTAGTCACTTGGTGGAAACAAAGCTAATGCCCCTCAGTTGATGGATAGATAGATAAATGTTGGTATATCCATGTAATCAAATATTACTTGACCATGAAAAGGAATGAAGTTCTGTGACAGGAGTAATCCTGGGAAACATTATGTTAAGTGATAAAAGTCTGTCACAAAAGACCACATATTGTATGAGCCCATTTATATAAAATGTCCAGAATAAGCTAAACTATAGAAACAGAAAGTATATTAGTGACTGCCTCGAACTGGAGGGAAGGGATGTTTAGGGTTGATAGCTAATCGGTACAGAATTTCACTTTGATGTGATAAAAATGTTCTAAAATTAACTGTGGTAGTGGTTGTATAATTTTGTGACTATACTACGAAGCTTTGAATTATACACTTCAAATGGGTGCATTTTATGATATGAATTTTATCTCAACAAAGTTATTAAAAAGGAAATCCCTTTCTGGGGTAGAGCTCTGAACAGGTAATCATTATATTTTTAAATAATTTTATTAAAAGCTAAGTGCCATTGAACAATAACAACAACAACAAAAACAGACAAGGAATGCCTGACATTAAATGGCATATGTATCTACCTACTTTCTGCTTTGGAAAACAGGCAACCAAAGGAGACTGGGTTCTCCAAATGGCCTGACCCCAGACAAATGAAAGAGGGAGAAAGGCAGATGAAACAACATCAGAAAACCTGGTCATTATTTGGTTTTGACTTCAGAATATAGGTAAAGACGGTTTCCAGAAAACTTCTACCCCAAAATTACCAGCTTTCTCAACTTTCCCTAGAGAGGACTATCTGTAACCTGGGGAGGGGGGACAGAAATAGGTGAGACCTGGGATATGACCATAAAATGTTGCTATCTGTAGACAGGTGCTCTGGCCATCAGTAGAAAGACAAAAGGGAGTTTTCCTTGTGAGGGTCTCTAAAGAGCTCTGATGATGAAGCACTAGCTCATATTATAAGAGTCCACCAGGTGGGCAGTGTGTGACGGATGCCCATGTGCTCTCAGGTGGACACGACACTTGTAGCAGATGAGCTGGAGTCAATGATCTGCTTGAGACCCAAAACTGCAGTGATTCTACTTACTTTGCTGTCTGGCAATATTTATTCAAAGTGTGTACCCTGCACTGGGGACTTTATGAACACTCATTATGAGCTGAGATGTGTGTCCACACCTTTCACATACATAAATTCTCCGAGGATGAAGTACTC
Organism: Solenodon paradoxus; assembly: GCA_004363575.1. NCBI lineage: Eukaryota > Metazoa > Chordata > Mammalia > Eulipotyphla > Solenodontidae > Solenodon > Solenodon paradoxus. The sequence goes on along the minus strand of RJWH01002065.1, from coordinate 98,718 downwards.
AGGGAATCCCAAAGTGTTTGAAGAAAATCTATGGTAGTGTGACAATGACAAGGGTGTTTAACCACCAACCACCTGTTTCATCCGCAGCACTGGTCTCAGTTTTCTGGGTGTATTGCATTCAAGGCCTTTGTTCTGTGAAAACAAAGACATTCTTTTAAAAAATTAGTAAAGAGTAGTCAGCAACAGTCAACCCAAAAGTCTTTTAAAGACTGAGTTGTAGCTAATGAAGCTTGCTGGATGCCAAGGCAAAGACAACTTCCTGAGAGTTCCCCAATACCACTGGAAAGGAATTCCCTCTCCTTATTTGAAGATCCATTTAAAATGGGTAGAAGCTTCTGTTTCTTGGAGGTTTTAATGCATATCTTTGTAGAAATAAATGGTCTGAGAAAATCCATTCTGTTCAATGATTCTGAATCCTCAGTCACAGCTTCTAACCACCATGAGATTTGAGTTTAAGTATTGGTTTAATTTATATTTTCATTTTGAAATACATAAAATCACAGCAGTCAGAACTGGAAAGAAGTCAGGTTGTCAAATCAGCCCTTTTACTTTTTACACAGATGAGGGACTGACACTCAGGGTCTTAGGAACTGTCCCATGACCACAGTTCCTGGATACTGCCTCTTCCACATAGAGATCTCAATGCACCATACATTTTGAGTTAAGCTATGGATCTATGCAATCGCAGCCAGGTATAAATGAAGTACATGTCTGAAAAACACCTGTCTCACAAGGACCATCTTACATTATAATCACATTATTTACTCCCTAGCTGCTAGCCTATGGAGAAATATTAGTGAGGAAAGAGAGCTAGAAAGATGAAAACCACACATAATTTTTGCCCTCCAACCTCATCTCTCTGTTTAACAAGGTGCTATGTAAATATATGAAAAATTCAATACTACTACCAAAGTAAAAGATAAGTTCAGGGCAACGATAAAGGGTTTGTACCAAGGACCTCCAAGATTAGCTGTCTTACAAAGAAACTGACCCATAAGAGATCAGGGTTAGACTTCTGAGTGCCAACTGCACTGAACCCAGAGAAAGGTTCCTCAAAGAAGGTGGGGCTGGGTGGAGCTGGAACAGGCACTGGAAGTCCAGATGGGTGAGATCTTCATCATTAAGGGAATAGTTCATATGCATAGAATCTCACTGCATATTGGAGGGTGCTGTCTTCTGATTTCTCTCCCTCTGCAAGAGCTGCTACCCAACATTCCTTATCTTGGGATAGTGGAATGACTGAGTAGAAAAGTTTCTCTTTACTTCCTTATAGGAGGTTAATCATCCATGGGCAATTGCCTCATCGGGTTGATGCTCACTGTCTTTCACCTACATCATTCACCTAAACCATTATTTTTTCTTGACATTGCTCAGTTGTGTATGTGTGAGTGTACATCTGTGCAGACTTGGGTATGTTCTGTCATTGGCCTACCCAGATTACAATGGGCAGGGTTCCATTTACAATCCTTGAATTTACTTCCAGTTTCTGAGCATCACTAGTCATCATAATACTGTCATATGCAGAAAAGAGACAGGCTAAGTAATCATTATTAATATCAGTCCCTATTTGCCAGATGAGGTTTTTGAGCAGTGTAACTGGGAGTAATTTGTATCAAATTGCATTTCCCTGCTTCATGTCACTGTATAGATTTATTTAGCATTATGGTCACTGTACATAAATAACCTGGGAGCAATGGGGTGTAACTGAATAGCATAGATTTATTTATTCAAACATGTACTAAACACCTATTTCAGTATGTGAACTACACTGAACTCAGAACACTGAGTTTTCCAGGAGCCTTTAACAGATTTCCATAGTTCCCAAAACTTGGCCAGGAGACTTCTGATAAACAGAATGCATTTTTTATTTCTAGAGCTTATAAGTGGGACATTCAGCATTATCTAATTCTTTGAAATACCACTTGTCATGTGACTTTCCAATGGGTACCCAGAGCTCCTTGATTACTCTGATAATGTTTCACCCTACGGGACACTATATTCATGAGCTGTTAACTCATAGCCACTAACTGAGATGAATCTTTGTGACACCAGAATGTGTCTCAGCTAGAATCACTAGTCTGCTTGATGGACGAAGGTTCCAGAAATGACATCCCTTAGAAACAAGAGTGAGTTCTAGTACCAGGAAAGTTAGAAATCATCAGATGCTTAACCATAGCTGGGCATCCCCCTCACCATTCTTGGTCTGCACTCTTTATTCAGCCTGATTTCCTACATGTTCCGTTAACCTCTGCTCATTTACACATCATAATTAGTTAGCTCCAATAGGTACCTACAAAGACACTTCCACTCTAACACACATAATAAATAAGAGTTACAAGTGAGTTACTAGTGTCATTTTCTTTTGTCAGGCATCATGCTATCAATACAATTATGTACATAATTGTGGCACTAATTCTCACAACAATGTTTTATTAGAGTATTTTTAACCAGTTTTAGGGATGACCAAACAGAATCCTAGGGAAATGAATTCACCTACCCTAGGTTACAAGCCTCATGGGAAGTCTCACTGGGATTCAACCCCAGGTCTCCTTGAGTCCAAACTCACAGTGATTTCCTTTTACATCGGCTGATGTCTCTGGACCAGCATTTTCTCTCCTCATGCTTATACTAGATTTCTTGCCTCCTGGTTCTCTTTGAAAACTGGTTAATATCCTTGAAAATTTAGAACTTGTGTTAGAGAGAGAACTAAGGAATTCTGGTAAAAGGAAAGGATGTAGGGTGATACCTGTGGTCACAGTGAATACTGTTAATCCTTCATCCACAGATTCAACAGACTCTGAGGCGGGTTAAACCCATGAACGCAGAAGCCATGGAAAGAAAAAAATTACACATGCTAGACCTACACAGGTCAACCTCCTGTTGTTCAAGAGTCAGCTGTACCACATTTTTAAATAACATTTGACAAAAAAGATAAATGGCTTGCATAATTTTAAAAAAATCTACACATGCATCCTTGTAGTATTTCTCTGCATGTCCACCACTTAACCCAACAGTTCCACACTCGCTCTGCGGTACTTGCCTACCTAACCTGTCAGAGGAGGAGTAATGCTGGCTGAAAACCAGAGAACATCAAAGAAACTTAGAAAAACTGACCCTAGTTCTCTAATCTTCGTCCCCCTCCTTTAACATGGTGGCAGTCAGTTCATCACATCCAAATATCCCAAAAGTTGTTCCTGAAAACAAGTTTTCAGATTCATTTTTCATTTCCAAATCCCCAAAATTATATTCTGTGTAGATACTAACTATAGGACACCCTTCCATGTGTCATCCAACAGAGAAAGCCTAACTTGTACCTGCAAACTGAAGTCACATCTCTTTTGGGTTTCTTTGTACCTGAGTATTCTCACCCATTCTCCTCAGACTGAATACTATGGGGGTTGGGCCATTTCCTGAAACTAACAGCAGGCTCCTCCTGGTTGAAAGTAAATCCACATAAGAGTTCAAATAAATGTTCAGAGAAATGGGATTTCAGAGCGATTACTTTTTTCTGACTTTCACGGCTCGGTGTGTAGGGTTGGCCAGCCTAGGATGGAGTCCTCTCTTAGCTCCGCCTTTACCAATATTAACATGCCATGAATGCAATGCATCTGATCACTGGAGGGAATCTAGCTGCCCACAAAGAGTTCCTGTTTGAAGACACATGGATGAGAAGGGTGGGCATCCAACAGCCCAGGAGGCACTGTGGTTGTAGGAATCCCCTCTGAGGGAACTAGGTCTTTATACATTACTAAGATTTCAGAACAGTACTCTTCTAGAATCATCTGTCTTGTCATCACCAGACAGAATGACTTCACAAGTAGCTTTTTACATCTGGATATATCTTTTCATAATAGATCGTATAGACTTCCTGTGCCCATGAGTCTACTGTCCCTCTTCATTATTTCTCTGCCCCTGCATTCCTCCGCTAGCTGCATCGCAGTTTACTGTCTACACCTCTCATCTCCCCAGCTGGATTGGAGGTGCCCTGCAGATCCTTCACAAGACCACCCTAATAATCTCCCAAACGTTTGCTTCAAGTCAGTAGGACCGTGTTACAGAAATACTTTGTGTGTGATTTCCTGCAGCTGGACAGAGGAGGTGCACCTGGGAAAGAGTTTCCTCTGGGATATGGGCAGGGTCTGGAAAGAATGGAAGGATTCATAGAGAAGGGCCCAGGATGTCTGGGAGCCATGTGTCCACCATACCCTGTGTCTCCTCACTGGCCTCCTCAGCACTGGAGGAAAGCCAGCTGCTGGTTCATGAACCCAAGGGCCTCCTCTCCTGGGTTATGCAAGAAGACCCCAGGGGTGGGCCCTGGGGGTTGGTCTTCTCAGGAGGCCTCATTGGCTGGGGTTTCTTGAAGATGTGGGAACTCTGGCTGTAACTGGGACAGGAGGTGGTCCCCCAGGGTAACTGTGTGTGAAGCTGTCACTCACAGGTCTCCCTGCTGGCCCTCTGATCCCTCCTGAGGAGCTGAGACTGGATTCACAGACACTAATGGGATCAGGGCCCCAGGCAAACCCAGCTCCTACTAATATGGACAAGAACAGGTGGGGGAAACTGTCTCCACCAAGAAGCTGCTAAGGACCATCTCTCCAAATGGCTACAGTCGAGCTTGGCTGGGGCTGTGCCCTGGTGTGCTGGTCATCTCCGGAAGGCTCCCCTGGCTCAGGCCTGGCTTCTCAGGCCCTCAGCACACTGGCCCGGGGGCCCACCCTCGGGACTGGGGCTGGCCAGACCGGTGCGCCCCAGGTTGGGGAGAGCGGAGCCCCCTGGTCGGCCCCTTCCGGGGCTCAGCGCTGAGCAGCCAGGGAAAAGCAAACAGGCCCACGGGCCCTGGCCCTGCCCTTTGAACCTTTGGCAATTCGCTCTGCTCTTGAAGCCGGCCTGTGGCCGGCGGGCAGCTGCATATAAAAACCCGGCGGGAGCGGGCGGGGCATTCCTGTTGCTGGCGCAGGTTCGCTGCCAGCAGGTACCGTTCTCGAGGAGCCAGCGATCCAGCCCCCAGCAGGTGCCCTGAGGGAGCCGGGAGCCTGGAGCCGGGTCGCCATGGGCCCGCCGAGGCCCGCACTGCTGCTGCTGCTCTTGCTGCTGCTCGCTGGAGGCGCCCAGGCCGGTGAGTGCGCCCGCCCCTCCCCGGGCAGGGCCTTCCAGGACTGGAACCCGAGGGTGGAAGTCCGTGGAGGGGCTGGGTTCGGTCAGAGGGAAGGCAGTCCGTCCCGGGGACAGGGGGCTCCCACGCAGGACAGCGGGTGGCTCCCCAGACCCAGCACAAGGTGCAGGAAGGACAGGGGAGAGGGTGTCAGAGCAAAAGGCCTTATGTCACCATCTTCCTTGTCAGACCCCCAGGCCCATCGCTGTCTGGAAGACTGGAAAACTCACCTTTGTCTTTCTCCCTTTCTTACAGAAAATAACACAAAGAAAAATGGCAACCCCAGCTGTGCACGTAAGACCCTTGCGGAGGGGCACTTCCCCTCCACCCGACTCGCCCACCTGAGCGCCCTCAAGTCACTAAAATGCAGTGCTTTTGTGACTGGGGAGCACATTCTGAGCCCCAAGGAGCCAGTTTCTAGGGCCTCTGTCTACCCTTCTCTTCTGTTCCCAAAGCAGGGCCTGGGGGCGGGGGGGTGGGGCATGGGGGGCGGTGTGGAGGACAGTTGGCCCCTGGACACCTGAAGGAGATGACACCATCCTGTTTATCAATGGCTAATCATTGATTCGAAGTGCATGAGGATGAGGAAATGCTGACTTTAACCTTGGTGCAGAAATCCAGACCCCCACCCCTTCGTATTTACCTGACCCGCGGTCGGAGGAGCTGGCCAGCAACGGTACCCTGCGGGCTCCCGCCGGCGCTCACGGGGAGGCACCGCCATCTCGTGGCCACCTGGCATCGCTGCATCTGGGCTCAACCCAAATGTTCTTTTTCTGAAATCGCGTAGAAAATTTATATCAAGCACAGAAGAAATCTCCAGAAACCTTCCTTGGGGTTTCTAAAGTCAGCCAGATACCTATAAAGCTTAATGAACTTGGCTTCAGGTATTTTCAGAACCAAAAAAAGGCCACAGAATTAGGTATTTTCAAGCTGAAAATAGAGTAAAGTTAGTACTATCCCTTTATTATCTGCGGTCAACTTGTAATTCTCCAGAGTCTCTCATATGGCTTTTCTGGGCCTTCTAACCTGACACTCACCTCTGTGTACCGCAGATGATGTATTCAAGGAATGAGAACAATTTTAAACATGAGCTTCAGCGAAAGCTTAATGAAGAAGTTAAATCTATAAAGGAAAATTAAATATCATGCAAAGTCAGTGAAAAAGAAGTTGAGTTTGGTTATCATTTTTGATTACCTCCGTCACTGGCCCTTTCTTCCCAGAACTGATTATCTTAGGGAGAGTTACTTCTGCAATGCTGGCTGACTTCTTTCTCCTCATTTAGAAGATGCAACTCGATTCAAGCACCTCAGGAAGTATGTCTACAAATACGAGGCTGAGGGCTCCAGTGGAGTCCCTGGGACTGCTGACGCAAGAAGTACCACCAAGATCAACTGCAAGGTATGGAGGGAGATGGGGGATCGGGGGAATGGGAGCCTGGGGTCCATGGCTGAGCAAACTCAGCTCATGTCAGGGCTTCTTACCTCCAAGTGCAGAGACCCACCCTCCGCCTGAAGGTCAGCCTTGTTGCCAAGTTGTCCGCCATGAAAATTTTGCCAGTCAGGTTTATTTTCCCATGAGCTTCCAAGAAGTCATTGAAATATGTGGTCTCGACTCTCAGCAGTGCAGGCTGGCAGATTTCGCATGATAAGAGCAGCCCGGTGGGTGAGCCAGGGAGGTGGGCCTCTCGGGAAAGCACTCTGGGCACACAGTTTTTCTAAACTAAGTCAAACCAATTCTATTTCTAAGTAGACAAAGAAATAAAATGACAAAAAGAAGGAAAAAGAAAAATGAACATGCATTCATTGTCAAATAAAACCTTACTTATTGTTGAGACTGGTATCTGGGTTCACAGGCAGCAAATCAAAGATCCTGTGGGGAAGAAAAGTCAGGCTAAGAAGTGGTTCTCTTCCTTTGACATCTGTGCTGTCAAAGTAGCCATTAGCTGCAAGAATCCAATGAGAAACTCGCTTTCTTTGTCATACAAACCACATTTCCAGTGTCCAGAAGCCACACATATGGGCTACTGCATCTGTGCAGACATAGGCCCTCTCCAGCACTGCAAAATGTTCTTTGAAGGGTACTGGATGTTAACAACCAGGGGTCTGTTTGCACTCGCCCAAGCTGCAAAACTCTGGATAGGCCCTAATAGATTAGTCTGGAGGGAGCTTCCAGGGTGATGGTGGTAAGGAAACGTTTGCTCTTGACATTGGTGTCATCCTTCTTCTGTTTCCTGTTTTCTCCTTAACGCTCACTCTTGGTGTATTTCTTCTAACCACTCGCATCTCTTCATAGTTCGAGTATATGCTTTGAACCAATACAAAGCGACCTCCTTTCTGTGCCTAGAACAAGCCGAAGCAACTCACTACCCCAGAACATGGGAAAGGCCAACACTGGTACTAAAACTAGTTGATTCAGAGATAGCCCGTGAGACACAGCCAAGACGCGTGTGTTGCTGGGGAGCAGATGACATGTTCCTGACAGCGTCTCCCTTGATGGCTGCTTAGAGACATGGGCCCTGGGGATGTCACCTTCTTGATGGGGAGACTTGATGTGCCCCTCCCCTCTCTCCTCAGGTTGAGCTAGAGGTCCCTCAACTCTGCCATCTCATCCTGAAGATGAGCCAGTGCACCCTGAAAGAGGTGCATGGCTTCAGCCCTGAGGGCAGGACCTTGCTGAAAAAGACCAAGAACTCGGACGAGTTTGCTGCTGCCATGTCCAGGTAAGGAAGGAGCCTGTGAATTTCTAGTTCAGGCTCTGGGCGTGACTGGGTGTGTGTGTGTGTGTGTGTGTGTGTGTGTGTGTGTGTGTGTGTATGTTCACCTAGATCAAAGAACTGCTGAGTTTTCACTATCATCCAAAAGAGGAAAGCGTGATTTTCCCTCCCCTAATGATATCCTCCTAATTATCATCTAAATGTGTTTCAAAAAGAGCTCTTGCTTGAAGCTTGAAACCATGAAACTAAGATGGTTTGTTTCACCAAGTGAACGCTTGTTTAAAGCAAGGCTGGCGTCTGGTGGCCTTCACAGGAGGGACCCTAAACACTGGTTGCTCTGATCTACACAAGGCAGTGCAGGTCTGCTCTGTGGAGGGCAGGGCCAGGATCAAGTGTCCAGGGTCTCCCAGGCCTGAGCTGACCCCCAGCCAGAAGTGGCAACCTGCAGACCAGGTCGTCTGGCATCAAGCGCCAGCATCTCTTCTGTCCGATCACTGTCAGTGTTGCACCGTTATTAAATATTTTGAGCAGCATGTCTTCCTCACTCCAAATCATAGGTTGTAATGTCCTGAGTTTGTGTAAATAGTCATGAATTTTTCGATTAGGTATTGTCCTGAGTTTGTATAAATAGTCATGAATTTTTCGATTAGGTATTGTCCTGAGTTTGTATAAATAGTCATGAATTTTTCGATTAGGTATTATCAGAAACGCCCCCACGTCTTTCATTTTGTGAAACGTGAGATAAGGAAGCCAGTTCTTTCTCTGCAGACTATGGCTTGATGCCTCTGTTTCTCACCAGTAGTGCCGATTTTACCTGAGACACAGAAATGAAGGAGCGAGGGGCAGTGGTGGGAAGGACTAGCGGAGGCTTTGTGATCTCTGCCCTTCTCCCAACAAAAGGGACTCATTCCTTTGCCCACCCTTGGCTTTCTAAGTTGGCATCTCGTGTCTGGAACTTTCTGGGAAGATGTGGGACTGTAAGAGACAGGCCCGGTGTCCTTCACCTCCTTCTGACTTACGTGGAACAAAGACATCAGTCCCTTTGAGACCACAGAAAGGAGTCTCCAAGGAAAGTTCCTCAAATGAAAGAGGCTTCAGACTCAGCCTGAGGCTGAATGGAAGTGAAAGTCCATCAGGTGTAAGGAAAAGAAGCTCAGATTCATGAGTGGTCAAGAAATGCAATTCATATGACCAGGTATTTGTCAGCTTCCACCCACAAGACTATAAGAACATAAACCACGATCGCACCTATGGTTGGCAGGTCTGTGGCGGAAATGAGAGCCGTTAGTCACATTCTCATAATTAAAAGTGTTTACAGGCCTTTAACATAGGGATCCCCATTTCTGGGACTCCAGCCCAAGTAAAGAAAAGTAGCAGATGAAGATAGATGCATAAGGATGTTTATTTTAGCATTTTCAAATGGTGGGGAAAAAATCCAGAAAGAGAAAATACAGAAGAGGAGTATGTCTGAATAAATTATGTATATCCAAGGAAATGGGCATATATTTGCTGGTTTTCAAAAGAATCTGTTAGAGCTCTAAGACATCACTCAGAAGAATTCTCACTGAGTATAAATGAGAAGAGCCAGATACAGAAAAGTGTATATAAAATGCCATTTGCATATAACAAGCAACAACAAAATCTTCACATCCATGTAGGATTGCCTGAGTGTGGGGCACAGGGGCACAGGGACTGCACCGTCGTTTGTTTCTGGGAACAAACAGCAGCAGAGACGGATGTGATGGAGAACAGAGAGGTGATGGGTGAGCCAGGTGAAAAACAAAACAAAATGAAAAAAACCGAATGCATGATGGACAGGTTATGGCTTATGATCATGACACCTTGATCCCATCTAATGTTCTGATGCCCTATTGCTTTAATAAAGTTTAAGAACAAAAAAGCCAAGAAGCGTACATAGTCCACATACCTTTTTGAAAACATATATGTATATGTGTGTGAATATGTTTATAAATGAGAGATGATAAAGGAACAGTAAGTAAAAGGAGGCTGAAAGCCCCCAGCTGCCCCATCGGGAGCACAGCGGGCAGGACCCGCCGTGACCACGGTCTCTCCGTGCAGACACGAGCTCCGGCTGGACGCTTCTGATGGGAAGCAGGTTACCCTGTACCCGGAGAAGGATGAACCCAAGCACATCCTGAACATCAAGAGGGGCGTCCTCTCGGCCCTCCTGCTGCCCCCGGAGACGGACAGAGCCAAACAAGTGTTGTTTTTGGTGAGAACTTAGACAACAGGTGTGGGGATATCTTCACACCTTAGGGACCAGTCGTCTGGTTGCCTCAAGGTGGACCATTGCTCAAATGACCTGGATGGTCACACCGGAGACCCTAGGCTGATGTAAAACACTCAGACCCTGGAAGAACCAGGACAAATATAACACAACACAGGCCAGCCTGGACTGTAAATGGCAAGAGAGAAAATGCCGGGTCCAGACTCTGACGTCAGAGTTGGTGGGGTTCCCGGAGGCCAGACCGGGCTGCCTCAGACCCAGAACCAGCCTTACCTGCTGGCAGGTGCCAGCAGTGCCCATAGGCTGCCCAGGAGGAAGACCCTCCCCACTCCCTGGGGGTCCTACCTTCCCCCAGGCTCCTTTCCCAGCCCAGCCCAAAGCAGCTGCCAACATTTTCCCTGTTCAGACACTGAACATCTTCTGCTCTGCAGGACACTGTGTATGGAAACTGCTCCAGCGACTTCACCGTGAAAGCAAGGAAGGGAAATGTGGCAACAGAAATAACCATTGAAAGAGACCTGCACAAGTGCGAGCACTTCCAGCCCACGAGCACAGGAGTCAGCCCTCTTGCCTTGATCCGGGGCCTGGTAAGTGTCTCAGCCGCTCCACTCATCCCGTGACGCAGCGTCCACTGTAGTAGCACTCAGGGGTGTGAGTGCTGGAGGGGATCTCAGAGGAACCCCTCTACTTCCTGTAGACTCAGGCAGGAAACTGAGGACCCAGTGTCAGATTCGTGCCCCCCATCAGAGCTTGGTCCTCTGGCTGTCGATCTGACATTAGCATCAGACTTTCTGCCATCCCTTGCAAGTAATGATGGTCCATCCCTGAGAAAGTTCTGGAGCTCGACAGAAGGCAGCTAAGCCGCCTGTATCTCTTTCCTGCACAAGGCTGCATGTCCCCAGCTCTCAGCCTCTGGCCACCAAGGAAATCCCCAGATCCGTGTTCTGCTCTCTTCTCACTCATTCCCATGAAGCAACATGACTAAAAGTGTTCCAATGGCCTGTCTGTCCACCCACATATGACCCTGACCAACACCTGACCCTCTGCCTCCTATCTGGGCCACCCCCTCAGTGCTAACCTTCTCTGCTGCCTTCTCTTGGTCACCACAAGCCCTGAGCTTGTCTGGTACCTCTCAGTATCTTCGGAGACAGAGTCACAGCTTGTCACCATAAGCATGAAGGGCCTGAGCAATCACTGCTTGACTGGCAGTGTTCCTGTCACTGTCCTGGCACTTAAACAGGGAGTCTGATGACCACAAGGGGCACACTCAGAATGACCAACTCTCTGACTTACGTGTCTTTGATGAGCACCTGCTGTCTGCTCAGCCCCACACTGGGCAGCACTGAGGAGGGAGGGGACGGTGACAGAGGAACCGTGGACCTTCCTCCCAGTGTCACAGTCTGAGGCAGGATCACAGTTCACACACATGACAATAAAGGACCGTATATAGGATGCCCGGGCATGATAAGCTGAGCAGTGCAGATAAGCAGTCCTCGGCCTGAAAAAGAAAGAGAATGCAATGTCCACACAGCTCACTGGGCAAAGCTGCCAGTCGCTCCAAGTAGGAGAAAGGGCAGTGAGTCTCCCTAAGTCTAAAGTCACGATTCATGGAGGTTGTGGAACAAGCTGCTGAAAGGCACAAAAGGAGCTGTTCATGGAATCGGGAGGTGCAGACCGACATCTAGGGACGTGAACACAGAGCAGCAGTGACGTGCCAACGTCCGGGGCATGGGTAGACGAGGAGACCAGTTATGTCTCCTTTGTGCAGAATAAGGTGTCCATCCGGAGGAGCAGGAAGAGTCTATAGTGTGACTCAGCCCCACACATGGCATGTGGTACATTCTTTTGTCTAAATGTCAAATACCAAGTTCTCTTCTTTAACTGAGTGTATTTAGTGGCACAAAACTCCCACCCCACCCCTTGAAGGCAAATGTCTATGGCACAAAGCAGCCACGCATGTCCCAAGGTCTTATCAAAGTGCTTCCCCATCTCCATCATAGAGTCACCCCTTGTCAACGCTGATCAGCAGCACTCAGTCCTGCCAGTACACCCTGGATGCCAAGAAGAAGCATGTGTCAGAGGCCATCTGCAGGGAGCAGCACCTCTTCCTGCCTTTCTCCTACAAGTAGGTCGTCGACTGCACCCTGATTCATCATTTCTGGGGTCAATGTAAGCTGAATGCATCTCAGGTGCCCTGTTACAGACAAGAATGTGCTAGGAGGGGCCTCTGACGAGATACACAGTATAACCCATCCCTGTTCACCTTTCAAGCTAATAGGCAATTGGGCAGGGAAATCATAGGCATGCAGAACTGTTTAAGATAAATAAAAGATACCTGAGACTTGAAGGGCTGTCAGCCAGGAGATTCTGGAGTCCAGTGCAGGCTCCTCTGGTGAGAAAGACTTTATGGAGGATTTGGGCTTTGAACTGGAGACTTGTGGATTCAAATCCATTTTGAAAACCCAGCTGATGAATCAGCTAATGTTTATTGAGTAGCAGTTCTCTTCTCCTGGGCACTGTGCCGTGGGAGACACAAGGAACTTGCAGGCACTGCATCAGTCCTCCCACTCTGAGCACGCCAGACTGGGGGAGGGTATAAAATGCATGTCTGTCCTTCTGATGGAGGGACAACTTGCATGTTCAAGAGGAGGTGGGAGCTGCTCACTGGGAGGAGGGACGAGTCAAGACTTGCTGGATTTAACAACGCTTTGAACAATGAGTAAGATTTGGATAGAAGTGGAGTTGGGTAAAATTACAATATGAACAAAAAATCTACTCTGGGGAGTTGGCCATCCCTGACATGATGTGCTTCTATTGTGATCAGGAATAAGTATGGGATGATGACACAGGTGACACAGACTTTGAAACTTGAAGACACACCTAAGATCAATAGCCGCTTCTTTGATGAAGGTAAGACCTGATCTTCATGTGGTTGCCAGGGCTGAGAAGCCTGCCAAGGTGGACCATGTATCGTGGCTTAGCTCCCTCCTGGGCCCTATGGAATGTGTGCTGACCAACGAGTAAAGTGGGTTCTGGGGTTCTGGCTATGGGCTACTCTGGTGAGGAAGCACATTCACTTCAGGATGTCAGGTGCAATGGAATAAGAGAAAGAAATTAAGAAAGCTATCTAGGTTTCTGCACATAGGAATCATGCCCCCCCAAGGCCACCTTGGGTAACTCTGATGACCTCATCCACCCTGTGATAATGTCTTGGATCTGGATGTGGTGAGGCAAATGGGGGAGGGGGTCAAACTGGAAGGAACTTTAGAGGTCTCCAGTACAAATCTAGCCCTGCATTTACTTGTCTTATTTTAAGTTGGCCATTTTTAACTCATTGTTCTCAGCAATCGTGATGCCAGATGGTAATGTTATGTGCTTTCGCGCCCATTCTGCAGAGGAGAAAATGATACCTAGAGAGGCTTACTAATGTATCCAGGTCATAGAATATTAGCAATGGTGTAAAGTGAGCTCTGTGACTCTTTCCATTGTGTGCATTTCCATGCTGACATAACCATGCTCCACGGCATAAGTCAGGGCAGGTACTGGAGGGGACACCAAAGGGCTTTCTCCTCAAGACATGCCTAACACCACCGTCAATTCTTTGAGAACTCCTCAGTCCTTTCAGGCAAAGGGACAATCAAACACCAGGTTCATGCAACCCAGGATGGTCTGGGGTAAGATGAGTTGCTGACCTCTGGGTCTTAGTTCCCTTCCCTTTCAAGTCAAGAAGAATACTAACCATTCAGCATAACATGATGACAAGTGAGAAATCTGAAGTTTAGCACCAAGCAGAGTAGACTGCAGGCACCAAGCGCTGGCTTGTTCCTGCTCTTTTACTTTTGGTTGATGCCCTCCTGGTTTCCAGTTTCCACTAAACTAAAACATGGTTGAGATGCAGAGGCGAGCAAGGATTTCTTGGACACTTTCCTGCTTCTAGGTACCCAGGAGGTGGGACTTGCCTTTGAGAGCACCAAATCCACATTGCCACCAAGGCAGGCCGAGGCCATAGAGAAGACACTGCAGGAGCTGCAGAAACTGCAGGTCACCGAGCAGAATTCCCAGAGAGCGAGCCTCTTTCACAAACTGGTGACTGAACTGAGAGGTCTCAACAACGAGGCACTGACGTCCCTCTTACCAAAGCTGATGGAAGATTCCAGGTAGTTCCCGAATAATCGCAGCCCAGTGTTTCAGAGAACATGTGGTAGCTGGCTGAGCAGTCAACGCCTAGTAAACAGGGTCTCAGGAACCATTGAAGTATCATTTCAGTTCATCAGTGAGTCCATCAATTCATGCTTACTGGACAGAGAAATATCACATGCACACATTGCATCCAGCATAGCCATGGCTTTGTGTGTTCAAAGGGGAGGAAAATATTTCCCCAATATTTTGATGGACATTTTCTAATTCTGAGTCCTACCGTGGGGACCTGGATAGTTGGGGAGAAGAAGAAAAAAGTCTGTGCCCTCCAGGAGCCTGCAGGAGAATGGAGAGACAACTGCAGCAAACAAATGATACTGTGATGTCCTTCAGTGCTGTGAAGACAGAGAAGGGCTGGGGATGGGAGTGAGAGCTGTGCTTCCCTGGCATGTTCTGGGTTCTGTGGAAAGGGCAATGCTAGCAGTCCTCTTTTGGTGATGAGCGGGGGGGATGGAGAATGCTCCTCTGGAAGGCTTCTGGGAGCTGGGTTAGGTTTTGAAAGCTGTTTGGATTGGGCTGGTGAATGAGGGAAATAAAGAAACTACAGACAGAGGGAACCCCTCGGCCAGAGGATATCTGGCTACCCGAAAGAGAATCTATGCAACTCTCTCTGCCCTTTTCTTCTCAGTCCCATCACCTTACAAGCCTTGATTCAGTGCGGACAGCCCCATTGTTACACTCACATCCTCCAGTGGCTGAAAAGTGAGAGAGTCCACCCACTGCTGATAGATGTAGTGACCTACCTGATGTCCCTGGTCCCTGAGCCCTCAGCCCAGAGGCTACGGGAGATCTTTCACACGGCGAAGGAGCAGCAGAGCCGGACCACCTTGTATGCTCTGAGTCACGTGGTCAACAAGTGAGTTTCACACTGGTTCTCCTCGTGGGACAGGAGATGACCCCACATCTCTCCATGAAAGTGGTGCCCCTCCCTGCACTTTCAAACTCTCATGCTTACTCTTCTTTTGTTTTTGTTTTGAGAGTAATGAGTTGACCTAAGAAAACAGCAAACACAAGTCCAAATTTGAAGCTAGACCTCACCATGCTTGCTAAATTCCATTTCTTCTTCTGCAGCTATCATCTGCCAAACCTCACAGAGTCGCAGGACCTGCTAGACGTTGCTGATTACCTGTCAGAGCAGATTCGTGAGGACTGCACTGGGAATGAAGAGCACACCTACTTGATCCTCAGGGTACTTTCAGTCTTGGGGAGAACATGCTTTGTATGGGAAACCTCTTCCTGGGCACCCACTTCTCCTTCTGCACCCTGACTCCCTCGTGTTTCTTTTCAACATAGGTCATTGGAAATATTGGCCGAACCATGGAGCAAGTAACCCCCAGACTCATGTCTTCAGTCCTGAAATGTGTCCAAAGCAAAGCACCATCACTGCTGATTCAGAAAGCAGCCATCCAGGCCCTGCGGAAAATGGAACTCACTGATGAGGTAAGATCCCCAGAAGCAGTCTGGACGTGAAAAAAAAAGCATGTAAATGAACAAAGGTGTGGAATGAGATTCCAACTCTCATCATTCTTCTGACTTTTTTCTACTGCGCTCTCATTGCTAATTTCAACCAGGCTATTGACTTGACTGCCTAGCAGAGTGGACATGGGAGAAAGATTTGCCATTGTAGATGCCGGCACACAGAATGGGGTTTTTTCGATATGTCCTCTGACCAGAGTGACCATTATTCCCATCTTGGGAAAACATGATTGATTTTTCCCAAACTAGGCTTCTCAATCTGGGCCCACCTAAGTTAACAATGACTCCAGAGCTTTGGAAACTACCTTATCTATTAGCTTCAAATCTCGCTATCTCTTCCTACCTTTACCCTCAAATTGAAATAATTTATGCTACTACAACTTTGTTTTTGCTTAGTGACAAAATTAGCCCATCAAGTCATAATATGGCCATAACTTGTGTATTTTAATACAGTTGCATTCAATATGCATGTGATAGGTGCTTCTGAGACCCTTCCTTGGTCTCCTTGCTCTGGGGAACACTGAGAAATAGACTCAGTAGCAGCATTAGAAGGAAATATGACTGGCATGTAATAAATCATTAGCAGATCATGCCCATGTTTGCTAGGTCTTCTCTGTATCTGTCCAAAGGACAGCAAAAACAGCCTCCTCTTTTGGCTACAGGTCCAAGAAGTCCTTCTTCAGACTTTCCTTGATGATGCCTCTCTGGGAGATAAGCGACTGGCTGCCTACCTCATGCTGATGAGGCGCCCTTCCAAGTCTAATATTAATAAAATCACCCAACTTCTCCCACAAGAACAGAATGAGCAGGTGAAGAACTTTGTGGCTTCCCACATCGCCAACATCTTAACCTCAGAAGACTTGTATGTCCAAGAGTAAGTAGTTTTCCCCCATCTGTCACAAGGGCTGGGATTCCAAACCTCAATCCTGATTGAGTCACTCCTTGCCCTTTATAGAAGGGTCTTTCTTCCGGAATAGACATTTATGCCAGAGTGCAGTCAACCTAATCAAGCAATTAGGGAAACAATACTCAAGTAGTTTGGAAATCCAGACAATGTCGGGTAAGAGAGAGAATGGAAAAGCAACATACTCAAAATAGACTCATTCTTTTCATCTAGCTTGAAGCACTTAGTAGAAGAAGCTCTGAAAGAATCTCAACTTCCAAGTGTCAAGGACTTCACCAAGTTTTCCCGGAACTATCTCCTTTCCAAATCTGTTTCTCTTCCATCACTTGACCCAGTCTCAGCCAAAATAGAAGGAAATCTTATATTTGATCCAAATAATTACCTTCCTAAAGAAAGCATGCTGAAAACCACCCTCACTGTGTTTGGATTTGCTCCATTTGATCTCTTTGAGGTACGTGCGAGACTGAAGAAGCAGCTTATGTTCTCTTATTGTCTGTACCAAATATCAACAACCTAAGGAGGAAGAAGCATCTTTGGGCAGTTTGTTCCATCACTTGGAGGTCTTCTGACCTCCTCCCTTGCCTCCCTGCCTCCCCACAAGGGGTCATTTTGGGGACTTAGTGTGAATCAAAATTCAGATGTCTCAGAGAAGCCTTTAACCCCAAACGCAAGGAAACACAATGACTGTACAGTCAGGGAGATGGGATTCAAACCCCCAAACCACTCCCAACTCTTAATCCTTTTAATTATTTATCATCCCTGAACCTTACCTGCCTCTTATAGAAAAAGACAAGTTTCTGCCTCCCAAGATTCTCATGAGATATAAATCAGACAGCTCTTGTAGAAGGCTAAGCTCAGTTGTGCCCCGTGTCGCCATCTTTTTTTTTTTTTTTTTTTCATTAAGTGGACATAAAGGGATGGGAGACTGACATACAACAAAGAAACTTCATGGAATTTTCTTGCCTACCTTTCTTTCTCAGATTGGTTTGGAAGGAAAAGGCTTTGAGCCAACATTGGAGACTCTTTTTGGAAAGCAAGGGTTTTTCCCAGACAGTGTTAACAAGGCTTTGTATTGGATTGATGGTCACGTACCTGATCACGTCTCCCAGGTCTTAGTGGACCACTTTGGCTACACTAAAGATGACAAACGTGAGCAGGTATGTTTTTGCTAAGTATCCTCTCAAGGAAACCTTTGAGTCTCAATGCAAAGACGTTCTTGTCTAAGCCTGTAGTCATCAAGGAACTTTCTAGCTGAAGTGATGACTATGGCTACTATTAACCAGCACCTGAGAATGAGGCTCAGTAGCCTCCTGGAGATTAAGTGTGACCAGGAACCACAAACTAGAGACACTCTAACATAAAGACTAAGAGTATCAACTCTGGGGTAAGGGCCCGAATTCTAATGTCACTGTCTTCAAACTGTGCATCCCTGAGCAAGTTTAGATAGTATATCTATCTGTTTCTGTATCCACAGGGTGCTAATTGTTATCTATACCCCACAGGTTATTTAATGACTGAAAGAAATAAAGTATGTAAAATATTAAACATGGTGCTCTGGTACTGATCATTAAATAAGCAGATACTATTGTGATATTTAATTCATATTTTCATTATCTGGCTCTTGAAGCCTGATTTCTGTGCCTGCTCTCTTTCCCCACTCGAGTGTTGGTACTTAGCTCACCACGATGACAACCACATCAGGAATCTAAAAGCGTTTGTCATTGTTGACCTCTCATTAGACATTTGGCTCTTACAACCGTAGGACATAGTCAATGGAATTATGCTCAATGTTCAGAATCTGATCAAAGATTTGAAATCCAAAGAATTCCCAGAAGCCAGAGCCTACCTCCACATCTTGGGAGAGGAGCTGGGCTTTGTGAGGCTCCATGACCTCCAGCTCCTGGGAAAGATGCTGTTGAATGGTGTCCACACGCTGCGGGGGATCCCCCAGATGGTAAGAGGACCTGGCCCCATTGGAGATCATGAGATTGGCCCCAGCTCTTCTCAGATCCCTCAGACGCCCTCATATTCCAGCCACAAAACCCAGAGATAGTACATGCATTTCCTGCAACGAAGCAAGTTTGCCTGGAATATCAGTAAAGAAGATTCTTGGATGGCAAGGACTGGAAACATTTAGAATCTGATGTTAGAGCTATATTTTAAGAGCATTTTTTGGTTCATCTGGAAAACAATATTAAGTACATCTCCCTTTATCTCTGCTACAGGTACCTCTTAATATCACAATGATGTAATGATTCTGAAAGAATTATTTGGCAAACTATAATCCACTATCTAAATATGAGCTATAGGTTTTATTAATAAGAGAGGAAATATTCAAGTATATTCCTATGATTTGATTAATAACAATGTCGACTTTAAGAAAACAGACCTCAAGCTTTCTTTTAATGTTGTAAAAAAGTGAATGCATATTAATATGCACATCATGTCATTAGTTCATTGGTTTCTAAAATATATTTTTACCATAATATATTATAGTTCACATAAAATTTCCATTTACATTTAGACTCAAAAAAACAGAAGCCATGCCTCACAGAGATACTTAAAGTTCCTAAAGCTCTGAGGCCCAGCCATTAAGACCCAGTGATTAAGTCTGTTGCTTCCAACTAAAGCGCAGTCCGCATACATCTTAAGGACCCAGGTTCACATCCCCAACTGGGACAACAACCAAGATGTACAACTAAATAAAAATAAATAAAATGCTTTTTCTTCCTCTCTCCTCCTGCCTGCCTGCCTACTCTCCTTCATTCCTACTGATCCCTTTTCTTAAAAAAAATAAAATAAAAGGCCACATCTATCCTGGGCATTTTTGATACCCCAATATATTGAAACTAATAACCATTCTTCTTTACTTATTAAACTACTCAGTTAAGCAAAATATGCTAGCTCATTCCTTTCTGAATAAAGAATAATTACTTCTGACAAGTGGGATGTGGCATTTCACCAATTGCATTGCACTTCAGTGAGGCTTACTTGATGTCTTCCTCTCCTGTTTCTCCAGATTGGAGAGATCCTAAAGAAAGGTTCAAAGAATGACTTGTTCCTTCACTACATCTTCATGGACAATGCCTTTGAACTCCCCACTGGACTGGGGTTACAACTTCAGGTGTCCTCCTCTGGAGTCATCACTCCCGGAATCAAGGCTGGCATGAGACTGGAAGTGGCCAACGTAAGAAGCTGTTAACCATTTGAACCCGAGATTGCTCTTTTCCTCCAGGGTGCATTTCTTGTGCAATTTTAAGATGATGTTTTCAGTTCAAGACAAAGTATATCATCATAGTAATCACCTCATCATTTTTTATCAACAACTTTGGGTTCTACTAGAATGCCAGGATATTTCACTAGATATTCCACCTTGATACCTCCAGTTGGGCATGGCAGGAACATGAGAACTCTAATTTCTCTTAGTTAAGGAAGATTCCTGTCATCTTTAGTCCTGTTATGCTTAAAGTTAGCCTGGGCACTTCCTAGTCCTAGGAATCAGTGTAATCTGGCTCTAGGGGACAGAAAAATGATCTTTTCTTTCTCTGGACCAACCACAAGAATGTTTCCTAGGGGGGTAAGGTATTCAGAGGTGTTTGCCCAGAGATGGATGAGGGTGGGTAATATGAATGCCAGGGGACTGAAGGTATTTAATGGAACTGAAGAAGTTGTTTTCTGATATACAGATGCAGATGGAACTGATAACACAACCCTCTGTGTCCGTGGAGTTTGCGACTAACATGGGGCTCATCATTCCGGACTTCGCCAGGAGTGGAGTCCAAATGAACACCAACCTCTTTCATGAGACAGGCCTGGAGGCAAAGGTTGCTGTGAAATCTGGGGAGCTGAAGTTCATCATTCCTTCTCCAAAGAGGCCAATCAGGCTGTTCAGTGCCAGGTACCTCATCCAGTCCCATCTGCTGAGCCAGTTTCACAGAGAGTTGAGACTACTTGCAGGACCTGACCAGGCTGGAGAGTTGATTAAAAATTCAGACCCAGGTGGTATGGCAGTACTGGGGCAGAGAAGGTGCTGGATTACCTATTTTTAATTTAGCCTAAACTCACTGTATAATTACAGTTACCTTTACTTGTCACAGTTTACTAAATTGAGAGTGAAGACCAACTGGTTAATTAGCTGTTAATAAGTTGTGTGCGGTTTTTCGTTGTTGTTTGTGTTGAGAATTAAGAAACACTTTTCATTCTTGAGGAATCACTCTTGGGAAATCAGCATGTTTCCCAGGAAAAACACCAAAGGACATATTGATTCATGATAACAGGCTCCATGAAGAAAGCTTGAAAGTCCTACTCTCATACTAACAGAATGCAGCCTTATTTTCCGTCATCATCTCCAACATTAATTTCCTTCAGTTTCCATATTTTGAACACATGAATTTGTTGATTCAAAAATGCTGTTTAGTAGTCTAATATATACCATTCATATTGGGTGAGATATACAAGGACCCTAGAGCTTAAACTGTTTGCAGAAAGGAACACAATAAAGTCAGCAGTAATGATAAAATGGGGACTAAAGTAGAGAGAGTATTAGAGGACCATGAAATTCTTTATCATGGAGCCAGAAACTTTCTGAAGATTGTGACGTTGCTCTTAGATCTGAAGGCTGTATCAGGTTATCCAGGCAAGAGAGAAGGATGTGCACAAGGGCTGAAGAAAAAGAATATGGTTGAGGAACCACAAGGAACATGATGACAAATGCATGGGAGTCTACAAGTGTCCCCTGTAAACCCTCCTCAGAGTCTGAACTCTTCTGAAGACAAAAGAGTTTTAAAATGAAAGTATGGCCAAAACAAGATTGTTGTTTAGAAGAAATCTTCTAGCTCCAGAGGGAAAAAATCATAGAAAAGAGACATGGTGACATGACTGGAAACAGGGAGGCAGTTAGGTGTCCATCAGTCAAACTATGAGAGATGACAGTGGCCTGCAGCACAGTGAGGACTAGGTGTAGAGAGGAGGGGCAGACTCCAAATGTTTCTAGAGAGAAGAACATGCATATGTGGTGAATGACTGGATAGGAGCGGTATGAAGAGGAGTGAAAAAGGAGGGTGGGCATTCCAGACCCTTCAGTGAAATAGGAGCTAAGGAGGGAGAGCGGCTTGTTTGGAAGAAGGGGACAGACTAAGTTTGGGGTCTGCTGAATTGGAAGTCCTGTGAGACAACCAATTAGAAGCCACAATTGATAACTGGATAAAGGGTCTGAGCTCAGTCTAAAGGTTTGAGTTATAAATACAGATTTGGGAGTCATTGGCACTGGACATGGGTGACTCAAGCAGCCGTTAGTGTGGAGTAGGATATGAGTGACAACGACAGAGATGTAGGAAATAGAAACATGTGAAGGGGGAGAAGAATAGCAGCAAAGAGAGAGAATGAAGGACCAGAGAGGAAGGAGAGCTGAGGGTCATAGAAGCCCATCAGTGACCACGGGGGTGCATCACCCCATTGGTAAGTCAAAGCTGGCACACAGAGCTCCAGCCTGACAGTGAATCATGGTCTTAGGGCACCCCTAAAATGAGGAAACAGAGAGCACAACATGATGTTTCAAAGAGAACTTCCTTGGCCAAAATCAGAACATTGTTGAATTTTCTTGTTCTTACTAATCTTTAAGTACATACTTGGAAGGAGGATACCATAATCTTTCCAGAGGTCAGGGACTCTCCAGTCTTAACCTCGCCATAAGTGAGCTGCTCTACTGAATGCCTCAAGAGGTCAAGGAAGATAAAATCTAAAAACATTCATTGGAGTTGGGAGCAAGAAGGTCATGGGAAATGCTGGTCTGATGTGATGGGCTCGTCAGTCAAATCACAGCTTAGTGAGAAGTGTGGTGAAAGAAAGTCGAGACTGCAAAGGCAGACAAATTTCTTGATTGTGAGAAAGACAAGAGAAGTCTAGTAGAGAAATAAAAGTGTGTGTTGTGGACACACACACAGATACACACATATGCAATGGGAGAACAGACTTGAGTGTATTTAAAGATAGAAGGAAGAAGCCAGTAGAGTAGATTTCGGATGAAAGAACTGGGCACCTTTACTCACATCTTATGAAGGAAGCAGCACATCTGAGTTTAGGGCCCAGTCACTTAACATCTTGAGCCTCTGTTTTCTCTGTAAAATTAGTCTCCTAAAGTTGACTTTTGTGGAAATGACAGATAACAAATATAAAGAACTTAGAGAAATGTCTGAAACATAAGTCATTGTGATTTTTGCCTTGTTGATGTTCTTACTATTATTTGTTTGTGAGTAAATCAAATAATTTGATGTCGGTGTTAACAGAGGGGAGATAAAGAGCTGGATATAGGGGCATTTGCACTTGTAAGAATCAGTGATGTTCATTTTGATTCATGACTTGAAGATAAATCTAGTGTTTTCTTTCTTCACCAGTAACACATTAAATTTGGTCTCTACCACTAAAACGGAAGTGATTCCACCTGTAAATTATAACAGACAGTCCTGGTCAACTTGCAAGCCTTTCTTCCCTGGCCTGAACTACTGCACCAAGGGTGCTTACTCCAATGCCAGTTTCATGGACTCTGCCTCCTACTCTCCACTGAGTGGGGACACCAGGTCAGAGATGCTCATCTTATTTATTTTTACCCCTTAGCAGTGCAAAGGAAAATCAAGAATGTGTTGTAGTACCATGTCACCAGTCTGAGGGACTTTGATTATTTAGAATGAAGGTCTCTGTCTAGCACATATAAGGGAAGTCCACGTGCCTACCTAACTTTGAGTCCAGTACTGAGTTTCTCCATGGTGGAGAGGGGAAGGGCAGCATTAGAGGGAGAAGAGTCATGGCTCCCAAGGGAGGTCTTAGCTCAAGAAATGACAGCCACAGTGATTCTATCACACTTCTTCAAAGGATCTATATCCATTGTCACTGAGAATCACTCCTTTAAAAAGCCTCTCTTTGTAGATGGTGCTCTGTCTTTCTTCCTTACGCATTAGATGAGGAGTTGCGAGAGGTTCCAGTTTTCTCCTAATTCAGTGTCCCTGTCTCTGAGTCTTCAGATGTATTGGTATGACCTTTCTGGGAACACTTTGACATGTTCGAAGCCCTCGCCATGCTTAGGAGCTCCTTATTTTCAACTCCCCTCCCTCCATTTCTCTGCTGAGCTCTGCTTTGCTGACACAACCAACCAACTCCTGCCCTGATTGTCAAAAACCCCTGGGAATCCTGTGGTCTGCAAGTGATCATGAAGATTATCATTAGTTAAGGGCAAGAGACAATGTTAAAATAAGCACCATGTTTTTATTGCAACTGAGGTTGAGTTCTCCTGGGGTCATTATTATCATCACTGCAAGTTCTAACATTTATCCACTGTACTTACTGTAACACCTTTAGATTTGAGCTGGAACTGAAGCCGACGGGAGATGTAGAGCAATATTCTGCTACTGCCACCTACCACCTCCAGGGAAATGGTGAAGCTTTGACAGACACCCTGGTATTTGTGATTCAAGCAGAAGGCAAGTATCTAGAAAAGGACTCCTCCATCTCTGCCCTCAGTCTCAGGTCCAGAACTCACCAGAAAATATTTCATTTAATGTATTTAACAAATATTTACTAAGGGCCTGGTAAGTGTCAAGTCTATTCTAAGAGCTGAGGCTAGAAAAGTAAACAGGGTTTGTGTAAACAACTGAATGAGTAACAAGTACTCAAAACGATGATGGTGAGAATGAAAGAGTGTAGAACTGTCTAGAGAATAGGGCCTGGTAAGGAGGAGGAAGGATGAAGGAAAACAGTAATGATAAGAGAAAATCTCACTGGTAAAGGTAGCATAACCAAAAGACATAAAGGAGGCAAGGAGAGAAGCCATAGGAAGAATGTTGCAGGCTTTGGGGTCAGCAGGGGCAAAGGCCTTGAGTCAGACACATAACGGCCATGTCTGAAGAAAAGGAAGGAAGTCAATGGGACTTGTCAGGGGACAAATTTGGTTTCCTAACTATCTAACGTCTGCGAGATCTGGGAGGAAAATGGTAGAAAATGAGGTCAGAGAGGGGAGAATGGTCTTGTAGACTGTATCTTTTACTAGCAGCAAAATTAGAAGCCACTGTGAAGTGTTCATGACTTGTTCTATATTTATGTTGAGGAAGAACTTTAGTAGGACAACGGCATAGAAACTATACATAGACTATACTAGTAATCCAGGCCCAACATGGTGATAAACTTTAGTACAGAGAGGTAGCAGAGGCCTGTGAAGTGGGTGGATTGTGTCCTTGGTGGACTGTGCAGACTAAGCTGATAAGAATTGCTGAGACAGTAAATACTGAGTATTGGAGAAGACAGGGAATTGGGAAATCATGAAGTTTTAGGCCTCAGTCACTACAGATTAGAGTGGTTATTTACTGAACAGAAAAAGACTAAAGTAGGAACAGGTTTTAAGGGCTGGGGAAAATTTACATGATCATTTTTGAAGGGATAGCATGTCACAAAATTAAATTAGAAAAACAAAACCCGTAAGGGAAACGGGGGTACATGCTCAAAAGAACGCCATATTATCAATTTTACAAAAGATATGATGAGTAAGCCTTGAACTAAAGGAAATCTGAGAGACTTGTTATAAAGAAAGGAGTCAAGGTAAGGGTGAAAAGGCACCCAGGAGGGCATCATAAGTGGAGATATGGAGATGGCAAGTCTACCTGGCAGGAGTCCTTGCTGTTCCCTGAACCAGCCGTGTTGCTCATATCAGGGCCTTTCCATTTCAGATGCCCTCCCTTCTAGAATGCTCTCCCTCCAGACTTAGTCCCTGTCTTCATTCCAGTCTCTGTCTTCGTAGAACTTCTCTGACCCGCATGGATACAATAGCACCTCCTCTGTCAGCTTCTGTTCTGTCCTATATTGTCTTATCCATTTTGACTTTTCTTCATAATATGTATTATCATCTGGTGGAAATTACTTACTTGTTTATTCTCTGCACACCCCTCTGCTAGAATGTAAGCTCTATGAGGGCAAGGGCTCTCCAGTGGCAAGAGCAGTGCTGGGCATATGGTAGGTAATCGATAGATTGTAGATTGAACACATGCGTGAGTTAACCACTGAGTTAAAAATTGGAGGTAAAATCCCTCATTTAAACACACTGAATACTTCAGATTTCTCTGCCTTTTCCTCTTCTTCCCTCTGGACATACACGTTTCCATTCCCTTGTTACACTCTTGCAGGAATACAGAAAACTGAGGCTACTATGATGTTCAGGTACTACCGGCAGAGTATGACTTTGTCCAGTGAAATCCAGATTCCAAATTTCGACGTTGATGTTGGAACGGTCCTCAGAATTAGTGATGATTCTGCTAAAGAAAAAAAGTCTTATAAACTAACTATGGATATCCAGAACAAGAAGATCACTGAGATCACTCTCATTGGCCTCATAAGGTAAGGAAGACTCAGGGTGACCTGAACTGTGCTATAAGCCCTGTGTCTCCTTCTGTTTTTCCTCTTAAGCTTTAAAAATGACCTAACCAGGGCATCCCTGGACAATAGTCCAAGAGAATGATGGAGCTGTCAACATTCTGACCCTCGGCTCACTTCCAGTGGGAACTTTCTACCGTTCATGGGGCACTTAGAATTCATCAGGCACCGTACTGAGTTCTCTACGGAAGTTATCTCATTCCTTAAGACAAATTGCAAGGTGAACATGACTTTCTCTGTTTTATAGATAAGGAAATGATAGTTTATTGAGCAGGATTAAATCATTTGACCAAGCAAAAGAGCCAGAAAACAGTAGAACAGAACTCTATTTTGAAACTCGTCTCTTTCTCCCATACCTCCCTGAAAGTACTGAATTTGTGAAAGTGGCTCTTTAGCTAAATGAGTATATCCTTTGAACATATGCCATTTCTCTGAGCCACTGTGTATCTTGCTTTTATCATCATAAATGGAATTTCTGAGAAATCCTGCCTCTCTCCTTGGAATGGACGAAGTTCATTCAGTCCAATCAGTATTTACCGATTCTCTTTTCAATAGCTGTGACAGGAATGAAGAAGGCAAAATCAAAGGTGTTATTTCCATACCCCGCTTCCAAGCTGAAGCCAGAAGTGAAATCCTTGCCCTGTGGTCTCCCACAAAACGACTCCTCAAAATGGATTCATCTGCTACTGCCTATGGCTCAACCATTTCCAAGAAGGTGTTATGGCACTATGGTATGTATCTCTTCTCCACATGAGCACTGTGATCATGTGTCACCAGGTCAGGGACTGATCTGTTACCACTGACCACTATTTTATATGTGCATTTTCAGATGAAGAGAAGATTGAATTTGAATGGAACACAGGCACCAATGTGGATACCCAAAAAGTGGCTTCCAATTTCCCTGTGAACCTCTCTGACTATCCTAAAAGCTTGCACACATTTGCTAATAGTCTCTTGGATAACAAAGTTCCTCAAACAGACATGACTCTCCGGCATATGGGTTCTAAATTAATAGCTGTAAGTACAAATCTATCAGTCAATAAATACATGGGTGTGAATGCTGATTGCACAGTCAACCCTGAGTTAGGTAAAGGAAGGTCAAAAGATGGATAAAGGAATTCCTAGAAAGAAAAGAAACATTCATGCATGCATGGTTACCCACAGTTTGCATGTCATAAATACCAAACGAATACTATTAAACGAAAGCATTTGCTCTGCCTAGATATCAAAGGAAGTTTAATACATGACTAGGAGTTTGACTCTGTTATATATTCCTTTTGTAAAATACAGGAAGAAAATAAGGATTGACCACCCAAATTCATAACTTTCTTGGACATATTTATAGCTTTCAGTGCAGCATCCTACTTAATTACTGGTCCGTGAAAATGGGATTATCACCTACTGTGAGTTGTACTTTAAGGAACATCCATACCCATTGCTCTGAAACACTGTTATTTTGTAGGCAACAAGTTCATGGCTTCAGCACACATCTGAGAGACTTCCTTATGCCCAGAATTTGCAAGATCACCTCAGCAGCCTAAAAGAGCTGTACCTCCACAATATGCAGTTACCAGACTTCCACATCCCAGATAACCTCTTCTTGAAAAGGTAAGGAAAGAAACCAGAACATTTTCTGGAACTACACCAAGTAAATGAAATATTTTATTTAGCATAATTTAGACTTTTAGACTTTTTTAACTTTACATTTTAAGGGCAATAATGTAAGCATTTTTAAAGAGATTGATAACTGTAGCATAAGCGCGGTAACATTTTTGCATTGTTACACCTGATGTCAGAATGTGAACACCAGCCCAGTCAGAAAGAACCTAAGAAAGCAATTGAGAGGGTCTGCTACTTTCACCTCAAGATGTTTGATTCACTAACAACCTGAATTTGAATGCCATTCCATGTTCTTCCACCAAAAAAGCGAACTCCCTCTTTGTTTAGGATTAGGATCTATTTATAATTGTTGGTGAATAATTCAAGAGTGGCTAAATGAATTGTTGGCTTTATGTTTTCTACACCCCAGGTAGTCAGGATGGCCACTGAGCATTGAATGAAAGCAGCATTTTGAGAGGAGAGTTCACTTTAGCAATATATGGCTTCATCCTTATGGGACAGTTAGAGTCTAAACTGCTCAGCTCCCATCAATATTTGCAGAAACACATATAATGCTTGGCTTTATTTCACAAAAAAAAACAAATCAGAGTATGAGCTGAAGATGGTGGTCTATGTAGATTAATTGTTCCCTCTTTTATCTTCAGGGTTAAGAAAACAAGTGCATGTGCAAGACACGTGGGTCTTTCCATAGTCTGTGGCTGAGAAACAAAGTTTAGTAAACCAAATACGTGTAAAAGACCAAACTCCAAAGCTCTCCTACAGATAAAATCTACTGAAAGATAAGAGAAAAATGTGGCAGTGAGAGGTCTCAGGAGCCTCTTCCTCCACTACTAGTATTTCTGACCTACAGTCTGCTTTGTGCTGTTGAAAAGATAGGGCCACAGGTTCTTAAAATCGGACAAGGCTTCATAAATCACCTTCCTCCTGAATGGTGGGATGCTGGAAAATCAGCAACGAGTCCCTTTTAGTCATGAGCAATTTATTTGCTTACGACATTTAAATTCTGTCTTCTTACTTCATTCTTACGTTATCATGATAACCCATGGTATTTGCATAGTATTGAAAATATTGCAAATTTATTTTAGGTGTTTTTTTTCTTATTTGCTATCCAAGACCAGCCTGGTGAGGTCAGCAGACAGGGTACTATTATCCTCACTACACAGATAACATCACTGAGACTCAGAAAGGAAAATTCAGGAACATGGTATCCGTAATCAGTGGAAGTAAAACTATCACCTAAGATGACTTACTCCCAAATCCATGTTCTTTCTGCATATTAAGTTACCCCAATTCAGTTTAGTAAATGTGTATCAGGTTTCCCCATGTGCAAGATACTAGACTAGGTGTGGTGAGAACATTAAAAAAAAACAGATAAGGTGTAATCCTTCCTCCCAAGAAGACACCATACACATAGCCGAATGAGCAGGGAAGTATTAATTATATAAGCAGATTTATGCTTATTGATGGGCGTGAAGTACTGTGTCACTGAAACACAAGAGAAATTAACTATGACTTGGATAGGATGGTAGTGATATGACAGCAACTCTTGGAAAGGTTTTGAATGGATTTGAAGGTTTGATAGGTGGAGGCAAAGGGGTTCCAGGCACAGAGAAGAGTATCAGAAAAAGTGAAGATGGCTGTGGTAATGGGGCACAAACACGCCGTGAAAGGTTAGATGGCAGAGAACTCTGGGTTCTTGACATCTAACTGTGGGGGCATTATCTTTGTTGCTCGTTTCAGTGATGGACGTGTCAAATACACTTTGAACAAGAACAGTGTGAAAATTAATATTCCTTTGCCTTTCGGTGGCAAATCTTCCAAAGATCTAAAGATGTTGGAGACAATTCGGACACCAGCCCTCAACTTCAAGTCTGTGGGATTCTCGCTGCCATCTCAAGAGTTCCAAGTGCCCACTTTCACCATTCCCGAGCAGTATGAGCTGCAGATGCCTCTCTTGGGTGTCCTAGATCTCTCCACAAATATCTACAGCAACCTGTACAACTGGTCAGCCTCCTACACAGGTGGCAACACCAGCGCAGACCACTTGAGCCTTCGGGCTCAGTACCGCATGAAGGCTGACTCCGTGATGGACCTGCTGTCCTACAATGTGCAGGGTGAGCATGAGGCAGAGGGTGGGCGGGGGGAGATGCGCAAGGTTAGTTTGTTACGTATTGTCTGATGGGAGAGTCTCTTCTAGGAAGGGAAAGACTTAGGCTTTCTTATGGATATTCATTCATCCAATAAAAGATATTTATTAAGCAAAAATATTTGCCAAATATTGTATTAAGCAGTAACGCAAAGTCTACAGCTAAGCCGGTGATTTTTATTCAGTGTATGAGGTTCTATGTAGGTGTGGTTTGTGAGTAGAAGCTGCAGTGGGAAAACCTGATAAGGAAACCTAACAAGGTTTGTTCAGAGAACTACCTAAAGGGATATTTTTTGCTGTCAGATTATATGCTTGTGTTACACATGGAGGTAAGTGTTGCACAGATGCCCCAGAACAATGAAACTCAGTTATTCCAAGAGTTTCAACATAGAAATTGTCCAGAAAATGTATCACTGCATCTAACCAACGGATTTTCATTTTTATGTTAGGATCTGGGGAAACCACGTATGGCTACAAGAATACGTTCACACTATCATGTGATGGCTCTCTACACCACAAATTTCTGGATACAAACATCAAATTCAGTCATGTCGAAAAAGTGGGAAATAATCCAGCCTCAAAGGGTTTGCTAACATTTGATGCCTCAAGTACCTGGGGACCACAGATGTCTGCTTCAGTACATTTGGACTCAAAAAAGAAACGACATTTCTACATCAAGGAAGTGAAGATTGATGGGCAGTTCAGAGTCTCCAAACTCTTTGGTAAAGGCTCATATGACCTGTCCTATCGGAGGGACCCTACCATGGGCCAGCTAAATGGAGAGTCCAACCTGAGATTTAACTCCACCTACCTCCAAGGCACCAACCAGATGACAGGAAGATATGAAGATGGAACCTTCTCCCTCACTTCCACCTCAGATCTTCAAGATGGCATCATTAAAAACACTGCCTCCCTAAAATACGAGAACTACGAGCTGACTCTGAAATCAGACACCAATGGGAGGTATGAGGACATTGCCACGTCTAGCAAGGTGGATCTGACGTTCTCGAAGCAAAATGCATTGCTCCGATCTGAGTATCAGGCTGATTATAAGTCCCTGAGGTTCTTCACCCTGCTCTCTGGATCACTGACTTCCCATGGTCTTGAATTAAATGCTGACATCTTGGGCACTGACAAAATTAACAGTGGTGCTCACAAGTCAACGCTAAGGATTGGCCGAGATGGAATGTCAACCAGTGCAACCACCAGCCTGAAGTTCAGTCCCTTGGTGCTGGAGAATGAGCTGAATGCGGAGCTTAGGCTCTCTGGGGCATCCATGAAACTAACAACAAATGGCCGCTTCGGAGAACACAATGCAAAATTCAGTCTAGATGGAAAAGCTGCCCTCACAGAGCTCTCACTGGGAAGTACTTATCAGGCCATGATTCTGGGTTTTGACAGCAAAAATATTTTCAACTTCAAAATCAACCAGGAGGGACTGAAGCTTTCAAACGAGATAATGGGCTCATATTCTGAAATGAAACTTGACTATACAAACAACCTAAACATTGCAGGGTTCTCACTGGATTTCTCTTCAAAAATTGACAATATTTACAGCTCTGACAAGTTTTATAAGCAAGCTTTTAATTTACAGCTGCAGCCCTATTCTCTTGTAGCTACCTTAAACAATGACCTGCAATTCAGTGCTCTGGATCTGAACAACCATGGGAAACTACGGCTAGAACCCCTGAAGATGAATATGGGTGGGAATATAAAAGGAGCCTACCAAAATAATGAAATCAAGCACATCTACACCATGTCTTATGCTGATTTATCAGCAAGTTATAAAACAGACACTATAGCTAAGGTCCAGGGTGCAGAATTTAGCCACCGACTCAACACTGACATTGCTGGACTCTCTTCTGCCATTGACATCAATACGAACTATAATTCGGACTCACTGCATTTCAGCAATGTTATCCACTCTGTAATGGCCCCATTTACAATGACCATCGACGCACATGCAAATGGCAATGGGAAACTGGTTCTCTGGGGAGATCACACTGGGCAGGTGTATAACAAGTTCCTGTTGAAAGCAGAACCACTAGCCCTTAGTTTTTCTCATGATTACAAAGGCTCTACAAGTCACCATCTTATGTCCAGGAAGAGCATCAATACTGCTGTTGACCACAAACTCAATGTCCTGCTCACTCCAACTGAGCAGACAAGTTCCTGGAAACTCAAGACCCAGTTGGACAAAAATGAATACAACCAAGACTTCGATGCCTACAACACTGGAGACAAGGCTGGTGTTGAGCTGAATGGACGAGCCCTGGCTGACCTCACCATGCTAGACTCCCCAGTAAAAGTGCCATTTGTACTAAGTGACCCCATCAATATAATTGATGTGTTAGAGATGAGGGAGGCTCTTGACCAGCCCCAAGAATTCACTATTGTTGCTTCTGTAAAGTATGATAAAAACCAAGATGTTCAAACCATCAACCTCCCGTTCTTCAAACTCCTGCCAGAATATTTTGAAAAGAATCGAAGAGTAATTATAATTGCACTGGAAATGCTACAGAAAGAATTGAGCCGCATCAACATTGATCAATTTGCAAGGAAATACAAACAAACCTTGGGCAAACTCCCACAGCAAGTTAATGATTATCTGAAGGAATTCAATTGGGAGAAACAAGTTTCTAATGCCAAAGAGAGACTAACTGTTTTCACGAAACATTATAGAATTACAGAAAATGATCTGCAAATCGCCTTGGACAATGCCAGAATCAACCTTAATGATAAACTTTCTGAGCTACAAACATATGTGATACAATTTGATCAGTATATTAAAGATAATTATGATTTACATGATTTTAAAATAGCTATTGCTAAAATTATTGATCGAATCATTGAAAAATTGAAAGATCTTGATGAACATTATCATGTCCATGTAAATTTAGTAAAAGCAATCCATGATCTACATTTGTTTATTGCAAAGATTGATTTTAACACCACTGAAAGTAGTGTGGCCTCCTGGGTCCAAAATGTGGATGCTAAGTATCAAATCAGAATCCAAATACAAGAAAAATTGCTACAGCTCAAAAAACAGATTCAGGACATAGACATCCAACAGTTTGCTAAAATGTTAAAGCAACAGGTGGAGGCTATTGATATCAAAGTGCCTTTAGATCAGTTGAGAATGACAATTCTGTTTCAAAGAATAAAGAAAATGATTGATCGTGTCAAATACTATGTTAGAAATCTTACTGAAGATTTTAAATTAACAGAGAAAATCAGTACCTTTAAACTCATTACCTATAAGTTAATTAAGTTGTTTGAAGTAGACCAATACATCCAGGTGTTAATGAATAAAACAGTGCAGTTGGCACACCAATGTAAGTTGAAGGAGACTGTTCAGAAGCTGAGCAATGTTCTACAACAAGTTGAGATAAAAGTTCACTTTGAGAAATTGGTTGGGTTTATTGATGATGCTGTCAAGCAGCTTAAAGAACTATCTTTGAAAACATTAATTGAGGAGACAAACAGATTCCTTGACATGTTGATCAAGAAATTAAGGGCATTTGATTACCACCAGTTTATAGATAAAACGAATAACAAAATCCGTGAGGCGACTCGAAGAATTAATGGTGAAATCCAGGCTCTGGAACTCCCACAGAAAGCTGAAGCACTGAAACTATTTGTAGAGGACATGAAGACTGTGGTCTTGGTCCAACTGGAGGATCTAAAGAACACAGAAATGCCCTCATTCTTTGATTGGTTACAAGCACCCTCCCCATATTTAATTGTTATAAAAGAAAAAATCCAAGAGACCCTAGAAGATGCACGAGATCGAATCTATCAAATGGATATTCAGCAGGAAGTTCAGAAATTACTGACCCTGGCCGGGCAGGTTTATAGTACACTGGTCACTTACATTTCTGATTGGTGGATTCTGGCTGCTAAGAATCTTACTGACTTTGCAGAACAGTATTCTATCCAAGATTGGGCTGAAAACCTGAAAGCATTTGTAGAACAAGGGTTCACAGTTCCTGAAATCCAGACTCCCTTCGGGGTAATGCCTGCCTTTGAAGTCAGCCTCTCTGCCCTTCAGGAAGCTACTTATCAGACTCCTGACTTCAGAGTTCCCCTAACTGATTTGAATATACCATCATTTCAGATAAACTTCAAAAAATTGAAAGATATAAAAATCCCATCCAAGTTTTCCACACCAGAATTCACTATCCTCACTACCGTCCACGTTCCTTCCTTTACAATTGACTTGGTGGAAATAAAAGTAAAGATCATCAGAACCATTGACCAAATACTAAGCAGTGAACTGCAGTGGCCAGTTCCAGAAGTGTACCTGGGGGATCTGAAGGTGGACACGGTTCTTGCAAGGATCACCGTGCCAAACTTCCACTTACCAGAAATCTCAATTCCAGAATTCGTCATCCCAAATCTTGACCTTAAAGAGTTTCAAGTTCCTGAGCTTCACATACCAGAATTCCAGCCTCCCCATATTCCCCACACCATCGAAATGCCTACGTTTGGCCAGCTGAAGAGCATTTTAAAAATTCAGTCTCCCCTTTTCACATTAGATGCAAATGCTGGCATTCAAAATGCCACTACTGCAGTGAACAGCACAGAGATTGTGGCTTCCATCTCTGCCAAAGGAGAGTCCAAATTAGAAGTTCTCAATTTCAATTTTAAAGCAACTGCACAACTTTCACACCCTACTATCAATATGCTGGTTCTACAGGAGTCTGTAAGGGTCTCCAGTAAGCACCTGAAAGCAGAACATGAGACTCAAGTGCAATTTTTGCAAAATGCTATTGAGGGAACATCAAAAACAGTGGCTGGTTTACACACAGAAGGAAATATCTTGGAGCTTAGTAATAGTGTGTTCATCGAGGTAAGCAATCAGCTGACCCTGAACAGCAGCACCAAGTATTCCCATAAGTTGAACATCCCTGCCCTGGACTTCTCCAGTCAGGCTGACCTACGCAATGAAATCAATGCCATGTGGGAAGTTACACACAAAACATGGAATTCTTCTGGGTTAGGGTCATGGAAATTGGCCTGCTCGAAATACTCAGATGAAGGAACATATGAATCACAAATTAGCTACACTGAAGAAGGACCCCTTACTTCCTTTGGATGGTCTAATAGAATCGATAGCAAACACCTAAAGGTAAACCAAAATGTGCTTGTGGAATCTGGTTTCCTCGACATTTATAAATTTGAAATCCAGTCACAAATTGAATCCCTGCATGTGGGCCACAGTGTTCTAACTGCTAAAGGCACAGTACTGCATAGAGAAGGGAAAGCAGAGGTAACCAGCAATCACGATGCTCATTTAAATGGAAAAATTAGTGGAACTTTGAAAAATTCTCTTTTCTTTTCAGCACAGTCATTTGAGGTTGCTGCCTCCACCAATAATGAAGTGAATTTGAAAGTTAGTTTTCCATTAAAATTGACAGGCAAGATAGACTTCCTGAATAATTATGCATTATTTCTAAGTCCTAGTACCCAGCAAACAAGTTGGCAAGTAAGTGCCAGGTTCAACCAGTACAAATACAATCAAAATTTCTCTGCTGGAAACAATGAGAACAGCATCCAGACCCACCTAGGAATAAACGGAGAAGCTAACCTGGATTTCTTACGCATTCCTTTAA
This sequence comes from Solenodon paradoxus, assembly GCA_004363575.1. Taxonomy (NCBI): domain Eukaryota; kingdom Metazoa; phylum Chordata; class Mammalia; order Eulipotyphla; family Solenodontidae; genus Solenodon; species Solenodon paradoxus. The sequence goes on along the minus strand of RJWH01002065.1, from coordinate 63,236 downwards.
CAATTCCTGAAATGACTTTCCCTTACACAACGCTCAGGATTCCCCAGGTGAAAGATTTCTCCTTATGGGAAAAAACATCCTTGAAGGAATTCTTGAAAACAACAAAGCAATCATTTGATTTAAGTGTAAAGGCTCAGTATAAGAAAAACAAAGACCAACATTCCATCCCAATTCCTTTGGATGTGTTGTATGGGTTTATCGATCATAACATCAATTCCTTCATTGAACAATGTGAAATAGTCAGAGACAAGGCCTTAGATTTTGTTACTGAATCATACAATGGAGCAAAAATGAGGTTTGATCAGTATAAAGCTGAAAAATCTCTCAACAGCCCACCCAGGATCTTTGAAATTCCTGGATATACTATTCCAGTTGTCAATATCAAAGTATCTCCATTTACAGTGGAGATGCTGCCATTTGGCTATGTGATTCCAAAAGAGATGAGGACGCCCAATTTTACCATCTCAGGTTCTAGCTTCTATGTGCCTTCATATACATTTGTCCTGCCATTCCTGGAACTCCCAGCCTTTCATATCCCTAGGAAATTTGACAAGCTTTCTCTTCCAGAATTCAAAGCATTGAGTACCCCAAAGAAAATTTTAATTTCAGCCATAGGCAATATTACCTATGACTTTTCCTTTAAATCAAGTCTCATCACACTGAATACCAATGCTGAACTTTATAACCAATCAGATATTATTGTTCACTTTTTAACTTCCTCTTCTTCTGTCACTGAAGCACTGCAGTACAAGTTAGAAGGCACCTCAAGTTTGACAAGGAAAAGGGGGCTGAAGCTAGCCACAGCTTTGTCTCTGAGTAACAAATTTGTGGAAGGCCATCATGACAGTACCATTAGTTTAACCAAGAAAAACATAGACGCATCCATGACAACAACTGCACAAGTCCAAATTCCAATTCTGAAAATGAATTTCAAGCAGGAACTTAATGGAAATACCAAGTCAAAACCTACTGTTTCTTCATCCCTTGAATTAAAGTATGATTTCAATTCCCCCAAGCTGTACTCATCTATGTCAGGAGAAGTTAACCACAAACTCCACATGGAAAGCTTTACCTCTTACTTTTCCATTGAGTCCTCTGCCAAAGGAGATATCAAGGGTTTGATCCTTTCACAGGAATATTCAGGAACAATTGCCAATGAGGCCAGCACTTATTTGAATTCCAAGGGTACTCGGTCTTCAGTGAAACTGCAAGGGGCTTCCAAAGTTGATGGCATCTGGAACCTTGAAGTAAAAGAAAGTTTTGCTGGAGAAGCCACTTTCCAACGTATATATGTCATCTGGGAACACAATATGAAAAATCACTTACAGCAAGATGGTGTCATTTTAACATCTGGAGACCATGTTAGTAAAGCTACCCTGGAACTGTCCCCATGGAAAGTGTTAGCCCTTATTCATATCCATGCAAGTCAGCCCAATATTTTCCTTGATAGAAGTTACCTTGGGCAAGAAGTATCTCTGAATGCCAACACTGAAAACCAGAAAGTCAGCTGGAATAGTGAGGTCCAAGTTTATTCTGGGTCTCTTCAGAACAATGTACAGTTTTCCAATGACCAAGAAGAAGCACGCTTTGACATTGCAGGTTCCTTAGAAGGGTATCTGTGGTTCCTCAAAGATTTGGTATTACCAGTTTATGACAAGAGCATATGGGATCTCCTAAAGTTGGATGTCACCACCAGCACTGATAGGAAACAGTATCTTCGTGCTTCAACTACCCTTGTGTATACCAAAAATCCCAATAGCTATCATTTCTCTCTCCCCATGCAAGAACTGAGTGATAAATTCATTATTCCTGGACTAAAACTAAGTCATCTAAATTCAGTTCTTATCACACCTAAGTTTCAAGTCCCTTTTACAGATCTTCAGGTTCCATCCTATGCTTTTGATCTCAGTGAAATAAACATCTACAAGAAACTGAGTACATCGCCATTTGTCCTGAACTTGCCAACACTCCCCAGAGTGAAATTTCCCAAAGTTGATGTGTTAACAAAACACTCTGAAGCAGAAGTTTCCTCAGTTCCATTTTTTGAGATAACGGTACCCGAATTTCAGTTAACTGTGTCCCCAGTTACCCTTCCAAAGAATGTTTCTATTGGCAGTGTTGTCTGGAATCTCAATGAGGTGACCAGCAAGATTGCAGACTTTGAATTGCCAAACATCATCATACCCGAGCAGACGATTGAGATTCCTTCCATTAAATTCTCAATCCCTGATGGAATTCTCATTCCTGCCTTTGGAACACTGAACACACGATGTGGGGTCTCCTCTCCTTTGTATAATGCCACCTGGAGTACTGGTTTGAGAAACAAAGCCGACCATCTTGAAGTATTCCTAGAATCGACTTGCAGCTCAACCATCCAGTTCCTGGAATATGACATAAGTGGTAAGAAAATGTCCTGACTCTTCTCCTAGATGCTCCATGTTTTCAATGAGAGTTGTGAGCAATTTCATATTTAGATATGAGTACAGGTATAATTACTCTCTATCACAAAATTTAAAAGATGGTAAGTGTATACCCTATATGTCAAAACCATCCTGTAGAAAACCTACTGACATTCCAGAGGGACAGTCTGAAAGAAAGTAGCTTTTTCTGTAATGATTTAAGGACAAACATTTTCTCCTATTCATTTAAAGAATCATGACCTGCACACTTCAAACATAAAAGGAAGGCATTTAGTTAAGATAGACCTCCCCCATCTTTCACAATGAAAATGTTTCTGCCCTATAGTTACTGATCTGATGGAATATAAAATCTCTCCAATACAGTTGTGGGGACACACAGAATTGAAAATGGCACGTTGTTCTCTAAGACAAAAGGAACATTTGCTCACCGTGACATCAGTGCAGAATATAATGAAGATGGCAAACTTCCAGGACTTCAGTATGAAACTTTTATTAAAACATCACCCTTTCCCAAATCATTGTGATTTTGGCCATCACCATACTCCTCTTATGGTAATGCTCTGCTTTTTACTTTCAGGACCTGGGTAGGAGAGGTTCTCCTTGACATCACCAGCCCCGTATTCACTGATGTCCACCTGCACTACCAAGCCAGGGAGAATAGCCTCTCCTCCTCAGCAGCCAGCCCAGCCATAGGCACTGTGACCATGGACTTGGAAAGAAGTGATGGCATATTTAAATGTACCCTCAACTACCAGCCTCAGGTGAGTCCCATCTTAGAGGTTATACACTCCAAAAACAAGAAAAGAATTTGAGCCAATACACTTAATTGAATACATAGCATTGTCTCTGGACTTTTCCCAACTAGGTGAAACACAAGCAGGTTGAACTAGTTTCCTCTCTGAGGAACAATTCTCCAGAAAGAATTATGAGTCTTTTTTTGACTTGAATGATCAGATGCATATGTGACATCATATTACCACTATTATTTTTATTACTTTGGGGTAAGGAAAATGAAAGTTATTCCTCATCACCTATATCATGGGTAAAGTTCTATATGCTATGCACTATATTTTGCCATATATAATGAGCATTTTTTGGCCCACATTTGTGAGGGAAAATAAGGATGTGCATTTTACATGGGTACTACTAATTCTGTATATAGATACATGTTTTCGATGCCTTTGTTTATTGTATCTTGTACTTGTTCTTGTGTTTTGTAATTATTTGTTACATAAAATTTATTGGGCCATAATATGTTTTAAAAAAACCAAACAAATGCTGAAACTCCCTGATAATACAAAGAAAACCAGGTACCTAAATATAAACAAATAAAAATTTGAAATAAAAAATAAAAATGCAAGTTTGTTTGTTTTTCTTCCTGAAAGTTTTGGCCCAAAATGCAGGTATGTGTCATATACAGAAGCACATGTACATGGCAAAATATGGTACATTTTTAGATAGTTATTTCTCGAGTACATGAGGCTTCCAAGTTTTTCCCCCCAACAACAGAACTGTTAGATGAGATATACCAAACTTCTCTTATGAACTTAACAAGCATTGTCAGGGCCAAATCAAAAATGTCTTTAATAGAGGAGAAGACATGATAGGTTCTATTACTTGAGTTTGTCAGAGGCTTGGAGAATAAATGGTTTCAGATAGTGGTATTCTAGACCTCTGCTAAAAGGGTGCTGGGCATGGTCCCTCTTTTGCTACTTCTCTTTTATTTGAATTAGTCTTTTTGTCCTTTTTTCTCCTTTCTCTTTCTCCTCCTCAGACTCCTACTCCCCTATCCATATTCAATGCTAGGAAGACCTTGGTGTTAAGTGTTGCTATGTAAAGTCTATGAATGATTTTATCCTTTCTGGAAATGTGATAAAAAGAATGTAGGAACAATGAACTTGCTTAACCATAAGTCGAGCACATGAATGGACATATTAAAGATAAATCCTGTCCAGAATATGAAGGATATTCTGATTTTTACTTTTATCTGCTAATGAAGTTTTAATGTCACATATTGTGTAACCAGGATAATTGAAAGCATGTTCTTTTCTTTTTTTTCTGATTTTAGGACTCTTCAGATAAAAACCTCAATATACTCAAAACTGAATTGAAGTACCAGGAATCTGAAAAAAAGCAGATAAAAATTAACTGGGAAGATGAGGCAGCATCTGAATTGATAAACTCACTCAAGGACAATGTGCCCAAGGCCACCAGGACCCTTTATGACTACGTGAACAAGTACCACTGGGAGCACACAGGACTCCATCTGAGAGAGGCTTCTTCAAAACTGAGAATAATTCTGCATAACAATTCTGAGCAAACCTATCTAGAGACCATGAGGAAGATTGATGAGGTGAACTCAAAGCTCCAGAGAGTAGCCAGAGGCTCTACTATAACCTATCAGCAATGGAAGGTCAAGGCCAAAAATCTATACCAGGAATTGTTGGATCAGGAGGGTCATGCTGATTTCCAGAGATTCCAAAATAAGGTGTTTGATAACTTAATAGGACTTACTCAGGAATACAATTCAACAGTCCAGCGTGTGCTTAACTCATTCATTGAATTCCTGAATTTCACCAGATTCCAACTCCCAGGAAGAGCCAGGACATACACTAAAGATGAACTCTGCACTATGGTCATGAGGGAAGTAGCAAAAGTACTCTCCCGTGTCCATTCAAAAATCCATAACAGTTTAGAAAAACTGTTTTCCTATTTCCAAGACTTGATGGAGACATCTGAATTAACCAAGTACCTAACTATTAAATTTGATTCAAAGAGTCATAAACTAATAGATGTGATCTTGGAGTATGGGAAGCCACTGAAATCTTTATCACAAAGAATCCAGAAGGCACTGAATGATCTCCAGTCTATCAAGACTACAGAGATGCTAAGTCATTTTCAGAGATTCTTACAAAGCGTGTTCAAGGAGATAGAAGGAGAACTTAGACGTTTAAAGGTGAGGAAATTTACTTCTCTCCTTAAGTATATTCAAGAAGAGGTCAACATAATCTTCTACAAATATATTCCAAATGTTCTTGGGTTCCTGAAAGAAAACCTATCCCTTATCTTTGATAAGCTTACTATCCTTCTTCAACATAAACTTCAGGAAGCTTCTCAAGAGTTACAGCAGCAACTTGAGTTCATAAAGGATCGTCAAGAATATTTTGATCCCAGTTTGGTCAGCTGGACAGTGAAATATTATGAGCTTGAAGAAAAAATGATCAGCCTGATCAAGAACTTAGTAGATGTCCTTAAGGACTTCCATTCCAAATATACTGTCCATGTTACTTGTTTTACTTCCCAACTCTCCAATCAAGTTGAGCAATTTGTGCAGAAAGATATTCCCGGATATCTTAGCATCCTTGTTGATCCAGATGGAAAAGGGAAAGAGAAGATTGAAGAGCTTTCTACCAAGGCTCAGGAAATAATTACAATCTGGGTTTCCAAAACGAAGGTAATAATTGCTAGTTACTCCCAGGAGTTCAGATATAAACTCCAAAGGTTTTCAGACCAACTGTCTGATTACTATGAAAAATTAATTGCTGAGTCTAAAATATTGATTGACCTGTCCATTTCAGCATACCAAGTGTTTCTGAGAAGTGTCATCGAGTTCCTGAAAGGGCTACAATCAGCCACCATCAGTGACATGAGCACCTATGTAAAGGTTGCTCCAGGAGAGTTTACTATCACTTTCTAATTTTTGTCACCATTCCCATTGATTCTTCTGCCTCAATTAAACTTCCATATAGTAGGGGAAATAATCAAACTGTACATATGGATGTAACCCGACAGTGCTCACTGACTACAAGCAGAAGCACACATGAACTAGACTGGCATTGAAGTTGGTGTCTGGCGGCTACAGGCCTCTGAACTCCGGGAAATAACATTTTGCAAGTTAAAGAAATTCATGATCTGAGTAATTTTTCTAAACCTTGGGGGAGGAAAAAAAATAAATGAATTCTTTTTGTGTATCATATCACTCAGTTGACTCATTTATATTGAAACAGAAATGATTCAAACTGATTCGAATGGCTGGCATTTCAAAACCTTACAATACACATTGCATTTTGAGTGACAGAGTAAAAGGAGAAAGGGAGAATTTGAGAAGGAAAGTATTTTGCCACCTAAGAAAAAGGTAACTGATCTCAAGGATTATATTTGCCAAGTAAAAAGAAAAAAAAAATTGCAAAAACTGTCACAAAATTTGATCCCCAAAGTAATCTCATTTGTCTTCATGTACCATACACTCTTCCTCACCAACAAGTCTGTCTTTTCTTGGCAAAGCTCTCTATGGGCTCTAAGATGAATGAATAGGTCTTTTATTTCACTCATCATACCAGGAGTGGAAAAGGGATGACTAGAAAGTCCTATAGCAGTAGGAACCCCAGAATTCTCTCTGAAACTCAGCCAGGATCCATTTAAAGTGAAGGAAATAATGGTGGGAGAGGAGGGATGGGAACATGGATTCCTACCCGATCTGATACCAAGTCTATATTTATACTTTTGAATTTCCTTATTTCTCTAAACTTCCTATCTAGTGATCCAAGTGAAATAAAAAACCAAGAATTCTCCTGCCATATACTCCCACCTCAAACTCTGATTTGAAACATTGGCAAGGCCCAGTCAGAATATCTAAGGTAGGGTCGAGTAGTGAAGTTTGCAAAAACCTGTGTATTTTCACTAAGAATGTCAGCTGTAACTTTCTTTTCAATAGCATTGAAGGAAAAAATAAGAATGCAACTTTGGAGGAATAGAAAGTCCAAGATTATTTTGTCTCATCCTCCAACTCATACATTATGTCTGTTTAGAAAAGATCCTTTTTATCCAAAAACATCTTTTAATCTCCACCATTATTTCATAATACTTTCACATTCCTTTGGTGAAGCCCACTGCTAATTAAAAAGCACAAACATTGCCTAGAAAAGAAAAATACATTTGTCTTCTGGTAACTTACAGATTCTCTGTCTGGAAGTGAGGAGTCAGGAATCCTAGAGGTCCTAGAGAGGTGAATACATGGTAGTGCAAAGGAAGCCTGTTGAGTAATGATATAATAGATGGATGCCACGGTGGATGAATGAATGGATAGACAGTTGGCTAGATGGGTGGACAAATAGATAACTTAGTGAATGAAAGAGTGGGTAAATGAGGCATTACTTCTGAGGGTAAAAAAAGAATAAAAATTAGGTCCAAGTCTCAGGACATCATGAGTGGATCCCAGAGCAGCTCTATAAGAGTTTTCTTGATGAGCTATGAGTATCAAGAGCCTATGAGTGCTCAACTGAAAGGAATTATTATGAATTATGACTTAATTTGGAAAATAAGAAGTAGTCCAAGGCTCTTGTTACTGATGTGATATCTCGGAATGTAGGAAAAAATAGACACAAATACAAAAGGATCATGTAATTACACAGTACCACCTGTCTACCTGTGCCTACCTGTTACTCCTTATATGAGGTGTAGTGGCTGGCTTAGAATAGCTTCATTATGCTTAATAAAGTTGGAAGAAGAAGAGGTCCTTGGAAGGACTTGGGCTTTGGATTCTCTCTTTTTTAGTCTTATACTACGTATCAGGACACTTTATTTAACTAATAACTATATTTCTTACTAGCTTTGGGAAAATTATTTATCCTCTGTGACCCTTTTTTATGTACAAATGAAGATAATATCTATCCTGTCTTATTTAGAGGGTTATCATGAAAATCAGTTAAAATAATAGATGTGAAAGACCTTTGTAACTTTTCATGTAATGTAGAAATAACGAAGAGCCTTTTTGTTTTGCCACTATTATTAGACTATTATTTAAAGAGTTTATGATAAGGAGAGAGAATAGAGGTAGGGAGACCTAAATTCAATAATCATGTATCAAATTAGTCTATGTGCTAAGCACACAAGCTCTGTAGAGAAGACAAAGATTAGTAAAATGTAATTCCTGGATGTCTATCTGTCCATCTGTCTATCAGAGGTGGAATGTGTCTCTTGATAGATATAAACAAAGTGCTATATAGGTTTATAATAGAAAAGGTTGAGAATCAAGAAGTTTTCATGAAGAAAGTTGAAATGCATCTTAAAGCTATCTAGACTTGAACAAGCAATAAGGGAGAAAAGCCATTTTTAGGAAAAGAGAAACATGAGAGAAGAAAAACAGGTGGCTGTGTTTGAACAACAATGGGTCGTCCAGTGACCAGAGTACAGGAAAAGTTGAGAAGAGACGAAATTGGAAAGGCATGTATAACAGTTGTGTAGAGGCCTTGGAAGATGGACTGAACAATAGGCCTCTCTTTGTGGGAGAAGGGCATCTAATGAACATTTCTGACTAGGAAGGTAATATGAGTTGTGATTTAGAAAAACCTACATGACAATTCATGCATGTGAATTGTAAAGAGGTGAATTTGCATATGAGGCTGTGTCCGACTTAAAGTGTCTAGGGACCTTGGTCAAGTCATAGATACAGAGATGGTAAGGAGGAGTTGGGAATAAGTATCATGAAATCACAGTCAACAGAACCAAGCAGAATGGACTGCTTGGAACAGAAGGAAGGGGTGTAAAAATAAATAGAAATGAAGATTTTTGGTAAGTCACTAGAACCAAGAATTAGAGATGTAGAAGAGACAAGAAGAGGAAAGAAGAAGAAGAAATGAAGTAGACTTCTGTTATGAAATTTTGCACCTGCATAATTTCAGCTATGGTGGGTGGAGCATCAGGAGGAATGTGTTGAGGGAGTTTATTAGTGTAAGGCCTGTGCTCACAGACTATCACAAAAGGGATATGGAATCATGTGGTGAGTTTCAAGTAGCAGTGAAGTCTCAAGTAGAAGTCTTCAGCAGACTACTAAATTGAAGAGGTGGATTAGAGAAACAATATCAAAAGTGAATAGGGACAAAGGATTATTTCAATCAATTATTGCATTGACTTTATGTCCTTATAATTAACTTTAAAAACTTTAAAAACACACACAAAGAGTGTTTCCTCTTGTACAAATAATTGGCCTCTTGTCCTGACAGTAAACCAGGATGTACATCCTCTAAGAAGATACTGTGAGATGACGTGCAAAGTTCTGCTATAAACACAGATATTTCATCTATAAAACAAATATCCAAAGTTTAAAACCAAAATGGGAATGAAATAATGGCACCCAGTCCAGGTCCCTGGGATTTTAGGAACATGGTCAAGATGTGTGCTTGGTTTGATTCTCAGGTCCCACCTACGACTAGAGGTGCTATTTCCAGAATAAACCTGGTAATAAATAGACCACTGGGAGTGTTGTCTCTAGGCACACTTGGAGCCACCTCCATTTTCTTTGCTTTCCAATGGAAGACTGGTCAGTTGAGGAGCCCAACTGTCTTTCCTTTCTTTTTTTTTTTTTTTTTGGTGAGATGAGCAGAATCCCTCTGACTTCTTATTCTAGAGCCCTCTTCTGGCTCTAATTTATGACTCAATCCCCATTCAGTCAGAGAAGTGGCCAAGTTGGCCCTCCAATGAGGCCTGCAATATGGGATCCAGAGTGGACAAACAGATGTTCCCTTTAAAAGTGTCTAATAACCAGAGATAAATGTGCAGAAACAGGCCTTACCTTTTAGCTCATCTCCTTGTCTTGCTGTTTCACATTAAGAGGTCACTACAACTCCCTTCAGAGCACTCCATTTGTTGGTGGGATGTCCAGGTAATCACCAACAAATAAAATTCCAGGGCCTCATAAAAGTTGGTGGAGTAGGTACATACGTTTCCTTGCCTTTATTCTCCTGTATAAATTGGCTCCGGTCTCTCCCAGATGTGAAAAGTGCTTCAGGTCAGTGATGTCTGGGGCTCCAGGCACTAAGTTCTGAACTTTGTGTCAGTTTTACACCCTCAACTGGCACCACCCACCAAAGCCCACTTTTGGGTGAGAGGAGTAAGTCAAGCCTTGGAGGTAACCTGGCCCATGAGCTGTTGGCCTGTGTGCCTACCTTCATTTTTAAGATATGGCTGTAGCTGTGGACCATGAGCATCAAACCACATGGGATAGAAGCCTCCACAATAGACTCTAAATTCTGACCTAAAGAAAAGGTAGTTTGGTCATCAGCTCAGCTCTACTAACTCTCCACGGCTCCCGCAACAGACTCTCCACTCCTTTTCTCTTCCGAAGTGGGACCCATTCAGGCTGATACCAGAACCCTATGGAGCAATAGGGCCCAGGACAGTTGCAGGGAAAATGAGGCCCTTCTTTCAAGACTCAACCAGCTAGAGTAGAGCTCTAGTCGTTGAAACACTACTGGAATTACATGAACTATTGGAAGAGGGCAGAGTGCTACCTGTATTTCTACTCAACTGAGGGAGGTAAGTCCGGGGCAGAGAGTACTTCTTCCTCAAAAGACCTACATTCTGGGGTCAAAGTCAGCTTCACCATTCATGAGTTATGTAACCTTAGGAAAGTGACTCCATTGGCTTAGTTTAATGTCTAAAATAGGTTTATGAAAGAATAGATTTAGCTACTCTGAGCAGGAATAGAAAGTTCCTTCTTACATTATACACTGTATTGAGATTAAATGAGATTGTGTATATCAAGTGTCTGAGACTCAGAGAGTATAAATTGATAGTGCCATACTGGTAGATGTTCAATGAATGTGTTTACCTATAGTGACACCCAACTATATAGAGACATTTTTATCATTTTTCTATGGAGTGAAAAGATAAGTCTCAGAACATTAAACATCACACAATATCATTTTAATAGAGTTAAAATAAACTAAAACCAAACAATTTGTTTTCTAGAATTATAGTTTGAAAGAAATGAAATGATAAACTCAAGCTTCAACTTAGGTCACATCTGGTGGAGAAAGACAGGAGAAAGGGTGGGTGGATTAGTCAGAGCGCTTCACTAGAGCAAGAGAATAGGCTCTACAGAGATTTGCGTAAGTGAAGATTTACTATAGGGATTGCCTGGGAAATGCAAGTCTAGAAGTCCCAGGATCAACCATCCATGAGCTGAAGACCAGAAAAGTCACTGGTGTCAAATTCCAAGGCCTGAGAACCGGGAATACTGATGTCAGAGGACAGGAGAGAACCATGTCCCAGTTCAAGCAAAGCGAATATTTGAGAATATTTGCTCTTTCCTCGCCTTTTGTTCTGCTCAGACCTCAACAGACTGGATGGTGCCTGCTTGTTTTGGGGAAAATAATCTGCTTTACTCAGTGCACTGACCCAAGTGCTGCTCTCTTCTGGAAACACCCTCACACTCAGGAATAATGCCTCCCCCCTTGTGTGTTTTCCCCTTAGCCTCATCAGATTAGCATGTGAAACTGGCCACCACCGAGGATCAGGACACACAGGAAATGGGAGTTGTGCCATGTTCTCATTCTCATGATGGGTAAGCAGTTTGGAGCTGTTTATTGTGTTATCATTTAATTGTATTTTATGATTAATTAATAAATTAATTAATTAAATTTTAAAAAGAGAGGGTAGAAAAACCTTTAAGTACCTGGCACATATAAGTATCTCATTGATTTTGTGCTGGCCAATGGCAGTTTCCTTTCCCACTGCACAGCATTGACCTGTGATTTTTAGATGGACAAACTCCCCCAGTGCCAGAGAAAGTTACTTCAAGTCGTAGCAACTATGTGTGGAGCACCTTCTGTTCTCCAGGCTCTCACTCTCCTAAGCATTTGGAGGGCATAAACGGTAGGCTGGAGAGGTCCTCTGTGTTGGTGCAGGGTGGCGGGGAAGATGCTGAAGACTCACGGGGGACAGTGGAGACATGAGAGAGACTAACTATGGGGGAATGGGAAAGTCACTGTATCTCTTTCCTCGGTTTCATCTGCAAAAATAGAAACTCAGCAGTAATGCCAACCAGCTGAATTGAATTAATCTGGGTCCTCCTGCACTACTGCGCTTTTCTGTCTCTGTGATTGGTTCTTTTTTGTTTTTGTTTTCCTCCAAAGGAAAATCCTTCAAGGTGAGGCAAAAAGTGTCTTTTCATCCTTAAAGCCTCTCTGATCACTTCTAAAGCACCCCCAGGTCATGTGCTTGCTCTGAGGTCACTGTCCCAGCCCAAACCCTGAAATCAGCCAGGCTATTGCAATGGGGTTCCGGGAAGACGGCGTCACTTTCGCGGTTTCACTTTGTGACAGAGTAGGTAATGGGCCCTGGTCCTCTTGAGAGTTCTCTGAGTTTGCTGCATCAATCACTCCATTTTATGAACAAATCTGAGACAACCACTCAGCACTGGTGTGGTCGACTGACCAACCATCTCCTGAAAGTAGTCTTGCAGGTTTCATTCTCACAGAGGTGTATGCACAGGAGGCGGCAGGAGCTGAAGATCATCAAGCTGACTTTGGTCCTCTGGAGAGATTCTTCCTGTCCTCCAAGCAGGCTGAGACCCAACTAACTGCTTAAGGAGGTGTCAGGGAAAAGCATACTATTTCTACCTCTGTACTTGCTCCCAGCTCCAGAACTGCCCCTGAACACCACCCTTGACACCCCACCAAGATGTGACCTCCTCCCTCCTAACTCCACTCCCTGCCTTGTCTGCCTGCTGCCTTCACAGCCTCTAACCAGTCACCTATGCGTCCTCTGTTCAAGATGATTGAGTATGTGTTTTCATTTCACAGAATTGGGCCAATCCATCTGACTATTTTTAATTATTTTTAATTTATGTTCCCTACTATATCTACTTCTCTGATGTCTTAGATCACTTCCCCTCCTGCTTTATTATCTTGACCTCTGGCTAAGAGTCTCAATACCACAGGGAACTAAGAACAGAAGACCCCGTGCACTGATCGGGATCCAGCACTTTCCACGTAACTTCCTCCCATCTTGCTGGACCCTTGCTGTAAGCCAGATTCAGTGATTTAACTTTCTACCTCTTCCTCCCTCTCCCTCACCCGCTGCCTCCCCATTCATGGGTCCCCAGGTCATGCAGGTCTGACTCTTTCTACAACAAGCACAGGAGTAAACGGGGGTGCAGGGTCTCACCTCAGCTCTGCTCTAGGGCAAGGCCACGGGACTTGGGTGGGAGACATGAACAGCCTCAGTTCCCCAGTAGACACAGAGAATAGCCAAAAAAACAGGACATACCAACCTCTAAAACCTCTCCTTCTCTCAAGGCTCCCTGGACACTTCCAGGTGGAGCTATGGATTCTGAGAAACCCCAGTGGAAATCTGTCTTCCCAGCATCTCCATCAGGCTGGCGGAGAAGTTGGCCATTTCCCAGCGGGGCCTCTACTGGAAAGAGGTCCTTCTCCATGGCAGTCAGGAGGCTGGGACTGGCCCCCAGGCCCATCTCTGCGCTGAGTCAACTGTCTGTTAACCCGGGCTGCCACCAGCACCTTCGGAGTCTCTGTCCTTCTGGTCTTCCCATAATGAGGCCAATCACAGCTCCAGAAAATGCGGAGTGTTCATTTTCATAAGTCAAAGAGCCCTTGAAATATATGGAGAAGCTGATGGGAATGTTCTTATAATCAGGCTGTGGGTTGAGTGTGACCACAGTGAACCTCACTGTAAGCAAACCTAGTACACACAGAACACAAGCCCAAATTCACTGTGCAGCCAAGAGCTGATTGCGTGGATCTGCCCCATTGTCCAGACTTCGGAATCTTCTTCCCCTTAATGTCTGAATAAACCCTCTGTCTCCATCTCCGGGGCCTTGCTGAGGCTCCCTGGCCATCCTCCACACACGGCTGTCCTGTGAACCAGTCACTCTTGTCACTAGTTCTCTCTCCCTCCATCCGCCCGTCAACTGACCTCAGGTCCCCCACAATCCCATCTTCCCCATGCATCAGAGGAAAATCCTCATCACTGCAGAAGCCAGCACAATTTAACTCTCTTGTGATGTCTAGGAGGGGTAGGTCCCCAGCTTTTAAAATCACCGAGCCCACGGTCCTCATTTCCTCTCAGAAAAATCAACCTGTCATTTTAGTAGGAAGCATGTCGTCTTCCTCCCAGAACACCAGGTTCCCTACTGCCACCAGCTTTAAAATAATGTTTGCCATTTTTCAAAAAGGAAATAGGACGATGATTCCACCCACCATGTTTTTGAAAGAATCTATTAGCAAAAATTCTTCACGCCACCTGCTGAGATGAAGGAGATGGATAGAGACCCACATGTACTTGCCTTCGTCTCCCCAGAGGCTGAGAAGAGACCCTTGTAGCCAGGAAATGTACTAAAGTCTTCAGTTCTGTTGTAAGAGATGGGTCCTGGGGATGCCAGTTCCTGCTCGAGCATTCTCCGCCAAATCCCTTTCTGTGCCTAAAGAAAGGACACAGGCAAAAGACAGTGTTTGTAGGCAATTTTGTGCTGAGAAGGGAGTTGTCCACTGATTTCCCAGCACAGCTCAAGGAAAATACCGGTTTTCATTTTCATAAGTCGAAGAATATTTGAAATTCACGATGTAAGAGAAGTCGATGGGAATGATCTTATAAAGCCATTCCCTCTTGTCCTGTGAAGACTACTACCTGAAAGGAAACTTCTTTGCAGATTTCGGCTTCTCTGTGGGGTTTGTTTCAATCAGGTGGGTGCTAAGCCAAGTGCTCCTGAGCAGCTGGGGGACAGAAGAAGCGCTCCATTGACAGCAGAGTTCTGATTCTACACCGCAGAAGGACTTTCAACCAGGAAATAACCCATAGAGAGAAGTCAAGGAGCTGACTTGGCGTGAACCAACAGGACATTTTCCTCGGAGGCCCCAGATGTCCTGAGGAGGTGCTACCTGTCTCCTCATCCCCACGGACACATGCAGGGATGAGGTTCTCTGGCAAGCCAGTCAACTGAGCCACATCCCGCCCTCTTCTCCCTTGCAGGTTCCTGCTGTCCCCTCAGCTATACACCATCATCTGTCACTCCCTCCCTCATGCCTGAAGCACCCTCCCCTGGCTCTGTAAGGAAATCATCAAGGTCCTCTCAAGTCCCACCTCCTCCAGGAAGTCTTCCAAGACCTGACAGCCCTTTTCTGAGTTCATCAGCCTTGATCATCTGTCTGTAGAGCCCACTCTGGTGACTGGCAGGTCTGAATTCCCACAGCACCTTGGCAATATGGACTGGGTCACAGGGGATGAGGTTCCCTGACCCTCAGCCCATTCTGAGGACAGGACTTGGGTATGTTCCCCTCAGGGAAGCTCTGATAGGAGATGGCCTACTTCAAGTCAGCCAGAAATTCCCTCATGGTGGAAAGGTCAAGGTGAGTGGAAGAAGCCTGGAGCTGGGAGGACGGGGCTCTAATTCCATCTCTACCACAGTCATACCTTTGACCAGCCAGGAAGTCCCATCACCTCCATTTCTTCATTTTGAAAGATGTTCCTCTCACAGAGACACCTGGTGAACGGATGGCCTTGCACTCTCCACCTTGCACACTGCCCAGCACATAGTAGCTGCTCAATGTGTGGAATGGATAATGGACGTTCAGGAATCCCGCTCTCCTGACCCCCAGAACTGGCCCGGCTCACCCACGGGGCCAGCACAGGCCCACTGTGTGACCCATCCTGATTCTTGTAGAAACTTTCTCTTGTCGGACAGAACACACGTTTTCCGTCAGCTTGTATTTCTGTGAAGGCTTGCTTACGAGCAGGGCATTCTGTTCTTGGAATTTCTTGTTAAAATATTTCATTTAATTAAGTTTTTACAACCAGCTCTGCTTTGTGTCTGTCAGAAGGTAGGGGCAGCCCTCTCCTCAGCTCTCTGGGAGGCCAGGTCATAGAGACTCTGGGGAGAGCTGAGCCCGGGCCGGGAGGTCACGTCCCTCGGCCTCCAGGCATTCTTATGCACCATGAGAGCTGGGATGGTCAAAGGGTGGACGCCATGACAGGCCCCATGGAGGCCTTGGTGGAAATCTCTCAGTCCAGAAACTGAAAACATAGTCCAGAACAAATAGGCTCTGACTGATTCACCTCTCAGCACCCCCAAAACTCTCATCTTCTTCTTCCCCAGGGCCCTCTGTAACCATTCCTGTTAACTCCTTGTTCAAGCGCTTCTTCCCTGGGGAGCCTCCCCAGGTCCCTCCTCTGACCACACTCTCTCCCTGACCTGGCAGCTCACCTACCCTCTCACCCAACCTCAGCCCAAGACCTTTCTCTCCTCCACAGACCCTGACTGGGGCCCTGAGTGGGGAGGCCTCCGGAGAGGTAGAAGTCAGCTGACATGTCTGTCCTGCTCCCCACAGAGCCGCGGGGTAGGAGTAATGGCTTCGGGCTGTGGTCGAAGGAACTGCTCTTCTCCCACACGTGTGCTGTGAATGGTTACCAACCACATGGGCCTACAAGGCAGAACGTGCGGTCACTCAGAACAGAAGGAGGGGAGCATCTGAGTTTGAGGGGAGCAGGTGAGTTCGTACAGCATGCTCTCAGCAGGGATGTAGCCGCACCCAACACCTAACACGGAGCCCTGGTCAGCAGTTCACAGAACACCAAGCCAACCCTTTCCTGCTGGTCTGGGGTTCCTTGGCAAAGTGTCCCTAGTGCTGCTGGCAAGCCCAGGACCCAGCTGGGGAGACAAAGGAGGTGTGCCCCTCCAGGGCCCTTTGCAGCTTCCCAGGCTCAGGTGAGTCTCCCCACGCCCCCATCCCCCAGTCTCAGGGAGGCCCTGGAGGCCGAAGCCTCTTCCCGCCAGCAGGCCATCTCCTGACCGTTGATACCTGGCCTCAGGGGCCCACCGTGGCCCCCGAGGGAATCCCAGGCTCCTTGTGGCGTTGCTAAGAGCCCGGCTGCCACTTGTCAGGCATCTGCGGTCAGGGATGTGGCAGAACGCGCTGTTTTCCCACACTCATATTTTAAAAGGTTGCAGACCATGTGTGCGTAACAGGCAGAACATGAGGTCACTTGTCTCACTTAGAACAATAATCCGTTTTGCTAGGGGTCAGGTCGACACAAAGAATCTGTCCACACCAGGTCTCTGGATGGGACTTAGGCCTCCCCTCAAACTAATGAAATTTTCAACTCGCGGGTACTTGAGTTAATAAAGTGTGCCACACATCTGCTCCGCGCTGGCAGAAGAAAGCCCTGGGGTTCAATTTTGAGATGGCTGACATAATGTTGGAGTGGCCCCCCGCCGGGCCCGGCAGGACACCAAATTAAGAAAAGCCACACAATGAATGTGTGAGAAAAAACATTAGTGTCTAAACACAGAGGCCAGGGGCTCCCTGCGGGCCCGGGGAGTGAGGGGAGGCTGTGGAATTACAGAAAGAGGGTCCGTGGGGGCTACCGCTGAGATTTCACGCCCATGGCCTACAGGTAATGAATTATTTTCAAGGAAATTGGCACCACCGTGATCTGAGGTCAAAAAGATGAAAAAAGTTTAAAAAGCGTATCTTCTATGACTGTTGAATTAAGTGCTTAAGTATCATGTGAGCTATTCTGAACAAAATCTCCAACTGGAGGTGAGAATGTAACGTAACCCTAGGAGAGGTAGCGTCAAGCCCAGGAGCCCTGAGACTCCAGCGCCCCCTCTTTTCTCCCTCCCTGGCCGGGACAGCCCAGCCTTTTTCACTCAGGCCTGCTGGGGGGGGGGGGGGCTGGGAGGAAGGAGCCCATGGGCTGTGGGACAGGAACTCTCTCCGGCTTTTCCCAGCTGCCCGCAGAGACAGCTTCTTCGGGAGATGCAAATGCTATAGGTACATCTCTCCCAGAGACTCGCAGACTCAAGGAAGAGGAGAGACTGGGCCCTGAATTTTCTCTGGTCTTCCCGTGGGCCAGAGGGGAGACCTTACTGCCTGGGCCTGCTCCTAGGAAATGTCATTGCGTTTGCTCTGAGGTCAGCCTATACGGAGGCAGGGCGGGTGTCCCCTGGAAGCTGAAGAGTGAGGGCTGAGACATGCGGCCGACCCTTCTTCCCTGCCTGGAAGGAGGGTTCGGGGGAAAGGCTGCTGAGGTCTCCCCAGGGCCCCAGACCAGCTAAAGGACCTTGGGTGGGCCCCTAGAGAAAAACGTTGGACCACCAGAGCCGTTTAGATTCCCCTGACACGAAGGCGAGGTTGTGCAGGCTAGGGAGGCACATGCCTACGGGGTAGACCGCACCTAGTTCCTCAAGGCCTGCCCTTCCGCTCCAGGGCCTGCAAGTACAAAGGTGAGAGTGAGGAGCCACCTGCTGACTTGTCTCTGGCTCTCTTGCTCCTTCTTGTGCCCACTGTGAGCTTTGGAACCCTGCCCCATGGACACAGATGCCCAGGGTGAGGCGAGTCCTCAGTGAGGAATAACTGCACCTGCACATGGGCTCTGTGCCAGGCACCAGAAGACGTAGAGAAAGGGGCATCTGCAAATGCAACCCCTCCCCCATCCTCCCCTTTCCAACAAGATCCACCTGTTTGTGCAAAGCTTCCCAGGGTCCCCTCCCCAACCCCAGTCCTCCAACCCACAGCTGCCTCCTGGTCCTTGGAACCGCAGCCCTCTCTTCTCTGGCCATGTGACCCCACCCCCTCTGCAGACCTGTGTGTTGGACTTGTCGCTCCCTCCGTAGCCTATGGCTGGGGCCCAGGCCCCTGGCAGGTACAGTAAAACCTTATAGATGAACTTCAGAGCAGAGCTTGTCCCAGTGACACACTTTCAGGGATGTCAGGAGCCCACACTCCAAGGGAAAGCCCTGCTCCCTTCCTCGGTGAGAATTCAGCAGGTGAGAGAAGAAAGACAGGGCGAGGTGGGGCTGGTGGCCACAGTGAGGGGTGGGGTGGGGGGGTGACAAGCAGAATTAAAGATGCTTACAGAGTCTCTCTGAGCAACTGCACAGGGTCACCGGGGAATGCAGAGCAAGCTCCTGGATTTCCTCTCTACCGAGAGAAATGTCCTGTCTGTGCCCACAAGTTCCCAGCATCCAGCCCAGATCTCCCCAAGGGGAGAGAAGGGCTTTGCCTTGGAACCCTTCCTCCAAAAGAGAAAGATGCCAACTGCTACATGGATCTAATTCCAGCGAGTCGGGGGTGTGGCCTGGTGAGGTCATGGGTTGTTTATATCTTCATTTCTTATCTGTAAAAGGGGGTTGATAATGTATCTACCGCAGAGGGGTCTAGTGGAAATCACAGGCATCCATAGATGTCAATGCTTAGTACCTGATGTCATCATCATCAGGAATGATAATAATAAGTTTCATCTATAATTACTTGGTGCCAGGCATTGTTAATATACTACAGCGAACCCAGAGTCACATCTTTGTGGTGGTGTTTTTTTTATTATCTAATGATCTGACTTTGGAAACCTTAAGACCAACAGACCACCGTGGGTGTCACCAGCCTCTGTCTCCTTGCCACATCCCCAAAGTAGCAACGACTTCTGGTTACATTTGGTACCAGGGTCCCGGAGGTGATATCTTGACAGAGCTTCTGCCTCTAACCACTTAAAGGCAGCATCTACACAGGCCTTCAGATGTGAAGAGTGGGGTTCTCAGGTGTTGGGGTCAGTGGAACCAGCTGACTTGGGTAAGCCAGCCAGACCACTGCTGCATCCAGCAGGGAAGGAGCTCAGTGATGTCCCCCTCCCTCCGCCCCTGTCCCCAGGTCACTAGGGGCCTGGGTTCCAGGGAGGGTGGCTAGCACACACACATATGGAAACAGGAGCAGGTATCAGTGATGAGATATAGGGTATAGTTTATCCTGAGTCATAAAAAGTGTGTTCGGCAGCGAGTCCCAGGTTGGCTGCAGAGCCCAGCACTCAACAGAGTGAGGAAAGCCATCCCAGCTGGAGGCCCACTGGCCCTTTGGCTCGGTGGGATCCTCTGGCCACAGCCCCCAAGGAGGGTGAAGGTCAGTCACCTGTCACTTTTCTCCAGGTCATAGACGTCCCATATGTACAATAAAAGGGTTGAACCAGGCGATTTCTAAGAGTCTTCAGTCTCTGTTAGGACAGTGGACAAGCCCCTCCTGCTACCACCACTGCCGTCATCGGCGTCAGGAAGAAGAGTAACTGGGCTCATCTGCAACTACGTGGTGCCAGGCACTGTAATGTCTTCCAACGAACCCAGAGTAACAGACTGTGGTCTTTGTCGGCAGAGGGAGAAACTGGCTCAGAGATGAGTAACTTATTCACAGCAAACTGGGCTTAACATCCAGGTCTGTGGGATCTCTGACACCATACTTGGACACATATCTCATGCCAGCTTTATGACAAAAATGGTATCCCCAGCACCACAGCTTCCATACTGTATGGGTGCCATCTTTCATCTTCACCTAACGGTGCAGTAGGCATAGTGGTTCCAGCTTCACAGGGAGAAGAGGAGCTTGTGTGGTGTCACAGAGTAGCCGTCCTCACAGGTGAGCTTGACTGCCCTTCCCTTCACTGAAAGTCTGACTCCCCTTAGCCAGAAGAGTTTTCTAGGGACTCACCCATGTTCATTTTGGTGACAGCTGAACAGCTGACAGCCACACCAATTATTAAAACACTGAAATACAGCTGACCTGAGAGGGACCCAGCTGCTACCCCCTGCTCCCTGCAGGGCCCCTCTGTCCGGTCGCCTCCAATGCCACCCCTGCTGTGTTACTGCCGCTGTCCACTCTGATTGATCAGTGCCTGCACCAGGCTGGGTGTCAAACATCCTGAGTTTCACCCTTTGGTGACAGTGATATACGCACATAGACCGACAGGTGAGCACACACATCACACTCGGCCCCGTGCACTTGCACACATGGGCTGCAGGAACATATAAAGGCCCACTTGAAATGAATTAAACCAAGAGTCCACTCGATGGACAGAGTTCTAATGTGTTGGCAGCCTCCAGCATGACAACCTAAGCCCATAAATTCCTCCAGGTTAAAAAGTCAAAACCAATCACACGCAACCAGCTAGGCTTCCCCAAACAAGGCCACTCGCTTCTGCTGCCCACAGTGCAGCCATTCCCTTGCTTTACTTCTGGTGAGGAGAGCACTCCTACCTGACTTCGGCCAGGTGCTGCCTGATCCGGATTTGCTTTCGCTCAAACGAGCTCCGGAACTTCTAACGTGCCTCCGTTTCTCTTAATACTTATATGACGCACACACAGACACACACATCTGCAGAAACGTACATGCACATATGCACACACCTGAAGGATGCGCCCCAGCTCATCCTCCCACTCGACACCTCCCTCCAGGCTCGCACCAGCCTCTGCTTCTGAATTCTCTTTCCTGGGACCCTCACCTGCTCCCTTGAGATCTCCGGGCTGTGCCTTCTGAGGGGAGGAAGTCCTGGCAATTGTCTGATGGTTGGTCCTTGAGAAGGGGGCTCAGAGCAAGTGTTTTGGCCCCCTGGCCAGAAGCTCTCAGCATACAGGGGTGCTCTGCTTGAGGCAGGCAGCACCTCAAAGAGAAGAGAAAGGGCCCAGCAGAGGCAGGCAGGTGACGTGACCAGCTGTCTCCACAGAGCTCGCACCCAGCCACAGGTCCAGCCTCTCGTTAGAAAGGGTATCTGTGCCCTCATGTTCACAGCAGCATGGCTCACAGTAGACAAGACATGGACATGACCTAGATGCCTGCTGACAGATAACTGGATACAGAAGCTGTGATCTAGATACTCAGTGGCATTCTATACAGTGGGGGGAAAAATGATGAAATCTTGTGTTTTGCAAGAACCTGCATGGAACTGAAAGTGTGCTGAGTGAGTAACTCAGAGGTAAAAGAGAAATACAGATGGCTTCACCTATAGGTGGAACATAAAGAGACAAAACAGAAACCCCACACAATTCATACTAAGCGAAAGTACGGTGGGAGAGGGCAGGGGCAGGAAGGGAACAAGGGGAGGAAGGAGTTAATACAGAGGTGATGGACTGGAACTCCGTGGTGTGAAATGCACAGGGAAAATAATTTCAGATATCTAAATACATATATACATATATACACACATGTATGTGTGTGTATATATACAGATATATATATATATATACACACATACAGTATTTTTTAATGTAAAGAAGAAAAAAAAAAAGAAGATGAGGAGTCAGTGCCCACCAGCTCCAGGGGAGCCCCCGCTTGGCCCCAGCCCAGGCGTGGGGTGTGGGGGGCCTTCCTCCCTTGTCCTGACTCTCACGTGCTTTCTAATTGGTCAAAGACCCCCGGGGAGTCGGGCCTGTCTGGGATAATTCTAGAAATCCCCACAAGAGTGCATCACAGCACTTTGCTCTTCGAGAAACTCTGTGCACGTCAGCCCTCACCCCTGCCTGAGCACCCTGCCCCTCACTCCTGTTGGTCCGGCACTGAGACTGGTCCATCCCACAAGCACTAATGAGCACCTGCTGTGTGTAGGATGCTCTTCCCTCCCAGGTATTTGGGCCTCAGAAAAGCCAGATCCCTCCCAATTTAGACCATTTACCCAGGAGTTCTACCTCTGGGGATCAGGAGAGCAGCTGTGCCCCAAAGGAAAGGACTGAGGTGTCAGAGGTGGGACAGGTTCACCTGGTCTCTGCTGGAGAAGGGGCTACCTCCCAGCATGATCCCCAGGCTCATGTTTCTCCAGGGAATGAAGATGCTTCTGAAATGAAACCCAGTCCAGAAAGAGTTCTGGCCCCGGCAGTACAGACCTGACTCCCAGGGAAGGCATTTGCAGCGCCCATGTGCTATCTGTGTTCCATTCGCTGTGGAAGGGCCCCCAGCACTCTCTGATGGACAGAACACACAGGGCCGGGCTGCCAAGACCAGCAGGGCTTTTTGGAGAAACTTCTAGCCACATTTCTTCCCTCTGGGAGTCATTCACCAGCACTGCCGGCACTGAACCCAGCCATTCTCAGTTGGGGTCATGCGCTTTGGGGGTCACTTGCCCACCTATAGCCTGAGGGAGCCTTGCACCCCTGCCTGTGTGCAAGGACCGTGTTCCATAACATCTTCACACCCAGTGCAGGACCATGCACAGAGTATTGACCCATAAACATACTGATGGCTTTTACCTCCAACAGAATCAGCTCAACAGCTGCCAGGTCTGTCTCAGACCCTCTCCTGAGCCCCCTGTGCCTTTCCCCCCACCACCCTCCATCCTTCTACTTGTGTCACCTTGCTCCAGAATGACATGAGCTGAATGGGTCCAGGTAGAGTGCTCCTGACTCCAAGGAGCACACAGGGATTGCCCCCTCCGCTCACCCCACCTGCCCACCGCACCTGCTAACTGCTCTGGGCAGAGGAGGCCACATCTGCAGACCGGCTGTCCCTCGCCCAAGGAGAGTGGCATGTTATACCTATACTGACGTTAAGGGGAAAGCCCATTATTGGTTCCAAACAAACTTTTTCAAAATTGAGTTAAAGCTCAAAACATGAATGCTCAGCCCAGGATAAAGATTAGAGCATCGCCTGTGCCCGGGATGTTACACCGTTGAGCATTCTCTCTGCACACACATGAAGGCAGACCCTGCAGCTACTCCCAGGCCCTGGGTCTCTCTCAAAGGGGGATTTCCTTCCCTAGACTCCCCAACCAGCCCTGCAGTTAGGGGAGCCCTCTGTTCTCTGCACTGGGGCCCTTGCCCATGACAGCTCTCTGGACACTGGAGAGACTCAGCCCGCCCAGAGCTACACCATGGTTTCCCTGCAGCACCTGGAACGGAACGGGACAGAAAAAAACAAAGGCAAAACATTGCTTTGACTCACTTGGGTCTATTTAGCATTTCCTCAATTATCCTCCATCGCTAGAAAACATAAGGAGTTTTCAAAGTATAGGCAGTGCCCATGGCAATGGCAGCTATATCAAGGCCCAGAGCAAGGAGGTCATTTGGTCCAAAGGCATTGTCCTCAGTGACACTCATCCTACTAATATTCTCAAATGAGTAACAAAGTCCAAGCTGTTTCTTTACTTTTGGTTCAGGGTTGTGTCTGTTTTCAACAGCTCTCCTTAAGCCTCTCACCATGTTACATTCATGTTGACAAAGAAGTTGCTAGATCTCCAGCCCAGCCAAGAGGACAGGCATCATGGGCCAGTGAGAAGCTTGGCCCTCACAGAAGATCTACAAAACTAAACTCAAACTCTCACTGAGGACCTGGACCTGTGCCCCAGGGTCTCCTGAGAAGAGGAGCACAGGCCCCTTTCTCTTACACAGTCTGTGGGTAATCGTGGTTCCTGTGGCCTCAGCTCGCTTAATAACAAAAAAGACTTCCAGCTTTTTGTTCAGTTACCTCTTCCAGGGCCTGGGCAGGAACTTTGGAGGGATAAAGATGATGGCACCACCAAATTATCAGGTGTCTGGGGAATTCTGAGTCTGGTAAGGAGAGGACACAGGCAGTAACAGGATGGCGAGATAAGCATGAGTTCCAGTTCCACTCCTAGTTCTGCCTCCGACTCCCATGAGATCTTAGGAAAGTTGTGTCCTCCTTGTCGTCTTCAGTTTCTTCAGTGGGGAGGGTTGGGTCAAAGGGCATACAGTTCCTGAGGGGCCTGGAGACCTGCCTTAGCAGAAGATGCTGAGGCTTGTGAGGCCCACTGGGAGGGGACTGATGAGGCTCTGCCCTGGGACAGGACAAAGCCAGCACCTTTCCCCTCAGCCCTGGGAACCATGTAAACTGGCAGTTTCCCAGACTCGCAAGAAGGACACAAGGAGATGGCAGCTGGGGGACCCCAGTCAGGAGCCTCTCCCAATGCTGGGGTACCTGGCAGACTTTTAAGTCCCCTGTACATCCCTCTCATTCCTAGCCTGCCACGTGGGGACTGGGCTGACATGGTCCACTTACTGCGTGCCGGCTTCGACAGGCCAGAGGGCCAACCAACAGCCCCGAGGCAGCTGACTTGTTCTGCAGTTCCATACGAATCATGCAGGATTTTCAGCTCCAGGACTTTAGCTCCCCAGCATGCCTCCCTGGGTTCAAGCAGGTGTTCATCCCTGTGTCTCAAAAACCCCGACGCTGATGACCACATTCTCCCTGCTTCCCCTCCACCCCAGGGAGCAAGGCTGGGGATGTGTTTGAGAACCAAGCAGTGGGAATCTGGGCTCCAGAAGACAGGCAAAGGGCCGGTGGGGAGCGGAGGGAGCTTGCCCACGGCAGCCTGGATACACACGACACCGGCACTGCCTGGGTTCTCCTTGGTCCCTTTGCCCCCAGTGAAGTCCAGGCCACGGAGCGTCAAGAATGTGCCTCTCGGTCATTCCAAGACCCTAGCTCCTTATTAAACCTTTCCATACTCATTTGGGCACCATCAGAATTTTTTAATCACCTTTACGAGCATCAATTTATGGGGGGAGATCATTTCCAGATGTGAGTCAACATACCAAAAAAAACAAAAGTGTACTACTCATTGATTAACAAATGATTTCTAGATGGAGAATACATGCGACTAGGCTTCCTCAGCTGAAACTTACATCCAAATCTGTGTGTTCCAGTAGCCAGACGTCCACCTGGTCTAGTGTCCTTTCAACTGGTCTCTTCCCCCAACTGGCTCCACGTACATCTGGTTCTGACCAGATCAGACAGGAGCTGGAGACAGTGTTTTGGCCTGCACCAAATTCACCCATTTTTGTCGGTGGCACCCGCAGAACCCCCACGCTTTGAGCCAAGGGCAAGAGTAAATGATACATGGAAGAATTAGTCAGAAGTGCCAGTCAAAAGACAGCTTTCTGATTCATAATCTATAATAAACTGTCCATGTGGGTTTCAGGAAAACGCTTGACCTGTCCATTCTACTCATCTTCACTTGACTCTTCAATTTACAGACATTTGTAAACCACTAGTGCCTGATTGGCCGATGCTGCTCAGGTCCTTGTCTACAGCAGACATCACAAATCAATGACGGCACACTTTCCCCAAAGATCCTTCACTTGGTATATTAGACCTCCACTAAAAACCTACTCTTGCCTCAGGATTCAATCTGGATAAGACTTAGTATCCTCAGCCTGAGCTGGCAATTCAGCCAAGGGGATGGAGTGGGGCACCCCTTCAAAAAGAGGCAGCAGGAAATCAAAACCACAGTGAGCAGGGGACTCCACTCCAGAAGGGGAGGGGCTGGACCTGGTGCGGTAGCAACTTCCCAGGGCCAAGACGGTTGAGTCCAACCCAGAAAGAAAATAAGGGTACTGAGAGCCTGGGGGGATAGGCCAGAGTCCATCAAAGCCACCAGTGTGGTTTTTGTTTTGGCCGAAGGTAGCATAACAGCAGACTTCTGTCCACATGGGGAGCCATTCTGCTGCTTCTCTTGGCCTGGCGGAGCCCCTGCAATTCCCCTGGATACTCCACATTCCATCGGTTAATTGGTTTGTTCCTCCTCTTCTGTGCAGAGCAAATACCACGTGACATTTGCTTTCTTCTCAACCCTGTTTCAAAAGGTATCAATTCCTCCAGTGACCGTAAGTGATTCTAAGTTCCTGCATGTTTCACGGGGCCACTGGAAGGGCGGATGCGCCTATCAGAAAGGAAAATGTCTGCCTCTTGGGCTGCAACCAAACCACAACTTAATTTCCTCCTTTGGCTGTACTTCTTGAGAAGTAAATATGAAAAATGGGACGGGGATGACTGTCTCTGATAAAGAGCCCACACTCCATAGCTGGACAAACAAGGTGCTTGGCTGGAACAGAGATGTTCTTTGGCTGTCATCTCCAAAACGTGACCAAGTCTCCCCAGATGCTATTTAAAGCAGGCAGCATGCTTTCTTGGCCTCAATGCATGGCTGACACCAGACTTTAGTGATCAGGCAGAGCGTAGACGGAGCTCCAGGATGTTGACACGAATAAAGGTAATGCCTTTTGAAGGCAGTCACTCTATTGGTATTGTTGTATCATTATCACCATTTCACATGTGAGGAAACAGAGACTCAGCAGATGAAGCAAACTGTCCAAAGAAGACACGCAGCCGGTAAACGATGCTACAGGGACTTGAACCCAAATCCAACTGCACAAACCACAGTTTTCACTGCCAGAGGCCATGCCCACAGACTCTCCATTCATCCCAAGCCCACAGAGGCTCTGATTGAAGCTGGTTGCCATGACAACTGACACTTATTTGGGTCACAGCAATTCTAAAATGCTCAACAAATTAAATTGCTGTTTGTCCTTCCCCCAGGATCGTTTGGGGTCAGACTCCTCAGGTGGGGCTCCTGGCTGACAGGAAAGCGGAATGGCCTGAGTTCCAAGTGTCAGCCACTGGGAGAGGAGCAGGAATGCCTCTGATGAGCTGGGAGGAGCCTGAGAGGAGGTGTGTGGCTGGTCACTCCCTCCCAGACTCTCCTTCTGGTATCATTTTTACTTTTTCATCTCCATGACACCATTGGATGGGGGGGTAGCACAGAGAAGGGCTAAAAGCATACACTCTGCAGATAGTAAACAAATATCTTGCAAAATTGCCACTTGTTCATTCCTTAGCTATCCATCTACCGTCTCACACATTCATTCATCTACTCACCCATCCATTTACCCATTCACTTATCTATCCATTCATTCATCCATCCATCCATCCAACCAACCATCCATTCATCCAGCCATCCAGCCATCCATCCATCTCACTGATCTATTCATCCACTCACCCATTCATCCATTCACCTGCTTTGCACAAACACATCTGTCTGTCAGACCACTCATTCATTCATCCATCCACTCACCATGTCACCCATCCATCCATCCACCCACCCACCCACTCACCCATCCATCTACCTGTCCTATATACATACATATGCTCAATCCTCCATCTTTCATCCATTCAGTATATTGTAGATCACTATTCCTGGACTCACTGGGGCTGGAGATACAGAGATAAATAACATCAAGTCTCTTCCTTGTCCTCAAGGAGCTCACAGTCTGAGTCCTCAGGAGCCAGTGTGCTTAATCTCACCCAAAAGGCACAGTTAGAAACAGAAGAGGCAGAAGTCCCTGGAGTTTCTCCCAGGAATCTTCCTGCTAACAGTTACTCTCTCTAGAATAGGGGGAGAGTATCAGGAAGCAGGGAGGAGGGTAGGGGTGGAGGCAGGGCCCTCTGAGTCTATTGATACTCTGTGAGAGGCTAACTGTCAGCCTTGTCCATGCATAAGGCCAAGCCCAGGAATGACTACTTGCCCTTTGTAACACACGCCTGAGGTCCTCACTGGGCCCCATGGCTCAGAAGGAGGGCAGAGGCTGCCTGGCTGTGACAGGACTCTCTGCCATGGGGAATCTGGGATCTGGGAGCACAAACTACAGAGCCAGTGTCTCACTCATGCATGCAGGCCAGGCCCAAACTCCAAATCTCCACCTACTCACCTCCTACTGCAAATATCCAACTTCTTGCAGGGTGGGGTCAAAAGCCATTGCTCCCAGACATTTTCCTCAGCTGAGATCCAAGCCTGGAGCCTTGCATGATGCTGATTTCCATGCAAGCTGATTACGCTCCTAACCTCCAAATGCCCCAGGCCCTCATCCTTCTAGCTGCCCTTCCTTCAGCCTCTGCATGTAGAGAGAGGCATTTGTAAAAACAAAACAGAGTTATGATAACTTCTTGGTTTATTTTTGTTGTATCCAATTTTCAAAGTGGCTGATAAAGTCCGTTGCTCATGGTGACATCCGGTTCTCCTTCCCAGTCTTCTTCCCCTGATCCTACTTTTCATCACTCCTGGGTCTTGGTCACATGGTTTGCCTGAGCTTTTCCCTCCATGCAGGGTTTCTCATCCTTGATACTAAGGATGTTTATGGTTACTACCTTCTGTGTCCTGAGATATCTAGCAGCTTCCATGGCCTCCCCCCACTGGATGCCAGAAACACCTAGTCCCAGTAATGTCAACCAAAGTATCTCCGGGCATTTCCAATGTCACTCTGGGAGCAAAATCGTCTCAGTGAGAACTACTGCTTCAGAGAGACACGTGCTCCCCATCACCATGGACAAGACCCAGGCTTTATAAGTGAGCAACTTTATTTCCAATAGGACATTCGGTGTCATCCCAGGGGCCTCCTCTGACTACTCTCTGGAGTTCCTGCCACCAGTGACCCACCTAGGTCCCAAGGCTATGAAGTCACATAAAGGTCTTCAGCCACCAGGGCCTTCAGGGAAACAGAATTCACTGTCCATGGCTCTCTTCGCAAGACCCTCAGGTGCTGGATGTTCGAAGAGAGCTGAGCTTCAAAATCCTCTTCCCTTGGCTTCATCCACAAACAAGTGTATTCACATTTTTGATCTAGGACATGGTTTCTGAGCATGACACTCCAGCCAGTAAGGAGCTGCTGCATTCGGAAATTGTGGTGATTTGCCCGAAAGACACAGAACATTCATTTTCAGAGATATGTGTGCCCCCGTGTTTGATGCAGCATTAACTACAACAGCTAAGAACTGGAAATTACCCCAGTGCCCATCATCACGTGAATGGGTAAAGAAGATGTGATATTTATACACAGTGGAATACTACACAGCCCTGAGAAGAGATGAGATTCTGCTGTTTGTGACAATGTGGACAGAACCAGAGGAGATGATGCCAAGTGAAATAAATCAGAAGAAGACAAATACCAATGATGTAGAGTGTAAAGAAACAAAGCAAAGGAAGATACTAATCAAAAACCAACTCTTAGACATGGACAATGGAATTTATATCACCAGTAGGGAAGGGGGAGGAAAGGTGGGGGCAAGTGGTGTGTCCAACGGACAGCAGTGAAGGATGCTTGGCGATTTGGTGGTGGGCAGGGTGTGTGGTGCTGTGTTTGACGAATGAGGTGATGGAGGTGGTGGTGGTGGCAGGAGCTCTGGATACACAGACTCGTGTAAGGTAACATTCAGTAAGTACCTGTGGGCAGGACCCTGATTTCAACGCACACAGTAGACGAGCCGCTGGGTCAGCTGTAGATCTTGCTGGTTGCTGCAGGCGTTGTCTGATTCCCAGACACTTCCTAGGTTAAATCAGCCTCCAAGTGAGGAGTCCTCATCCAAAGCAGCCCCTCCAGCAGAAACAGGACCCCAGGAACGCATTTTCAGAGGGAACTTAGTGTCTTTTATTTCCCAGTTGGAAAAGGAAGATGAGACTCCAGGTTGCTCTGTCGTGTGTGTTACTACTAAAGCAGCCTGAGCATGGCTGGCAGAAGCGCGTTAGAAGTGGGAGCCTCTGAGGAGGCTGGATGGACTTCACCCCACCCACTCCCTGTGCTCAGTCACAACGGAGCCTGCTGTTGAAGTGTGGTTGACTTTCTGTCCCCAGCACGTTTGACAGCAGACTTGCTGTCAAGTCACACAGTTGGATGAGGACAGTGTTCCCCCCTAGGAACTTTTCCACCATTTCCCATTCTTGTTTCCACCTGTGTGTCTCTCCTCAGACAGCAAAGGGAAGCTGCTGGTGGTGGGACAGGGTGTGGGACTGGGAGCCATTTCTTTTTCATTATTATTTTGGTTTTTATGATTATTAAAGAGATATTGCATTTTGACATTAACTTGTTTTGAGAAGCCATTTCTTAAGTGGACCTGTTTCCACCTTGCCTTAAATCTGCAATCTTCTTTGAGTTCAACGCTGAGAGCACTTGACAGGAATGTTTTCCAGGATTCTGTGTTAGAAGGGAGGACTGGTCTTTTGTTGGATCAGAAGACAAAGCTGTTCACTAGTGGATTTTGCTGAAAATAAGGAAAACACAGTGACACCCGTTCCGATGGCTGCCATTCAATAGCCAAGTGCCCGGGACAAGCGTGGAACGGCCATCTGAGCTGGGCTGGCGGGTGAGTGAGGTAGCTCTCTGTCCAGCCTCATTGTCCAGTTCCCTCACCTCCCCTCAGTCTGCACAGAGCAACCCCACACTCTGCACCCCCAGACACCCCACATCTCCTTGTCATTAGACTCAGAGTCCACTTGGCTGCCGTGATAACGTACCCCCAGGCATTCTGACATACATTCCTCACTGGAATTATCTGCTTATGCGTTGGTATCCTGCACCAGATTTTGTGTGGGAGAACAGAGGTCATGTCTTAAACACTGAAACTCCAGGAGCCCAGCACAGATGAACGTGTCTTCATTTGTGAAATCTGTGAGTCTTAATCAATGCCATTGAGATTGCCAATAAAAGAACTCCAGTTACTCACACTGGCATATTGAACAGGGAGCATTGGAAGATAGCAGGGATTTTATGGCATCAAACGGCAGAAACTAGCCCTGCCTCTAAGAAGCCCACTTGGAAGGAGAAATTCCCAGAAGCAAAAAGGCAGCATCCCTGCTGCTCCCTTTCCCTCCTTCCTCAGCACCTCTTGCTTCTGTCTCTGCACACAGGAGACGTATGCACAAGGTGACTAGTCCTTGGGCTAGACTCTCAAAGTCAAAGTCAAGTCAAAGTCAAGGTTTTTCTATCGAAAAGGTGGCTGTATCGCCACTGGGCCATCAGCTTCTGGCACAGAGGGAGGGGACAGGGGAAGAAGGACAAACAGAAAGATGAGGGAGCAAAGGGCATGAACTGATTTTTATTTGTGCCTGGCCCACCCCTTTCAATCTTGACCTTCCTAAAAGGGCCTTGCAAAGTCCCACTTTCTTCAAGAAGAGACAGAAGTCCAGAATAGGTAAGAGGACTTCTCACCTCCACCATGGTTCGGAGGCTGAGCAGGACCACTCCCACATGGCCCACCATACGGCAGGGAACCACAGCAGCGCCAGCACTGAGGGTGGACACACAATGGTCCCCACGCCAGGGGAACTGCATGTTGACCTTGACAACCATGCACTTAGGATGCAACTGTTTTGTGATGGTGTTTCAGCCCTCAGTGATGGCTTAAAGGAAAGATTGTTTGGCGGTTGGACAAGTGACCGTAAAGGACCTGGAAATGTTCTCATGTTTTCTCTCAATACAGGGCAAGTATAAACAAGGACATAGTCCACAGAATCAGAGGAGGGCAGAACGGAACATGAGTCCGGCTCTTCATATCGTGTAGAGCAGCTGTCCTCCTATGGCCGGAAACTTTCGCATGTCTCTGAGCCACGGGGCGTTTGCCCATTACACAATACCTTGTGTAGCTCAATGTCTTGTTTCATATGAACTTTACTTTTTAAAGGCATGTTGATGCTGCTCTGATTAAACATACAAATTTGTTTCAAAAAGTTGTCAAAGTGAGAGTCACTTTTAGATATTAAGTAAATTTTCAAACATTCTAGTGTGGAAATTCAACTATCCTGTGGGGTTTTGGAAACTTTTTGACATTAAAAGACAACCCTTTAATTTCCCCAACCCTGGGTTTCTTGTCCAATTTCCCTTTCCTGAAGGATCTGATGGACTGCAAAGCGTTGGAAGAAAATCCTTCAAGTGAACAGCACCTGTGGTCAATGGCAAAAAGCATGAGCGTACTTTGCAGTCTCACCCCACAAGAAGTGGAATCTACATCTTGACCTGATTTGGTTTGGGTGACAGGACTCAGAGAAGTTGACGTTATACAAGTTCCAAGTCAAGAGTTCCGCCCACTTCTGAGGTTCCTCTGGGACCCAGCCACCACCACTAAGCAGTAAAGTCTAGTCTTGCCTGATGGAGGATGAGTGAGTATGTGGAACCAAGAAAAGCCCAATGAGCTATTTTAACTGGCCTCTAACAAGCCGAGGAGCTCACCAGATGTGCCTGGGAGAAGCCAAGCAAAATCATTCAAGCTTGGCTCTGTCCAGACAATTCCAGTCCAATGCTCACCCACAGGATCAAGAGTTAAATATATAGTGGTTAAGTCATACTTTTTCTTAACAAATATTAAGTGCCCCAGTACTTGAAAGATTGGGGAACCTCTATTATAAATTCACTTGTCTTTCTTCCTGAGCATTTGTGACCATTCCTCACAGGTAGAAACCTTGCTACTACCATGAGGAAATACTCAACAGAGTTGCTGCTGACCACAAAATGGCACTAGCCTCCAACCATGTCCCAGCAGCTCCACGACTCACTGGGGAGCACTTGCAGGACCCCATCACTTATGCAAACTCTTTTTTCTTGAACTTAGTTGTCTCAGTCTGTTAGGGTGTTTGTAACAAAATGCCATAGATAGAGATCTTAAATAATAGACATTTGTTTCTCATGGTTCCAAAGTCTAGGAAGCTGAAGGCCAAGTCTCCCACACATCAGCATCTGGTGAGAGCTGGGTTCCTGGTTTGTAGATGACTCGCTTCCCGTTGTATCCTCACATGGAAGAGAGCAGAGAATTAGAATAAGCCCTTGTATTTCTTCTCATAAGGGCACTAACCCCACTCAGGAGGACTCTACCCAATGACCTGATTATTTCCCAAATAGCCCATCTCTTAATGCCACCTCAGTGGGGTTAAAGTTTCAACATACAGGCACATCCTGGTGGAATAGCCATTAGGTCAGTCGCCTCCAAAGGGCATAGTCCACACAGCCCTGCATTTGAGTCCTGGGTCTGGAGGGTAACGACAAGTGTGAACAACTAAATATAAATAAAATAAAGTGCTTCTTCCTCCTCTCTCTTCCTGCCTGCCTCTCTGTTTGCCTTCATTCCTGCCTGTACTTTTCGCTAAGTTTCAACATATAAATACGAGGATAGACTACAAGCATTTAGTTCATAAACCCTAAAGGTAGAGCCTTCACAGTTGCCATGGGAAGGAGTCCAAGATTTTAGAACAAGGGGAGTTCTATTTTTTTCTTTTGACATTTTGATACTTCAAGGGTCTGGGGTCCCAGGGTCAACTAATGCATTTAAATTTTATGTTTTAATCAAGTCAGGTTTAGTAAGAAATGTACCATTAGGAAGGTCAACAGTCCCATCTTGCTCAACAGTCCCATCTTGCTCATCTCTACCTAAAGCTGTTGCAGGGCGGGTAGTGGGGTGAGAACCAGAAGACAGACTTCCTGGGAAAAAGCTCATCTGCAGGTTGTAATTCTCTGTCTCTGGCCCAGGGCCTTCTTTTCTGGCTGTCCCAGTGCTTCTTTTCCTCCTCCGAGGTAACTGTCCACCAGTAAGGCCTTGAATCAAGGAACTATACCATCTGGGAACAAGCTGCTAACAGAAAAGCTAAGAATACAATTGAAGTTTGCTCTAGTCTGAGTGGGTCAGACTTCCCCTGTGGGCTCTACTCACTTCTTCCCATGCAGTCAACCCCCAGAAGAGTCTGATCTCTTCTTGAATCAAGAAATGGAGCTATTATTTAAAAAATCAAATTATATTTCCCTCAGAATAATCCTGGTATACTAACTTTAACCACTGCTCTCAGGAAAGAGACAGGCAGTGGAAAGGGACATTCTTACCCAATAATTACCTTCTTCAGCAATTACCAAAAATTTAGATTGAAAGATATTTTTATTATTCTCATAGTAACATGGGCATCCTACTCCCAGGAAGAAATGAGAGCTAAAGGCAAAAGTCATTTTTGTCATTGTTAGTATGTGAGTCAGTTTAGCATTATGTGGGCCTTTGGTGGCCCCAAAGGCTCCTAAGTCAATTCTCTCAGGTTCTGCTCACTAAAGCATTCACCTCAATTCTCATCTGCCATTACTTCCTAGGGGTACTCATGACTGTTTAGAGGAAGGAACCCACACACAGACTACTACCACTCCCCACAGATACTTCAGAGCCTGGAGAGGTCTAGGATATGGCAAGCAATAGATCTTTGAGACCAAATAGCTCTATACCCAGACCTGTGGGGGTGCTGATGAGCACAAGGGAAGAGAAACATCACCACCATCATTGTTGTCATTAGTATCATCATCATCACCACCACCATCAATACCATCAATAGCAGCAGCAGTACCATCACCATTGTCATAACCACCAACATTACCATCACCACAGTCATCACCACCATCACAACCACCAGCACCACCAGCACCACCATGATCATCATCACCACCATCACCACCAGCACCATCACCAGCACCACCAGCACCACCATTATCATCATCACCACCATCACCACCAGCACCAGCACCATCACCAGCACCACCACCATCATCACCATCAGCACCACCATCATCTGCATCATCATCACCACCACCACCATCACCATCATCATCACCACCACCACCACCACTATCATCAACACCACCACCATCACCACCACCATCATCATCACCACCATCATCATCATCACCACCATCATCATCAACACCACCACCATCGTCATCAACACCATCACCACCACCATCATCATCATCACCACTATCATCACCATCACCACCACCATCAACACCATCATCACTACCATTATTATCACCACCACCATCACCACCATCATTATCACCACCAGCACCACAATCATCATCACCACCACCACTATCATTATCACCCCCACAAAACTTACATAGTGGGCACTACATAGCAGGGAGAGTTAAATATTAAATCATTTAAGTCATAGCAACCCTATAGGACAGATATTATCAACATCCTATTTCACAGATAAGAAAGTTGAGGCATGAAAAGTTATGTCTCAGGGTCACTGGCTATTAAGTGGTAGAGCTGGAATTCCACCCCAGGCATCTGGCACTTGTGGCTGTCCTTTGCTTATCACCATCACACCGTGAAATTGCTGCTCATGGAAAGCGATGGATCTCCCATCCTTGGGCTGGAAGGACAGTTGAGACCAGCACCCAAGAGCAAGGCAGAAATAAGCAGCAGTTTCCTGAAAAATCAAGCAAAAAGAAGTATAAAGTTAGAACTATGGTGGGCAGAAAAAGTAGCCAGCTGCTGGAGGAAGGCTCTTCGTCTTCCAACCATGCATAGTAAAGCTCACTTCTACTGGATCAGGTGCTGTGTAAGCCCTGCTGACAGCATGATTTCTCCTTAAAAGCTGGTCACCAGGTGTGGCCTTGTTGACCTTAAGCTTGGAAGATTGGGAACAACTAAATCAACCTCCCAGGACCACAGAGCAACCTCAGTGTTTGGAGTTCAGTAGTAGGAAGCAGTGAGGTAGTGGGCAGAGGAGAAGAACTTAGTCTGGCCCACTTCTTGGGACTTCTAACCAGGTCACACAGTGGCCTCATTATTGGAACCAGATGAATAGCCCATTCTCCGTGATAATTGTCACTCCCTTACTTGCACACAGGTATTTCCAAAGGATGCAGGCCCAGCCTCTCCTAAGGACAGGAGTTTGTGTCTTTAAACCTGAGTCCCATTTCTCTGTATCTCTAAGTGATCTGAGAATCTTAGATACTGAGCCAACAGAACCTATCATGAGAATTTCCTAGGTAAAATCCAGACCAGGTGAGACTGTGGCAAAAGGCTAGTGCCAAATAAAAGCCACTGTGGACATGATGGCAGACATAACGATAACATGATACTCAGTTAGGCTTTATTGAATGCTTAATAGTCACCAGACTCTGTGCTGAAGATTAACATACAAAAATCATATTTCATCTACATTTAATTCTTACAACAATAATACAAATTGGTTCTAACTTGGATAATGTCTAATATTCTGGCCCTGCTCTTAAGAGGGCTGTGTCCACATGACATCACATTCAGAAAAACCTCCATCTGGTCTACCAAGGTGATGGAAGAATAAAAGTAGTCAGCACTGCAGTCTCTCTCGAAGAAATACCCAAGAAGCATCACCATCCTAGCACAAAGAGACAGCCTAATACAAAGATCATCTTTTCCTCAAATTCCCACTCTTCCTGTGTCTCACATGTTTGACAGATGCCCCAAATCCTCTCTTCCCTCACCCAAAACAGGCAAAAAATCTACTCCCAACTAAGTCTGCACAGACTCCCTTCTCCCTGCCCTGCCCTCTTCTGTCCCTGTTCCTCTTTAGCCAGGAACACTCTGCCATTGGCAGTGGAAATCTTACAAGTTTCCGTGTTTTCCCCTCACCCACACCCCTCCAATCTGTGTAATAAAGGCCCTGGACTATCAGAAAGAACAGCAGATGCTTCTTAGTCAGCAAGGGGAGTGGGTGGGTATGTGGCGGGGAGGGAATGTCTTTATCACAGTGGAGACTGAGCTTTTGGTATTTATTGGACAGTCATAAATGATCAACCACAATTTACAGACCAGGAAACAGGCTCAGAATAACTAAGAACCTTTCATTAAACAACCTAATAAATGGATTTGAACTCAGGTCATTTACAAATAAATGATAAACAGCTAAAATTGTCATCACCTACCAAAAGGCTCTTAAGTTCATGGGGCCAGCACACACTCTTGATGCACACGCACAGATCTGTAAGCACACACACTGCACACCAACACACAAAGGCACTCTCCCCACTCGTGACCCACTCTGGTGGTTGTCTGGTTACATCTACTCTGACAAAGAGGAGCCTGTTACTTGAAGAGGCTCCTGAGAACCCAGCAGCTCATCCCCATGTAGCCTTGTCCACTAATATGTGAGGAAACGAGTTCTTTTTTTACCAACGTAGAAATAGCCTGAGGTAATGCACGTGCTGCAGACAAGAGGCAGCTGACCCATGGTCAATTACTGGTGCAACAAATACAGGACAACAAAGGTGGTAGGTCCTGCCACCCACTGGGGGGAAGCGCGTTTGCCTAGTGGAAGACATGTTCTTTTTTTAAATAAATTGAACACTTTACAGTTGTCACTGGGTAAGATGTTGGAGAGTAACAATCACATTTTTTTTCCTCTTGCATTTTCCTTGTTCTTTAACCAGCTGGGCTGCAGAGGTGGACTGGGTGCAGTGGGGCCGACAGCCACTGTGGTGGAGGAAGTGCAAAGAAGAGTCCATATTCAGCTCACGTGGTGGACTGTGGTTTCACAGGAAGGTGACAGACTGCAAGTCAAGCCTTGGCAAGAGAGAAAAGATGTTCAAAATCCCCTTTGCTTCTCTGAAACAAGGCAAGCAGGCAGGCAGCAATATTTATAGGGCCCCTCCTTATACTGTTCCAGAATAGACTTATCCTCAAGAACAATGGGGCAAGAGATAGACCACACATCAACAAACGTAAGTAACCTGGGATTAGGTATTGGCAAGTGCTTAGGTATTGGCAAGATAAAATGGAGTGATTTGACGTGTCTGTGTTTTAGAGGGGTAGGCAGAGGGCCTTTTATATCTTATGGCACTCAGGAGGGACTCACTCGTTGCATAGATGACATTTAATGTGACATATGAGTGATGCAATAGTGACCAAACAAAGATCAAGAGAACACTGTTCTGAGCAGAAGTAACAGCAAGAGTCAAGGTCCTGAGACAGCACCAAGTTTAGAATATTGAAGAGACAGAGTGGACCTTTGCTGTGGGAACAGTGTAACTGAGCAAGATGGAGAAAAAGGAAATAGGAGAGACTTTTAAAAGGTAGGATCTACAGGGCTTAGAAAATTAAACCATTTTGATTGCATTCTTATTGCATTAGAAAGTCATATTGTTTAAGCATGGAAGTGACATGAGCTAATGCAGAGTTCAGAAAAAACACCCTGCTTACCATGTTGGAAGAATAAACTCTAAGGCAGTTTTCTCAGCTTCAGCACTATTGACATGCTGAACCAGCTATTTCTTTGTTGTAGGGAGTTACCCTGTATCTTTTAGAATTTTTAGCATCATCCCTGGCTTCTATCCTCTAGAGGCCAGTAGTATCCCCACTTCCAGCAGTGACAACCAAGAATGTTGTCAAACATGTCAAATGTCTCCTGGGAAGCACTAGATGGGGACACTAGTTGTTGTAGAAATCCTGGTTAGGAGGCTTTATCATCATCCAAGCAAACAGATGGTAGCTTAGATGCTGATGGTACAGAGGAAATGCTCACAAGTGTTTGGAGTCCAAGATATGTTTTTGAATTTAAAGTCAATGTGATTTTGCTGGTAAGGTGGGTATGGGGAATGAGAGAAAGAAGAGTCAAGAACGACTCTTAAATTTTTGGCTTGAGTAACTGAGTAGAAAGCAGATCTGTTCACTAAGCTGGAAAGTGTTTGGAATAGAGGGTGCATCTGGGGGACAGGGAAGCCAAACAGATCTGGGGTTGACTGTGCTAAGGTTGAGCATGAATCACACATCAATTATAGAAATTCAGATTATAGAATTTTTTTTCTCTTGTGTGAACAGGCCACCAGATGTGTTGCCCAATTCAGAAGGAGGATAACATATAGAGGAAGGAAAAGATAGATGTCCACTCCTACTAGCGCTGGAGAATTCAGAGAAAGGGGAATGTGTAGAAGAGGCAGGGAGTCAGATGGGCAGCTCCAATATGCTAAACAATTGGAGTGAACAACCAGAAGGAAGACTTGTTCTGGGACTCTGGGTTCATTTCACCTCGATGTTTTGTCTTGCTCCAACATGGCGGCAACCATACCAAAGGAAACTTAATTGTGAAGCATTCTAGAACCAAGGGAAGACCAGGTTTGAGACATCTTTTCTGAATCGCTTTCAATTTCCTTATAGTATGTCTGGAACCCAGGAATTCCCACAGCAGGATTTATATGGCTGCTGAGTCGGGAGTCAGGTTTTTGCGTGAACCATCATGGCAAGAGGCACAGCAACCCTGCAGCAGAAGGAGGTCAGAGCTAGATGGAGGACATAGCAAAGCCCAAGTCAGCTACGGAGGGCAACCAAGAATAGATAGGAAGCATCACAAGTCTTCCCAGCTGCCGATCTCAGCCCTCAAAGCCAGCAAGGCAAGCAGTGACCAGACTGCAGGACAGCTCCTCAGAGTGCAGAAGACCAGCAATGTCTCAGGGATTTGAGAACATAGTCTTCCCTCCTTACACACCCAAATGCTGTGTTGGGGAAAAAAGAGCTGGAAGACAGGGGATCTAGCTAAAGAAATGCTTCAAATAAAGCAATTCATTTAAAATAATTGAACTGGGCCAAAATCTAGTTTTAAAGTGGGAGTTTATATGTAGAACAGATTCGTTTTTAGGGAAAAAATGTCTTTCACCAGGGCGGTTAGCGTAGATAAACTTATTTCCCCAGGACATCTTAGTCAAGTAGCCAACCCAGGGCCGCTGCCCAAGCGTCGTTGAGTGCCGGCTGTGCTGGGAGCTGAGCGATTGGCAGAGCGCCCCTTCACCATACAGGGGGCACAGAGACCACCATGGTTCAGAAGCATGAGAGTCACCTCAGCAGTGTCATTCAGGACAGCCTCAGGAGGAGGCTGGGCTGTGAGTATGACAACGCCCGGTGTCCCTGCTTCAGGATGCCTGGGAGGGTGACAGAACAGAAGACTTTCACACCTGCCAGAATGTGACTCCAAATGACTCCACCCTTATGACTGCATTTAAGTCTAATTACCTCCCAAGCCAACACTTTGGGAATTAGGGTGAATTTAGAGAGGACAAAAAAATTCGATCTCTACCACATGGTGTAGGGAGGTGTGGTTAGACAGGCCAGTCACCCACGCCATCGCGGGCCTTGGTGCCTTCCACCTGGGCATGGTGCTGCCTCATGTAAGTGCCGTCAATGACTGTGACAGCCAAGCTGGCACCAGACCAGCAGGCACAGGCAGGTCACAGGGAAGTGGCCTCTCTGGCTAGTTCCCCAGCAGCCAGTCCGAGCTGGGGTAGCTGCACAGGACAGGGAGGAGCATAAACAGCTATTACTTTGAACACATGCTCTATGCTCTCTCTTAAGCTGCCCCCTACATGCAGACCACTCAGCTTCTTTGATTTCTGACTGTATTTTCATTTCACTGAGACACATAAAATAGGACCAACCTGCAATTCCATGTCCACATTTCCGGTTTGCGATGAATCAGACTTTGGCTCTGAGGTTTGCTCTAGAATCTGGGGGGAGCAGGACATTCTTGGTCTCTCTGGATCTGCCTTTCTTGGCAATGAGGGGATTAAATCAGAGGCTCTCTAACAGCCTTCCAGTTCTGCCAGCCTGGGCTTTGAAGAATGAATGTAGTGTGTGTCCCACCCACCCGCTGCAGTACACATCACAGCCATCCACCAGCTACCTGGTCCTTAATTCGTTGACCTTCAGGAAACTTGTTCTCTTCTCTCTGCAATGTCGTTCTTTGCCCTACAGAGCTGCCCTTGAGGGTCTGAAGTAATGAGGCCGGGGATCTCTGACAGTCAAGGAACACGCCTCAGACCAAGGACCCCGATATCCTTCCTCCATCCCAGCCGCGCTTCCTTCCTTGAAGCTGAAAAGAATGACATCACAAAACAAAAGTTGCCAAGACATACTCTACGAAAATGTCCTCACATGGTTACATTTTCTGCAAATTACAGCGTTTGGAGTATAAATCAGAGTAATTGTTTAAATCAGAATGACTGTTGAAACAGATTTCCAGTGATCAAATCAAAAACGCAATCATTCTTGCGGTTCCTCCGCTGCTCGGAGGCCCACATACTTCTGAAACTGTCGGTTGTCAGTTACACGAAGTGTTTACATTAACATGCTGCCCTAACAGAGAAAATATATATTTTAAGAAGAAAATGTGAATCCAGGGTTACAAGAATGTTTCTGAAACAGCTAAGTCATCTTGTTTCAAGTAAAACCAGATGTTTGCATCAAGAGAAAGCCAATCATTTCTTTTAATTATGCTCAACGGCCAGGCCACCAAGAATACCCACATGTGTACACACTAGCCGGTGGAAATCAAAGGCTTTGTGACAGAGAAAGCAATCAGCAACTCCCAGACCACCACATGGCGTCCCCTCACGAGTGCCGGGCACGTTCTGAGGCCCTTTTCTGAGAGAGCCAGGGTCTGAGCAAGGCCTGGATGAGGAGCAGATCCTCTGGACAAGGCTGAAGTTCTCTGAAAAAGGCACCTGGACAGTCAGCCTATCCTCTTAAGCGCCTTCCCAAGACACCTCCCCATCAGCCTCAGGAAAGTGAGCAAAAGTAGAAGCTCACACACCAGCGTGTGTCGCAAGGTTGGTGGGAGACAGACCTGTTAGCTGGCTTCCTCTGGTGCACTGTGAGGGGAGATGGCCAGGTGGAAGGTTCTCTGAAAGCAATGACCTCTGACAGGTGGGCAAAAGAGAAGGCTTCAGAGCTGTCCCTCTGTGACCCCTCCGGGGTCCAGGTTCAGTCTGAGAGAAGGTCCCTTCCCCTGAATAGACATCACTGCCTGCCAGCAGTCTGCACTGCTGGACTCACAGAGATTCAGTCTAGGAAGATCCTTTAGTCAAGTTGTCCTCGACAACAGAAGAGTGAGCGTGCCCTCGAGACTTCCTCCAGACACCGCGGTTCTCCCAAGTGGATGGTGGGTCCTGAATATTTGTTCAAATAATACTCCAGCCATCAGAGCACTGCTCCTAATAGGACTGCAAGAGCATAATGTTCCCTGTGAATCTGTCTCCCCAACTTTTTTTTTTTATTTAGCTACCAGCCTCACAATTTTTTTATAGGAAAGGTGCAGGCAAGA
Source organism: Solenodon paradoxus (assembly GCA_004363575.1). NCBI lineage: Eukaryota > Metazoa > Chordata > Mammalia > Eulipotyphla > Solenodontidae > Solenodon > Solenodon paradoxus. The sequence continues at coordinate 20,829 of RJWH01002065.1, read as the reverse complement.
ATGAAAGTGAGCAGGCAGGCAGGAAGATTTATTTTATTGAGTTGCTCATCTTGTTGGTTCTCCCTGGCCCCAGGATGCAAACCCGGGACCTTGGGATGATGTGGACTGCACCCCACTGCTGCTCCACCAGGGCGCGCCAAGCCTCACAAGTCTTCCAGTATGCACTTACTCATTTTCTTTCAATGAACAGGACTTCAGTTCTTTCTTTCCACTTCGTAACTTTAGACCTTTCCTAAAATGTTCATGAAATCTTAGGTGAGCCATGTTAGCTGTCCATCATGGCAATGTGTTAAAATAAATGTTTGCCATTGAAATGAAATTCGTTATCTGTCTTGGCTAAAATCATCTCACGAGCTATTGTTGGGACTCACCCACAGCGCGACGGAATGCTGCTAACCATCCTGTACCAGTCTGGTGTCCTTTAAATGACAGCCAATGAAGACACAGGAGGCTGGACCACGCCTTCCCCACAGCACCGATGCACTTGTGTGACAATGAAATGAAATGCCAGCATATTGATTGGTGCTGGGAGCAGTCACAGCCCCTGCTGTGTGGGTCCTATGAGCAACAACCACCATGTCCCATCAAGAGCATGAGGGAGGGACATTTCTCCATGAGTCAGTGGGACAAGTTGTAGACAAGAACTCCAATACACATTCATATTTCTGAGCCTTCACTTGTGTTCCCCCGAACTTCCGTAGATATTTCTGTGGGCTGATTTTTGTTTTTTCCAAAATATTTCCAGCCTGGGAAGTTTCAAAGGCATGTTCATCTGTTTTACTGTCCTACTAAGAACTCTGCTTTGAACTTGGCCCAGAAGCCAGATCATGTCGAGGGAGCAGGCATTTGCAAATCACTTCTTGACTGTGGTTGACAGGTAATGCCCTTAAAATCAAGCCAAAATGATTATTCAATCTAGAAGGGGAATAAATTGTTTAAAAATGAAACACTCCTGCCCCAGATGCTCAGACCCCCAGAAGACAGCATTTCAGTGATATCAATGATTGATGTGAAAAGCGCTTTGAGTCTTTTTTACCAAATGCTTACCTGAGTCTTTCAGCCTCATAGTGGAAGTAGCCTGACAGCTCCAGGCCACATGTCCTGTCCCTTCAAGCATCCCATAGCTTCACACAGCACTGTGACTTCATAGCTCAGAAGCTTCAACTGAAGGGGCACCACTGGGATTGCACCCAGGCACTCATCCAGTCAACCCTTTAACAATTATTAAGCACCTATTGAATGCAAGGATCTGAGATAGTCCCTTTGGGAGTTTCAAAAAACGTTTATTCCTGCTGACAATTGATCTTTTTCTATCCAGAAACAATGCCAGGAACATTGAGTACCTCTTTTAATTGCTAGAAATAAATCTCAGAACAATGCAGCACACTTTTTAAGTGAGATGATTTTTGGAATATCACTTTGCTTTCAAAAAGTTGAGTTGAAGACAGAAGGGAATTTAATTCAAGGCTTAACCAGACATGCAAATGGTGCTGATGCTGTCAGACAAGGAAGAGGTGGGGAAAGTGGCAAGATAAATAAGCTGTGTGTTCTAAACATCTGCTCCTGCTCTGAGAAGCTTCTGAAAATATTGTTCAGACAAAACAGACACATCCAGAGTCCCTGGCTGACACCCCAAAGCAGAGGGACCTCATCAAGCCATTGGCTACAAGGTAGGTCTCCTGCGGAAAAGCCTCAGCCCTGCCATCTCTCATTCTTTGGGCAGGGACAGAGACAGAGAAAAGGGCAAGAAGAAGCATCACCATGTTGGGACACTGCGGCCTCATAGCTGCCTCCCCAGAAGTGTGGATCTTCCACCTGGCCATGCCAGTCATGTCCCCATATAGAACTCATTCACAGTGGCCCCTGGCCTGAAACTGCCTTCAGATCAAACTTCACACTTGGAAAAGGTTACTCAATATTCCTTGACAAATGGGTCCTGGAAAAGTCCATTCTGCACACTATTGCATGAGATGTTTCTCAAGACAACACTGTTGAACCGCTGGGGCACCAGTGGAGACTTCAGGACAACCTTGCCACCTGGGAGAGGGTCCCATTGTCCCTTCTCACCAGGGATGGGGAATCCAGGTCTGGCAAGTAACAGAGCTGGCCGCCAGAGGGCAGCAGCGCACAGACACAATGTTACCTGCCCTTTAAGCGAAGAAAACTCAGGTGAAAAAGGGCTGAGCAACAGCCCCACGCTCAAAGGGAATGTGGACAAGAGGCTCAGAACCTCAGCCTCCTGACTCCCTCGCAAGGTCTCAAGAAAGGGACATTTGGATTTTTTCCTCTTTACTGACAGTTGAAGAAGTTGCCTGATCAGAGATGCAACATCTCCCCCCACCAGGGAGCACGGGCTCCTCCTGCCATTCCTGGGAGACTCCTATTTTCTTTGACCCACCTGCAGGAAGAAGCAGTTCACACTCCAGCCTGCAGGTGGTGGATTACCGTATTTTGCTGTGTATAATGCACACTCGTGTTTTTGGCCCAAACTTTCAAGAAAACTTTTGTTTCGATTTTTAAATTCAAATTTGTATTTGTTTATATTTAGGTATTTGGTTTCTTTTGTACTATAAAGAAATTTTAGCATTTATTTTTTAATAATTATGGCACATGAAATTTTATGTAATGAATAATTCGAAAACAGAAGAGCAGGTACAAGGTACAAGAAATAAAAGAATTAAAAACTGTTATATAGATGCAGAATTAGTACTACTCCTGTAAAATATACATCCTTATTTTTCCTTCACAACTGTGGGTCCAAAATGTGCGCATTATACACGGCAAAATACAGCATCTATCATACACAAACCGGAAGCATGTTTTCACAGAGTAATAATGCCTTTATCCTTGAGATGCTATTATATTCAAGTGTATTTGATCCTACAGCATTTTGTCCTGTTTTCTTTTTTAATGCTAGGCTGGTCTTCATGACCCACAAGCAGGTCCCCTGTCCTGGGTGAGGGTGGTCCCATTATAACATGGGTGGGATGTGCTGCGGCCCCTGTAAGGCCCTAAACTGCAAGCGGATTCCTGAAAGAGCTCTGGAAAAGCTGAAGAGGCTGACTGTCTCAGTCCCAAAGGGAGCGTAGTGGCCCAGGAAACTGCCAAAGGCAACGCGGGTTCACGTCGGTTTCACTTGTCTGTGTCATCCTTGCATCTGTTCCCTCTGCAAACCCTCGGTCAACACAGGCGGTCAGTCCCGGTCTCAAGCCCACACCACCAGAAAGTGACTGCTGGCTGCCAGCGCCCTGTGACCTGCCTTCGCTGGAGGCCTGCAGGCCCGAGAGCCCCGGTGAAGCCCATTTAGAAGCTGTGTGCTTAGAAGAAGATTGGAATGAAGAACCGCAGATGCTCACAGCTTAGGGGCCTTGCCAGGCAGAAGCCACAAGGGGAGTGTTTTGACCTGAGGCCAGAATCTCAGAGCCAGAGCCCCAGGGTGCTCTTCCCTGTGGCCTGCCCAGGCCGGCACTCAGGCAGCAGCCCCTCCCCTGGGGCACAGCTAACAGATCTACCCAGAAAGTCCTTCCTGACACTCTGCCAAGTATTTCACTTGCTCAGTTTCATCCCCTCGCCCCCAGCTTGTTATTTTATGAAGAAACTCAAAGGAGGAGACATCTATCTATCCTGGATCACCCCGAGCGAGCCTAGGGTCCGGGTGAACCCAAGGGCGCTTCTCAAATGTAATTCCCAGATGTCGGGAGATTCCCACGGAGGACTCACAACTGAAGACTGGAAGGAAAGCTTCCAGCTCCAGTCCTGGTTTTCATCTCCGATGGGCGACCATGTGCAACCAGGAAGAACATCCTCCAAACTCCAGGCCTCTGCTTGGAGCGGAGGCTCAATCCTCGCATGGGCAGCGGTCCCTGCTTCCCCATCAATCGCAGCAGGGCAAGCGTGGTTCACAGGAGAAAAATGTCTCTGCAAGAGCTGAAATGTTCACAACATGTGATATTCACGGGCGTCTAGAGGGTACAAAGCAGGGAACTCAGCATCCAGGCAGAGGATGAGCTAGACCTCACACTGGCAAGTGTCCCCATGGTCCCACAGAAGGGGTAAGCCCAGCACTGGCCGGGGTGACACTCCTCTGAGAGCCCCCTCTCCTGCTCCTTCCTGAGTCTGTCCTCACTTACCACCACAGATGGCATTTGTTGGCTCCCCTGTCTGCTACTCAAGTCGAATGTCCTTTCTCGGTCAGCAGGTCCGAGACAGCTGCTGGCTGTGAGAACAGAGGCAGAGCCTCAGCTGCCTCAGAAGGAGAAAAGGCTAAGGAATGGGTCCACCCCAAGAGCCTCTGCAAGGGGTCACAGCCCTACAGACACTGTAATTTTAGCCCATGGTCGGACTTCTACTGAACCCTGACATCATAAATCTATCTTAAGCTCCAGCCATCGTGCTGGGTCCCAGTAGCTGTTGGAAGCGAATAGAGATTTTCTTGTGTCCTTTGGAGCCCATACTCCCTGGGCACTTCTTCTGTGTTTCCAAGCAAGAGAAGATGTCATCAGATAAGACATGGTGACCTTCTCTTGACAGCCAAGTCTACAAGGAGCAGACTCATCTTCCAGGGAAGGGAATGGAAGGTGGCTCTTTGCAGGTCAGAGGGAACAGCCCGCCTCTGGGGAGGAAATCCTGAGGCTGGAGGAGAGAAGGGTCCCCCGACCCCTGCAGAGCCCAGGAGCCAGGCCAGCTGCGAGTACCCAAGGAGCATCAGTGCCCGGGCCACCTCTGAGGGTCCCGTGGCAGGGTGACCATGACACACCTGGCCCCAGAAGACAAGAAGCCATAGCTCGGTGACAAGCACTCACGTCAGAGGTCCTGCCGCTCGCCTGCTTCTCCAGGACCCAGGTCGGAAAGCCCTGAGGTTCTGATGTGACACAGGTGTGGAGACAGAGGCGTGGAGACAGAGGGAGCTGCGACGGCTCTTTCACCCTCGTGTGTAGGTCCTAGCACGCAATCCGCTGTGCCGTAGGGAGTGACAAACAATGACCTTTCCTGAGCACCACACACAGTCACCTGGGACCTTCTTCGCTCACCAAGCAGGTCCCAGGTGTCCAGGTGCGAGGTGGCCGCGACCTGCAGTGGCTCTGCTCACGTCAGCTGCCCTGCTCTCTAAACCGCTCGGGTGGTCATCCCTGTCAGCTGAGTCACAGGCAGGGCTCCCCTCCGCGCCCAGGGCTGTGCTGTCTGGGAGACGGGCAAGTCTGAGGGCACCAGGGAGGCCCCTGACCTGCCTCACGCTGGGCCACACCGCTGTTCTGGCACCGCTCCTGTGACAGGCCCTGCCTTGGGCACCACTGCCCACTGGAGAGCTGACCCTCTCCTTAGGGGGCTGTGTAGGAAGGAGGGGATCCAGGGCTACTCCCAGAGTCTCCTCCTGCTCCATCTGGTCTCCAGAAGTCTCCTCCCCTCTCCTCCCCTCTCCTCCCCTCTCCTCCTCCCCTCTCCTCTCCTCTCTCTCTTTCTCCCTCTCCTTTCCCCCACCCCCATCCCCACCCTTCTTTTCTCCTTTCCTCTCTGTCCCAAACTCTCCAGGCACCAGCATACTCTTTTCAATGATTTTAGACTCTGGAACCACAGTCTCAGAAGGAGTGTCCTGTACACAACCTCAGCTTTTAGCCTGGCCACAGCATCCCCAGCCAGGAAGCCCACAGCCTGCTGGCTGCTCAAGAAGGGGGAGGGGAAAACGGAGAACACGGTGGGTGGGGGATAGAAACATAAATTCAGATGGTCAAAGGTCACCTTCACACAGTAAGATAACACCATCATTGTCCTTCCAGGGCAGTGTGGGTGGGGGCCACACAGCGGAGAAGGAAGCCATCCCTGCACCCAGGCTCCTGCAGAGAACAGGGAGCTGGGCTGGAGGACTGCAGTGGGTGCGGGGCCAGAGAGGGCCCTGTGGTGCTGAAGCTGAGACCTGAGTGACAGGAGAGGGAGACCACACCCTTCAGCATGCCCAGAAACCTCCATGTCCTCAGTTACCTGCATCATCTAGGTAATCACCTCCACCCTACAGATGAGGAAACTGGGCTCTGGGAGAGGAAGTTCCCCGTGAGGACAGACTTGTGGTCCCTGGCCCTAATGCCACCACCCCCACCCCCACCAAGGGGGCTCCAGTTGCTTCCTCTTGGAATTTTCCCAAATGTTCCAGACAGAAATTCCTCTCCCACTAGGTGTTGACATGTCAGTCCTTCCTCCTTGGTCCCCTGACAAGTGCAACCCACCAGGAGGTTTGGGTCCTCACAGCTGGTCCTCAGGAGAGAGCTGACGTCCAACAGCCCGCCTTGGTGCCCTTCTCAAAACAGGAGGAGTCTCCTCTAGCCGGCCCTGGGGCCCTGGGCCCAGAGCCCTCAGGTCCGTGGCTGTGGGTGGAAGAGAGCTCACCAGATGGATAGGCTGGCTGAGTCCGCAGTGGCTGCTGCTGGTATTCAAACCTATTTTTATTCACAAAAATCTGTTCTGTATTTTATTCCGCTTTGGGGCAAGGGGAGGTCAACTCTCCTCACCTCTGCTGTAAGATGAGAATAATGCAGGAAATGAAATGACAGGGAAGCCAGCCCGAGGAGAGGGAGAAAGGGCCAATTACAGGGAAATGAAAAACCAGTGTTCGGATCAGAGTGGAGGGTGGCAAGGCGCCCTTCTCCCCAAGGCCGCCATCCGGACAGCATGCACGGTGCCACCTTGCTGGAATAGCTCACCTGAGACGTGTGTGCGGCCCTTCAGGCTCTGAGGGGGTCCTTCTCCACTGCAGTCACACCGTCTATGGCCCCGGACCCAGTGAGGTACCTGAAGGAGCTCCCCCAGGGAGCAGACCCGACAGCCCTGCATGCCGGCACAGGGCCCATCTTCACCATCACAGTTACTGAGCCCTTCTGTGTGCAAGGCCCAGGGACCCTGTGTGAGCCAAACACACCTGGATTCTCTGGAAATTCAGACCAGTAGCCCTCTGCTCTTGGCTCTCCCAGAGGCCTGATTTCAACACTTATGTACCCTTTAAGGCCTACCTCAAATCCTCCCTCTTGTCCTCAGCCCTTCCTGAACCAGAGCAGAGACTGTGATTTTGGCCCCAACATCCCAAGAGCTGGAAAAGTGTCAGGCAGGCAGAGGGTACTCGCTTCTCTTGGCCTGTGGCATGCAGAGACATCACTTTAATTGCATCCAGAAAAGTATCATTGAATACCTGTCACCTGCTAGCACTAAGCCAAGGAGGGGAACACGGGGAAAGTTTCTGTCCAGGAGCTCCAGGAATATGACAGCATCCATGTCCTCAACTCACCGCACAGAAAACAGTGAGAGAAAAACTTAACTGAAGTTTCCATCAGCTGAACAGCTGGGGATGAGCTTGTTGGTCAAGGAGGTATGCAAGTGAGGCTCGCAGACACAGGCAGCATTTTACTTTGGTTGTTACTAAAACAAATTCAGTGGCAGAGCCCTGAAGGAGACCGGACAACATACACAGAATTGTGGAACGGAAGACTTCGACCCTGTGGTACATCCAGGGAGCTCCATGATTAGACTGCTCAGGCCGCCATGACAGAACACCACTGACAGGGGCTCACACAGCAGAATTTATTTTCTCACGTTCCCAGAGGCTAGCTAGATGTCTGAGCCCAAGAGATTGTCAGGTTTGGTTCTCCTGAGCCCTCTCTTCTTGGTTTGTAGATGGCTGCCTTCTTGCTGTGTCCTCACATGGTCTTTTCTCCGTGTGTACCTGTCCTGTCTCTGGATGTGCTAATCTGCTCTTCCCATGAAGCCTCCAGTCAGAACAGGTAGGGCCTACCCTCATTTTAACTCGAGTACCGCTTTAAAGGCCCCATCTCCACACCGAGTGCTAACTGAGGTTCTGAAGGCTGGGATTTCCACATAGAAATTGGGCGAGAGGGGGGTTATGATTGAATCCATAACAGGCAGCATCCCCAAGGAAGGGCATGGACGGGGCATAGAGAGGAGAAGCAACATGGTGGTGAGAACCTTAAACAGAGGCCGGATTTCATAAACGCTTGAGCCCAAGACTAATGCATTTGGTTTTGATCTATGATTAGAGCTATAAACTATGTCAGGAGCTCTGCTGTGTGCGAATAGGTATTGAGCAAACAAAAGACAGGGTCCTCGTACTCCTTGCTCAAGCCTGGAAGCGCACCTTCGTGCTTACATGTCTTCTCATGTCCTGCAAGGGAGCTGAAGTGTGTTGTGAGTCTTCAAGAGCGAAGGGTCATCAGCAAAGCTAATTTGCAATACTGGCTCGTGGGTCAAATATTTCAAGAGACCCACTCTAGGTAACGGACAGCTAGCAAGGTTTTCGAACAGAGGAGCAATCTGATCAAATCTTAAGATTAAAGCTACTGCACTGCGGTTGAAAGACCGTGAGAGCAATGGACTGTCAGGGATTGCTGGGTCAAGGTTATGTTCTAATTGGCCTGTATAAGAAGGGTAGACTGTAAGTGGGCAGAACTCTCTGGGATCCAGGGAAGACCCTCTGCTCCCTTACCTACCCTTCTTCCATTCACTAAGCATGAATCAGGCACCTACTACGTGCAGTCCATCTGGCCTTCTGGTCTGCTTAGGGCCCATGTGGGCAAAGACCCCCCCAAGGAATTCCAAGCATTAGGTGCTTTTTGACACAACCCCTTCCATAATTAACATCTCTGTTCTTTTCTGTTGTGTTTTTTTGCCAAGGAATAGATGAGTCTCACACGCCTGCCTATTACCCAGCCCCCAAGCCTCACTAGCCATCTGGGGCCTGATACACTGACCCCTCTGGCCCTCCCTTTAAACTTCTGCCAAGCTCAATACAAAGTCCTAGGACACAGATGGAGAACTACATCCCTCCCGGTGCCTCAAGGCTGAGCTGAGACCTGCTGCTCTGGCCCCACAAAGCAATTACAGGGAATTCAAATGCAGTCCTTCCAGGAACAAAGCACCTATTTCCTAGCTCACAGGTGGACCAGGTAGAACAGACACATCCCCAAGACACTCATTCTCAAGAATTCCCGACAGTCAGCCTCAGCTGAGGCTCAGGACAGATTGCAAGTCATGCTTTGGGGGAAATGGCATCCAAATATTAGATTTGGGTGTCCCCACCAGTGTGGGGACAAGGATCTTCCTCCTTGCTGCCTTTCTAAACAAGGCTCTGCTTACATGCCCACGAAGAAGGCAGCTGGAGAGCGGAGCCCTGCAGCAGAGGAGGCCAGGACTAGCCCTGAGGGCAGTGATGTGTACAAGTCTGCGGAAGGGGATGGGGTGCACATTCACAGTGCTGGCACTGGGCACCCGCTGACAGCAAGCGTCCAGGAAGGGCCACTGGGCTGGGGCCTTTCATTGCCCCAAGCGGGCAAGGGCTCTCCAGGGACCCGAGGCCTGAAGCCAGGTATTAGCAGCAGCCCTTTGCTGCCGAGTACTTCTGGATACCACCCCTCCATAACAACATCTCTGTTCTCTTTTGTTGGGTTTTTTGTCAAGTAATAGATGATTCTCATACCCCTGCCTATTTCCCGGCTCCTGAGCTCACTCATGCCTGAGCCTGGGCACAGAAGAACACTTCAACCACAATACTTAGGTATTAAAAGCAAAAAGAAAAGACTGAGCATTTCACAGGATGTTTTTAAGGTCACTGCAGTGAGTTCTAAAGTCAAAAAGGCAGGAGCCCTCCAGGGTCAAGCCTTCTTGCCCCAACTCTCTCTGTAGGGGTGAATCTATCTACTCCCCATTTCACTCACCAGGCTGTCTTGGCCATTGGCCCAAGCAGCTTCACAGACCAAAGGAACAAACAGCCTGCTCCCACCCAAGTACCTCCTTGCCCACCTGGTCATTGGCCCTCGTTGGGACTCATCAGCAGAGGCTCAGAGAGCAGAAATCTCTGAAGCCTTTCTGTCCTAGTGAGTCCCGTATTGCCTCTGCTCCTCTCCGGGGAACAATTAAACACCCTGCCTTTTCCCTGGCAAAATCCCATGGCAAAATCAATGACTCTGGGTGTCCCAAGAGGCACAGAAATCGAAGGAGAACGCAGTCCCACAGGCTTGTAACCCGCCTCAAGGCTTGTGATCAAATGCTGGTGACCTTCAAGGCTGGTGACCTTCAACTGGAAGTCAGCACAGAGGGTCCAGCTGCTGCCTCAGCCATTTTTATTCATCACCCTGGGAACTTCCAGTTCTGACCTCTCATCTTCATTCCACACAAGGCGTGTCCCTCCTGGACTGCAGTTTCTTCATCTGCAAAATAAACTCTAAGATTCCTTCCGGTCCCCCAGATCCATGCTTCTGTTCTCCTGAGCTGAGTATATGTAATGCTTGTTTGGGGTGGAAAGGATTTTTTTTTTTCTAACCCTTGAAAGTTATAACTTCAGACTAACAGCCATTTTGGATAATGTCACATTAATTCAAAGCTGAAAGAGAAGCTAGACTATTGCCACAGCGTGTTTTTTATGGGGAAAAGAGAATAATGTGAGAAATTTCCTATACCCCAAAACATGTGTGTCGAGCAGACTTTTCTTCCACAACTTTATACTTAATATGGAAACCGCCTATTTCTTCCAGGCTGTGGGAACAGGTCAGGGAATGTCCTCTTACTGCTCCCAGAATGCAGATGCCCCGTGTTCCCAGCAACAAGGCTGGAGCAACAGGTGGGTGAACAGGGAGGGACCTTGTGGACCAAGGGCACTGACTTCCTGCCAGGGCCTGGTGCTTCCCTCTGACACAGCGTCTCTCTAGGGCGCCAGCCCCTGGGGGTCCCGGGGAGATTTGGGCAATTCTCATACAGCAATGCAGGTCAAATGGTGACAGATGGCTTCTAAACCATTTGGGTATCCCCACGCTCCCTTTCAACTTTGCTATGACTTTTTTAAAGGAAAGGTGCAGGCTGGAATGAAGTCGAGTAAGCAAGCAGGCAGGAAGAAAGAGGAGGAAGAAACATTTTATTTATTTGTGTTCATTGTACATCCTGGTTGCTCACCTGAACAGGAGTAAGAACCCAGGTCCTGGGAATGCATGAGCACGGCACTCGACCAGAGGCAGCTGAGCAACACGCTACTCCACCAGAGAGCTACTCCACCAGAGGGCTACTCCACCAGAGGGCTACTCCACCAGGGGGCGCCTCCCTTGCAACCTTACTCTGTCAATGTTACCGGGAGACTGAGAACCGGAGACACCTAAGGGTACCAGCCACTGTGAGCTCATCTGCAGTCTTTTCAGAAAAACAGTTGAGATGAAATAGAGTCAGATTGATGTGGCCCATAATGTCCAAGTTTGCTACCAAGGATCTCAGCCTGTTTCGGGGGGTAGTGTTGGAAAACGCCTTGGGAGGTGAAGGAGAGAATAGATGTGGGTGAACTTCAGATCTCGGAGTTGCAGGTGCATTGCCCAAGACAGGCTGTGCAGCCAGGCTGGCCGGGACCCAGCAGCACAGTGAGCAGCAGGTGCTCGGGAATCTCCAAGTAGCGCAGCTTGGTTGTTCGATGGAAGACAGTGAGCTATAGAGAATGCCGAGAACAGACGGGCAGTGTCCCTGGGTATGTCTCTGCAACTGACCAGCACGTTAGCTCCCAGCAGTAAACCCAAATTCAAATTGTGAATCTCTAGGTCACAAGAAGACATGGATTAATCAGACTGTTTACAAAACTCTGTCAACACACGCTGGAGGGAGCCGGCCAGCCACTGCCAGTGACATTTTGTGAATTTCTTATAACATGTTTTGTCCATCCCTTTCTTATTAAACATTCAAATCCTCTTTATGTCTTCTAAAATAGGATTCTGTCGTCTGCTCACCCGCTGAGTAGCAGTAATCTAAGACACATGGCTGGAGTCACAGTGGGCTGGATGTCCCCAGGGTCCAGTTCCACCACATCATACACAACACACACACAGACACACACACCAGGCCCCGCACACCACCAGGCCTGCATCGCACAGATGCTGTAAAGCATGCAAAGCCAGAGCCTCCCCTGAGACGCAATCCCTCCGCTGCACTCTCGGAAGCCTTTAGCTCTCCCTGCAGAGCTGATCCTTGATGACTTCGGTACCAAACACCTGGTCCTTATAGGACTTCCCTGACATCAGCCCGACAAGCATACCCCATTTTTTTGTATGGAGAAACTGAGGCTCCAAAGGAAGAAACAGCTGGTCCCAAGTCACAGAATCCTATTTAGTAGTAGTCAAGGTTTGAGGTAAAAGCAGACAAGTTTCTTCCCCTACTGCCTTCTGCCTGGGGTGGGAGGTGCCAGCACCCCAGGCCTTCTCTACCCAGCTCATGGGTCACTGATCACCTTCCCCCAGATGCCAACAAACCTGCAACCTTGGTAATAAAAGACATTCTGATGCATCATTTCTGTCCAGATGTTCAGCTGTCTAGTTCAACAGCCCTCAGTGAAGTTGCCTCTCTGGCTCCTGATAATTCTTCATGAAATCACCAGGAGTCTTACAGGTCAGCTGTTTAAAGGCTGGTATGTTACGACTGGCCACCTCAGGAGTATGGATATCATGGAAATCACCAAAAAGCCTCTGCCACAGCACAGGGATTTGGTCTTTTCCAGAAGTGGTTCATCAGCACACCAGCACTAGGGAGTGAATCGCTGTGACATTCAGAGGACCTTTCTGAGTGGAGGGGATTTCTTTTCTCTCGGGGTTCATGATTGTTAACACAGACGTCGACTCTGGTCAGCAGAAATAAGGTTTTTAAGGAAAGGTGTCAGGTGGCTTACAGAATCCACAGGAAATTTGAAGAATCAGGATCAGGAAATGGGCTGGAACCAAGGCGGTAAGACAGAATGAGCTAGACCAGGCCACGAAGGCTTACCCCGATGCTGCTGGAAGCCTATCTCAGTTCCTGCGGCCACAGGGCACTGGGCCTGGGCCCTGGCTGTGTCCCCTTCTGCAGAAAGAATTCTGAATGGCTCCTGCTTCTTGCCACCCCTTGTTCCATTCTCAGTGGATTCATTTTATTGGTTTACTTTAAAATATCTGCACGCCCTAGCGGCCAGAGCCACAAAGAGCAATCCTCGGGCCCTTTCTGCATCCACAGGGGAAGGTGGGAGGCTCACGCACCAGTGAATTTCTCAAACAGACTGAAATACTGGAAATGCCCACGATCGAAGGCTCTTCTCAAGCCTATAGGCTGCTGAAGTGATTGGTCCTCAGGCAACAGAGGAGAGTGAGTTCCTTAGAGAATCTGACCCCCAAATCTTTCCCCACCCTACCAAAATTCTTCCTCTCCTCAGCCCATATAGTTATAATCTTATAGCTGAAATCCTCCTGTTAGTGAAAAAGTTTCATTTTTTGATGTGCAATGTTCTTCCTACTCCTCTGGGGTTCGGTGGCATATTATTCATTCCCATGTCAGTGTGGGTCAGTTTAATCTGATACTATCTTTTTACCCACTTGATTCAGTTTAACCAAGAGAATAAGAGTAGCTCTTAATCATAATATTAGTGGAGGAGATCAGCATGGATAGTCCAGAAATATTCCATGTGGCTCTGGGTTTATAACATGAATCATTAATGACACAGAGATATTAGAATTGCCTATGTAAATTGTGAGTGCATGATGGATGGAGACAGAGCTGCTATATTCCACCAGCCCAAGGGTGCCTTTCAGCCTATAAACTATAAAATCAATGGCACCCTTTGGAGTCGTGCAGTGCACAACCTGTACAACTGTATATGGTAGGTCTGGTGGAGGCTGTTCAGGGCTCTCTGAGAAAAAAGGGATGATAACTAAGAAGAAATAGCAACCAAAGATCACATACAATTGATCATATCACTAGGTGAATAGACATACAAGATTTAATGCTAAAATGTAAATGGAGCTCACCTGATGGAGAAGTAGTTAGACACAGTACACATATATCCCAAGGACCCAGGTTCACATTCTGGAGTTGGGGAAACAATCAAAATGAACAACTAGATAAAATAAATAAATAATTCTTCCAATCACTCTTCCTGTCTGCCTCCGTTCATCTTCATTCCTGCCAGCATCTTACCTAAAAAAATGGTAAATGAACACACAACACATAACTATCTAGAGTAAGGCATCTCCATCTAGACCAACCCTAATTTGTAAAAAAAGAATTACAGAAGGACCCAAGAACTTCTCATGGTTTAATTATGCCTATGAAAATCCAAGTAGGGATTGCTTTATTATTCAAGTAAGGGCAGGAGGACGGAAGGACTCTGGTGGACAGGTTGGACAAAACTGAGCTGTGCCTTGACCTGTTTTTCAAGCTCTTGATCTCAAGCAGCTGAGAGAGAGGCACACGGCCTGCTCTGCTTCCCTGAAGGCATGTTCGTTCATAACATGTGAAAAGAACTTAGAGAGTAACCAGTCCCATGCAGGAAGACTTTGCTCTCTAAGTGATCCCATGTTTGCAGCCTGTTGTTGATTTTGGTCAGAATAGAGAAAGCAAATCATTCCTGTTCCCTTGGAGGCCATGGCTGCCGACCTGCCTTGATGTTCCAGCCATCCTGGCAGACCTGTAGCAGAGTCTGAGCTTGGCCAGCCCTGGCTGGTAGCAGACCTCTGGGGCATGCAGGGAGGCCTGGGCAAGAGGGCATGTGGGTTCATCAGCCTCAGAGCTGGACTCAGAGCTGTGATCCCTGAGCTTTCTGGTTCAACTGGAACCATGGCGGACTCTGGCTGCAGGGTCTAGAAAACAAGCGTTTGGCTTGTGGTTAGGAGGCCTGGGTGCCAACCCTGCTCCATGCATTCATGGAGCGTGTTGAGAGAGCCCCTTCCTTTTCTGGAACCCAGAGGGACACATCTTAAGCATTTCCTTCTTCCATCTTGTGGCTGCTGACATGCTCAGGGATCTCTAAGACCTACATCTGATCCATAACTGCACACACCAAGCAGCACTGACCCTAGGACAGACGCACAGTAAGGTAAATGAACACGCATGTTCCCGAGTGTCCCTCTGTCTTTTGTCACCTAACAAAGTCTCAGTCTTTCAGAGTCAATCCAGTCTCCCAGTTGCTTCCCACATCCGGTAGGATGCACAATGACTAAACATGACAAATGAAAGCAGATGTGAAAGTGATGGAAACACCGGAAAATGTATTTTCTCATCTAGTGGGGAAAAAGCCTTTGTAAATTAGACACAAAACCTCCATATTCAGAAGATAGGAGATTCATCAATTTGACTCACTTCCTTAGAAAGAAGAAAAAACACCAAACAGATGAAAAGATAAATAAAATGCTAGAAAAAATACTGGGAACTCAGATCACAGGTAAAAATGAATGTCCTTAATCCTGATAAAGCTCATGCAGAACCCAAGGAGTCTAATCAAAGAGCATCTCTTTTCCTACCAGAATTCCAAACCCACATGTAATAGACATAGCAGGAAGCAAATGGGGGTCCAAATTGCAGCTTTATCAGTGACAGAGACAGAGGAGAATACAACTTAGGTTGCAAACAATGGGCCCCTGATGCTGGACCCCACAAGGAAGCAGAGTTGCCCGCCAGCTCATAGGCAGCTCTGGAAAGCTGCAGGTCTCTTGGGCCAGGGTGGGGTCTTTGATGCTCAGACTGCAACATGGCAGATAGTCTCCAGGAGCATCTGTGCTCTGCAGGTCGTCAGCTTCTCTGCAAGAGTGAGGCAAGGCATGGCCACTTTCTTCTCCCAAACTTGCCAACAAGGTATTACTCCTCTTCTCCACTGTTGGAGGGAGGGAAGGAGGGAGAGGGGTCAGAGGGAAGATAAGAATTCACAAAGAGGGATGTCCTTTGACCTGGAAATATAAAGCATGAGAAAGGGAAAATTTCCCCTCTTTGATCAAGTTCAACAAATCCATAGAAAAAGAACAATAATAGAGTAGACAACTGGGAAGAAGTGAGGGACAGTGCATGGAAAAGGAAATTCAGATATTTAGACCAATATATTGGAAAGGTGTAAAATTTCATCACTATAGAAGACTCCCAATTAAAGCTGCCATAAAATATCACTCTGTACTTGTCAAATTAGCAAAAGTGGAAAGTTGGTCACCACACTGTGTGGATGCAGATGGGGGAAGTGACACTTGACAGGGGATATGCCCAACTTTTATGGAGAAGAGCTAAGCCATAAAAATCCAAAATCCAAAGACAAGTACCTTTGACCCAGCAGGTCCACTTCTTGGTATTTATCTTACAGTGGAGATACATGATATTCATTGCAGGTTTCTTTTGTAAACATGGAAGATCGGAATCAACCCTAATACACATCAATAGAGAGCTAATAAAAAGAAGTACATCCATATCATGTAATATTATAGAACTATAAATATATCAAGGTGATTTTATATGTCCAAATATGGGATGTTCCCAAAATTAAGTAATGTGGATTAAAAACATAGATCTTTGAGTATAGAATGCTAATTCTGTAAATTAGCACAAATAATCTGTGTGATTGGATATGCATAGATTCCTTCTGGAAGTTCACAGAGGACTGCTTTTGGAGAAAGAAGACAGACCAGAAATGAGGTGAGAACTCTTTAGCGCTCCTTGGATTTTCTATCATGGACATGCACTATCATCAAAAATAAGCAAATAGGATATGTTTGGTGCAGCTTGGTTAGCTAAGACTGAAAACTCTCGGATGGGACTACACTCCTTGTAAGTTAGCCCGAGACCAGGCACACCACTTCGTCAGCCTCCTTGGCTTATTTCCAGCTGCCTGGTCCCCAACTTGAATAGAGTACATCTTCCTCCTCATTGTACCTGGCTTGGCCTGATGAGAGGGATGAAAAGAGACTCATGCCTTCCTGGAAATAGGGGTGTTTGGCTCCGGCTAGTGTGTCTTGAAGCCAGTCTTCTCCCCTGAAGCCAGCCTAGGCCTGACCAAAGGCATGAAAAGGCAGTAGGAAGATAAACCAAGCTCGTTAGCCAGAGTTGTGTGAATAATTGTTGGGCTCTAGAAGGTTCTAGAAAATGTTATTACAACTTCAAAATTCAAGACCAGCCATGATTGTAGGCCCACCCCTCCCTCGCATCCACACCCACCATCCTTCCTTTCACTTGGTTCTACTTCCCCAGATCTCCCCAGTAGAACCAGCCTCTATCATGCTCTGTCTCTAAATGTGAATCAGCCCCATAAGATGATAAGCTAGGCTATCTATTCAGTCCTACTTAATGTGAACTATCTTTAGCAGGCACCTTTCACCTGACTTGGATCTGTTCCCTCAAAGCAACAGAAGCCATGCATGTTGCTTCTGAAAGAGACACTTGGGGAAGAGACCAGGTTTTGTGTACCAAGATGCGGAAGAGGGATGGGGAATTGAGCAGTCATGGGTCACAATAATCACAATACGGAGAGATAAGTGCAAAAGAGGGCTCAGAGAGAAGAACATAACTCACCAACTGAAAGACCAGACCTGCTCCATTCCTGCTTCAGGCAGCCACGTCGGTGGACCAGGAGCTACACACCTTGCTACTGAGAACACACATTCCAGACCCGGGAATGAAAACAAAGGGCCTTTCAGCCCACAGTCTCCCGACCGTTCACTTCGTGGCTACTGTGGCAAGTGTTGAAATAGCCCTTCCATCCCACTAGAATCTGGACCGAGTGCATCATCCTCTCAGGAAACAATAGCAAAGAGAAATTGTTCACTGTGGGCAATTTAACCGGGGGAAGTCTCCAACACAGCCCACTCCTGGAACTGATGACAGCCCCAGACAGCAAGCAGAACCACACACAGCACCTGTCAGGAGCCGGGAGAGCCAGCCCTGCTGCAGGATCAGAGGGGCTGCTGAGACTCGCAGGGCACACATGGCCATGGGACGGGGACTGGCACAGTCTGAACTGGAGTTCATTGTGAGGGAACTGAGTGCATCCTGAGGGTACGTGGGATGTTCATTTGATGTGTCAACTGGACTGTGATATGGGATGCCCAGATATTTGGTCAGTCATCATTCTGCGTATGTCTGTTAAGGTATTTCCAGGTCAGACAGAAGGCAGATTGCCCTCCTTAACATGGTGGGTATCATCTAATCAGGAGACGGTTTGACCCTTTCTTGAGTAAGCGCTAACTCCTCTTGCCTGAGCTGGGCTACTGGTCTTTTCTGACCTACCCGCTCAGACTGAAATATTGATGTTTCTTGGATTTTAAACCTTGGATTTAAACTATATGATCCCGTGTCTCCAGCTTGCTGACTGCAGATCTTAGGACTTCTTAACCTCTCATTGCAAAAACCAATATATTTTTTTCAAAAAATTATATTAGATACATTTTAAAAAGTAAAATCACCGTCATCGCCTGAACTTCCTCCACTCCTCCATCTTCACCCTCGTGGGTAATCATCGTTCTGGTTTATTTTTTTTATCCATTCATTTGCTTTGTTTTCTTATATTACATAGGTAGGTGAAATCATCTTATATTTACCACTCTGGTTCTAAATTCTTCACTTAACATTGTCTTTCCAATTTACTTCAAAGGGCTAAACTTTGTCATTTTTATGGCTGAGCATATTTCATTGTGTATACACAACACATCTTCTTTATCCAATCATTGGTCGATAGTACTTATGCTGCTTCCATTTCTTAGCTATTGTAAACAGTGCTGCAATTAACATAGGGGTACAAATATCTTTTCAAGTTGAAGCTGTCATGTAGTCTTTAATGAGACATCCAGAAGTGGAATTGCTAGATCATATGGTAGTTTTATTTTGAGGAAATTACATTCTGTTTTCCAAAATGTTTGCACCAATTTACATTCCCATCAACAATATAGGAAGGTTCCTTTGTCTCCACATCCTTGTCAACACTTGTCTATACTTGTCTTCTGGATGTAAGCCATTTTCAGAGGTGTGATATGATATCTCATTGTGGTTTCGATTTGCATTTCCCTAATAATAAGTGATAATGAACTTTTTTCACATGTCTGTTGGCCATCTGTATATCCTCTTGGTACAAGTGTCTTTTCAGATTTTCTGCCCATTTTTTTGATTAGGTTCTTTTTTATTGTTTTGATGTTGCTGCTGTTGAGTCGTATGAGGTATTTATATGTCTTGGACATTAGTTCTGCGTCAAGTGCATGATGTGTAAATATCTTCTCCCATTCAGTAGGATGTGCTGTCATTCTGCAATATGTTCCTGTGCTGTGCAGAAGCTTCTTAGTTTGACAAATGCCATTTGCTTATTTTTGTCTTTTGTTTCCCTCACTGTTGGCTTCTAGTTCCCAAAGGCATCTTTAAGACGGATATCACAGAATGGTTCACCTATGTCTCTTCTATGTTTTTTATAATTTCAGTTGTTGAATCTAACTCTTTAATACATTTTTAGTTTATTTCTGTGTGTGGAGTTAGAGTGCAATACAGTTTCACTCTTTTGTGTGTGGCTGAACAGTTTTCCCAAAACCATTTGTTGCAGCAATTTTTCTTTCTCCATTGTATGATCCTGGCTCCTTCAATGATTAATTCTCCATCTATGTGTAGGTTTATTTCTGGATTCTCAGTTCTATTCCATTGATCCATGTGTCTATTCTTATTCTAGATAATACTGTTTTAATTACTATTGTTATACAATATAGTTGGAAGTTGGGTAATGTGATGCCCCCATGCTTCTTTTTCTTCCAGATTGCTTTAGCCATTGAAGATCTTTTGTGTCTCCATAAAAATTTTAGTATTGTTTGCTCAATCTCCTTAACATGATATCATTGAAATTTTCACAGGGACTTCACTGAATATGTATATTTCCTTAGGTAAGATGAACATGTTAACAACATCAATTCTGCCCCCACCAAGAGAATGAACTATCTTTCCTTCTCTTTGTGTCTTCTATTTTTTAACAATGTCTTAGAATTTACATTGTAAACATCTTTGAATACCTTTGTTAAATTAATTTCTAAATATTTAAGTCTTTTTGTTTTTATTGTTTCCTTTATTTCCTTTGTATCCAGCTCATTTTTTCCATATGGGAATGCAACCTAATTTTGTATATTGATTTTGTAAGGACAATTCCTTATAATAAATCTATCTTTTCATGGTAATATTTATTATTTATTTCATTCACATTTAGGATATTGAAATTGCATCTCAATCTATATTTTACACCACACCCACCACCAGAGTTCCAGTTTCCCTTATAGCTAACTTTTCCCCTCATTTCCCCCCCTCACCATAATCATTCCTAAGTCCTGTTATTTTTGTTAGACTATGTATGTTCATTTATTTCATTTCATTGCATACTTACATACTGTCATTTTAAAAACTGAAATTGTGCCATTTGCTACAATCTGGATGGAACTGGAGGGGAGCATGTTGAGTGAAATAAGTCAGAAAGAAAAAGAGATAAGAATGGTTTCACACACAAATGGAGTATAATGAAAGAATAAATCTTTCTGTGTGTATGTGTGTATATGTGTATTTATGTGTGTGTATATGTGTGTCGTGTTGGTTGTGTTTCTCTGGAGAACGTCAGCATATAAGTGTTGTGTCCGTGAGGGTGTATGCATGTGAGTTTCTACCCACGGGAAGTCACTGCTTCTGGTCCCTGTCACTTCACCTTGGGCTTGGGTGCGGCAGCTACTGCTGCCATAGTGCCCTACAAAACAGGCTCCACTGACTTCAGACATCCCTTCTCTTACCAGACCTTTACACTGACGAATGCTGTATCTTCATCTGTCCAATTTACCTTCTTAATAGACCACAAATTACAAACCCATGGTCTGCAAGCGCCTGGTTTTGTAACATATGTGTCTGAAATGTCAATGGTGGGAACTGGCAAACTGGAGTGTGTGTGCTCCATTATGCACATTTAAATTCAAAATTGCATTAATAAAACACACTGTTGTGTAACTTCTATAGGCTATATGACACCCAAAGCTAGTTACAATGAAAATAAAAGTTCAGATAAAATCAGTGACAAAAAATAACACT
>RJWH01002064.1:0-273188 GCA_004363575.1 Solenodon paradoxus | reverse complement strand
CTTTTGAATACTAGATTCTATAGAAGCTTGTATATATACTGAAAATGGCTTTGTCACTGCTGGACCCATTGAGGTAAGTTAATTACAAAAAGAAATTGACCTGGAGGGTGTGTTCAGTTTTTCTTTTAATATCCCTCAAATTCTAGAGTGTGATTAGAAAAGCTATTCTGGTAATTAAATATAATTAAATATGATATTTTTTTCTCTCTCTTTAGCTGTGAAAGATATGATATTCATAAAAATATAAGACTGAAAAGAATGGGTACTTAGAAACTTATGGGAAGAATGAAGGCACCTGCTAGAATCTATTGAACGCCTTACCATTGCTAAATAGTACAGATACGCACATTACACAGTGTGATGCCAGCTGTGTTTTGCAGACAGAAGGAGGGTGCTCATATTGAACTCCCAGTGATACATTGGGAATACAAAGTAAAGGATATGCAATGCATAGTTTTCTAGCCTTATATTATTTTAGTTAGAAGTACGCAGAAGTCAATTTTACTGTTTTGTTGTTGTTGCTTGATGTGAAATAACAAACATCTTTGTGACTCAGTATATTTCTAACTCTAGTGTGTATGAGACTTTTGCATTTAATAATCTTTTCCTTATTATTTCTTTCATGAAAGATATATTAAGGATCATATTATTTTGGCAGTCAGATCAAGATGTTATACATCCAAGAATATCAATAGCTCTTTAAATTGCTTTTAGTTTCTATATAGGAGCATCTGTTCTTCTTAGGAATTTTACTTCTGTTACTTAAATGTTAATATCTGAATGGGATCAAACTCCAATTTAATTTTTGGAGTTACTGCTTTTCTTTAATGACACAGGTAATATATTCACTTAGCCAGTAAATAATCCAAGGAGATCAGAGTACACCACAAAGAACAATGTTTGTGCGTCTTCTCCTGTTGTACTACACAGAACTCATCTGACTTCTTTTCCCCTGCAGATACATTTGTTTAACTAATAATGTTTCTGCTCTGATTTATTATTATACCAACTACCAACTACATGGTGGGTGGGTGGGTGGATCATTATAACAACAGATAACAAGCTTGGTTCACTGACTTTAAGTCTCTCCTTTGTCTTTTCCTTTTCCTGCCAATGTGTGATGGAATTTTAGTCAATTCCTTTCCTTTGGCATATTCATAATATTAACATGTTTACATTTCTAATCCAACATCTTTAAAGTATATTTTGACAACCCACATTGTAAATTCAATAATTGGCATCCCTCAATGCCGTACCACAACCTGATAAAATTGACCAC
This sequence comes from Solenodon paradoxus, assembly GCA_004363575.1. NCBI lineage: Eukaryota > Metazoa > Chordata > Mammalia > Eulipotyphla > Solenodontidae > Solenodon > Solenodon paradoxus. The sequence continues at coordinate 271,909 of RJWH01002064.1, read as the reverse complement.
TTGTAAACAATTACTTGAAAATCAAACAAGTTTAAAAAAATGTCCTATCATCTTTTCTTTGTGTGCAGATTGATCTAAAAACTAAACACCAGTAAATATAAAAATGATGTGCATTTCCAAACATTATTCATATGTCAGTTACTGCAATAGCTATATCAAGTACATAGAAAGGAAAATAGGATGACTCAAAGACAAATAGTCCACATGCCAAGTTGTAGTAGATTCTATATTTGTACACTGAATTAATTTGTAAAAATCATATCACAGTTTATTTTTTCCAGGAATATCATGTCAATATTATTTTATTGTGACTTTCCCTAGTTTTTTTTTATCACATCTTTTACTGCTTCCTTTACAAAAATAATTCTATACCTTTATATTATCACTGACATTCATCTTATTTAGATTTTTTTCACTGAGGTATAATTGACAAAACTGTCAGCAATTTAAAGTGTGCAGTGTGATGATTTGAAATACCTGTGTATGGTGAAAGTAATCCCTTCACAGAGATGGCAAACATATCTATCATCTCATATATATTCCTTTTTTGTGTATGTGTTTTATGGTGAGATCATTTAAGTTTTACTCTCAGCAAATTCCAGTCATGCAATAGAGTATTATCAACTATACTCACCCTGTTATACATGACAACTTATTTATCTTGTTGTTGAAAGTTTGTTATCTTTTAGTAATTCGTCTCTATTTCCTTCAATGCTAAGCTTTTTACTCTGCTTCTATGAATTAGATATTTTATTTTCCTAAGATTTCACATATAAGACTTCACATGTCATATGTTTTCCTCTGACATTTTTTATGTAATGCTCTCAGGTTTAATCCGTGTTGTCACAAATAGCAGCATTTTCTTCTAAGACTGAATAATATATGTATATATTATATAAATGACAAAATAACAAAAGTATTTTATATAAATATTTAATATGCATATTATTTATAAATATAAGTATTAATATTAGAACACTATTCTGTAAATATATAAAACTTTATTTTCCTTCAACCTACTGATAAATCTTCCTAGGCTATTATAAATAAGACTACTATGCACATGAAATAGAGATTTTATTGAGATAATGATTTCATTTACTTATATGTGTATACCTAAATATATATTACATATATATGTATATAAATGCACATACACAAACACCCAAAATAAATAGAATTGTTGGTTCATATTCTAGTTCTATTTTAATCTCTTGTGAACTTAAATTCTCATTGAATTTTTAATTCTTTTTAAATTTATTTTCCAGTGTTTGTAACAATTTACATTCACACCATCAGTGCATAGTGTTCTCTTTTCCATATTCTTGCCATCTTGTTACTCTTCTTTACATTAAAAAAAATTATTGAAGTAATATTACATCGTATCATTATATGTAAGTTATACCTCATTATAAATCGACAACTGTTTATAATACATTAAGTTGATCACCAGTAGTCCAATTCTATCCTTTATTCTACCCTATACCATGTGTGTATGTGTGCATGTATGTATAATTGATCCCTTTTACTCACTTTTCCCATATCCCTCCCCCTTCTCTTCTGGTAACCAGTTTATAGAATAAATTTGGTTTTGCTTGATACAGTTCATTTGTCAGTTTCTCTGTAAAGCCACATGAGTGAAATCATATGATGTTTATTTCCTTCTGACTTATCTCACTATACATAATTCCCCCTAGATTTGTTCTTGTTATTGTAAATGGCAAAGATTTATCTTTTCAACAGCTGAGTAGTATTCCACTATGTGTGTTTATAATATTTATGTATATACTGTATCTTTTTTTTCTAGGAATATATTGGTATTTATTTGGTTCTACCTCTTGGCTATTATAAATAATGCTATCATGAACATAAGTGTGCAAATATCTCTTAAATTCAGTGATGTTTTTCAGGCAGATACCCAGAAGTGAGATACTGAGATCATATTAATTTCTTGTCTCAGTTTTTGAGAAATCTTTACATTTTTTTCCACAATTATCATGCCATTTTATATTAATACTAACAGTATTATGAGTTCCCATTTTGTACCCTTGCCAGCACTTGTTTCTAGTTTTTTAACAATACTCATTTTCATAGGTGTGAGGTGATGTATCACTTTTTTGATTTGAATTTCCCTTATAATAAGAGAGGTGTAACATCTTTTCAGAGGCCTCTTGGCCATCTGCATGTCTTCTTTTGAAAAGTATATATGCAGATCTTCTGCCCATTTTTTGATCAAATTGTTTTTCTGTTATTGAATTTTATTAGTTATATATTTTGAGTATTAGTCCTTTGTAAATAAATGATATGCAAATATTTTCTCCCATTCATTTTAATGATTGTTTCTTTCAATGTGCAGCAGTATTTCCATCTGATATAATCTCATTTATTTTGGATTTTGTTTTCTTTGACATTGGAGTGGAGTTTCCAGAGACATCTCTTATGCCAATGTCAAGGGGTATTTTGCTTATATCTTCTATAGTTTCAGGTATTACATCTATGTCTTTAATACATTTTGAATTAATTTTTGTGTATGATGTTAGCTAGTGATCTAGTTTCATCCTTTTGCATATGGCAGTATAGTTTTCCCAACACCATTTATTGAAAAGATTGTGTTTGTTCCATTTTATGCCCAATTATTTGTCCGTATTTGTGTGAGTTGTTTTTTTGTTTTTGTTTTTTTCAGTCTTTCACTTCTGTTCGATTGATCTGTCTGCTTTTATTTCAATACCCTGTGATTTGACTACTATTGTTTGTGGTGTAGTTCAAAGTCAGAGAATGACATAATGACATAATGACGTTTCTGTTTTTAGTCTTTGTTCTTAGAACTTTTTTTTTGCTCTCCAAGGGTCTTTTGTAGTTTGAAATAAATTTCATGATTTATTGTTCTATCTCAGTAAGGAATGTCTTTAGGATTTTAAGGGGAATTACATTAATCTATATATTACTTTAAGTAATTTCATTCTTCCATTCTCTGAACAGGGACTATGTTTGTTGTCTTTTTGACAAAGACCATCTAATATGTGTGAGGCGATGATGTACTTGTGGGAATCGTTTGTACTTCCTCCATGATGTTGAGAACCTTTCCATGTACCTGTTGGCCACTTGGTTGCATTACCTGGAAAGATGTCTACTTAGGTCCTTTGTCCACAGTTTGGTTGAGTCACTTAATTTATTTTTTAATGAACATCATGTTGTTTCATTATACAATTGATTAAAACAAGTTCACCCTCTTTTTGAAATTTTTCCTTTCAGGCACATCTCACCTCTGATCTTACATGGAATAGTCCGGTAGCATTGTGAATTTAAGTCAGGTCTTTTGTTTCTGGTCTCCTAAGTACCCTACAGTGGTCTCTCGGATTATTTCTTCTAAATTTTTGGAAAAGAACCTTAAGTAAAAAAAAAAAAAAAAAAAAAAAATTTCTGTTAGAAGTTTTGGAAGATAAACATTGAGTTTTGAGTTTGCAAAAATGCCTTTTCCTCCACCCTTGGCCTATAGAAATACTTTTGCTGACTACCTTATTAGTTTGAAATTTTATTTTTCTCATTGCTCACTGCAGACACCGACATGATTTCTATTTTTTTAGGATCTGATTTCCATTTTCTTCCTGCCAACTTTTGTCTCAAGACCTCTTTGTAGAAAATGTGCTGGAAGGAGTTCAAGTGGAACCTGAGGGAGTGATTGGGTGGAGGACCCTCTGGCAAGTTAGGTAAAAGAGTACAGGGCTCATGGAAATAGAGAGTGGTAGATGTATTTCAGGAGTGTTTAGATCTGCTGATGAATTGGAAATGGGAAGTAAGGGAGAGGTAGTATCAAATCATGTCATGGTTTCTGGTCTTTGCGCACTGTGTGAACGGTGGTGCTGATGCCTGAAATTAGAGTCTGAAAAGGAAGAACAGATTCAGGCAAAAAGATCATGAATGGGATGGTTCTGAAAGTGTTAAGGTTCATCTGTGACCCCTAAGAGATACTGTCAAATTGGATTTAGAGGTCTGAAATGAATAAGTCATACCTGAACTAGAGATATGTGAGTTATTTGCTTCTATTGTAAGAATTAAAGCCATGAATGTGTAAGAACTCATCTGCACAGACTGGAAAATGAGAAGACTCAAGGGCCTGAGGAATTACACTACCTAAATTCTGCCAAAAGAAGAATGGGTCTGAGCAAAGGACAAAAATAGTGGCCAAATGAATTTAAGGAAAAGCAGGCACATTTTCTCATACAGAAGCAGAGCTTCTTCCCCGTAAAAAGATGGTCAATAGTATAGACTCTGGAAAATAAGTCTGATGAAAACTAATATATAATGTGGTGAAAGCTTGTATGTTATTGAAAGCTCGTATGTTTCAATGATAGTCCTGAATCCCGGAGCACATGGGAAGGAAATGGGGACCAATATTAAAATATTTCCAGACTAATCAGGCTGTGAAGAGAGACTAAGTTTTATGGTTGAAATAAATGATAAAGGATCTTATTATTTGTTATTTTACACAGATTTAAAAATATATTTTTATAGACATGACCTAAGTATGAGTAAGATAAATGGATAAATATCTATTTGAAATAATAAGTTACATGTAAAAGATAAAGAAACTACACGGAATAATCTATACTTTATGCCAGGAGTTGGCAAACTTTCTGTCACCATTTTAGGCTTTGTAGGCATATCCAGTCTCTGCCAAAATTATTAGTTCTGTTATTTTTGTACTAAAGCAATTGCAGGCAATATATGAATGAATGAACATGGCTATTTTATCAAAACAACTTCCTTTAGAGATACCATTTTGAATTTGTATAATTTTCACATCATGAAATACTGGGTTATTTTTGAAATTTTTTCCAGTCATTTGAAAATGTAAAAATGATTCTTAGCTGTGGACCATACAAAAACAGGGGAGGGCTAATTTCTGATGAGGTGGATAGGTCTAGGATTTTCAAAGACAAGGTGGTGGGGCATTAGTCTTAAATGTAGGAGAAAGGTTCAGCTTTCAAAGGTTTACTGCTTAGTCATTCTGTAACTTTCTTGGGAAAGCTCTGTAACTTTGGGAAAGTTGTTCTGAACCTAGTATTCTCATTAGGGTGATAGTAGCTAGCTCACAGCATGGTGGAGAGAAATAACAGAGAGGAAAAATCTGTGAGTATGTATATAAGCTGTTACATAGGCATAGAAGAGAGCTAAAATGAGCATTAGTCTGTTTACCACTGATCATTTAGAATGGGGATTAGCAAGCAAGAAACCTGATATGTTTTTACACCAACAAGCTAAAATAATTTTTTACACATTTTTGATGAATTCTAAAAAGAATCAAGAAAGAAAAAGAGAAAAAAGAATATATGTGATCCACAAGGCTTAAACTATTTACTACCTGATCTTTCACAGAAAAAACAAATCTGTTAATCCTTTTTCTGAGTTTAGATAATTCAGTCTTTTCTAATATCCTGAGTCTAACATAATCCCATTTTGGGTCACTTTCCAGTGTGGTCAGCAGATATTCTTCTGAGCTTATTACAAAAGCAGCACCACATATTTACTTGCTAATTCACACTGTTTATAAATAAAATCATACTAAAGTTATAGAAAACTTTAGGGAATATTGTCTAGTTTTAAATGTCTTCTAATCACTTTTACTTATTGCATAATCTTTCATAAGTAATTCTTATTATAGGAACTATTCTTTTCTGTAACATTTCCCTTTTATTTTCTCAATAATTTCCAGGCCTTTGGAAATAGAATATTACATGGTGTTCTGATATTCAAAAAATAATAATTTGTTATAGAACAAATCTAATGATAGTTAATAAATAGTACTTTGGTCTTTATATGCATACATTTTTAAAAAAGTTTATATAGAGTTATACGTGTCATTGAAAAAGCAAATAAAAATATAAACTAGGTCAGTAAATACAAACGGAGGCTTTTATATCTTTAATTATTTGTTTTATTTTTGCATCACTCTTTATTTGTTCTCTTGCTGCTTTCATTTTTATTTTCCCCTTGACAATTATGTTAGAGATGTATCATCTATTTTTAGATTCATTTAAAAAGATGAAATTTTGCAGATATTAGTGATATTGCTCAACAGTTATCTGTGACTATCTTCATAATAAATGGAAAATGTTCTAGTTTTTATTTTTAGTGCCCAATTCAAGAACATTAAAATGTGGCTATTACATATAATCACTCAATTTACTCAGGCTATGTAGTTCTTCAATGGGAATTCAAAATTAGATCATTCTCTGATAAGAGAATTTACTTATATGCATTATCCTGTTGACTTATCTTGCTTCCCTCTTTAATATTTTAGATCTAAAGACACTTAATTCTATTTATTCTGATTGTGTTTTGTTATCACGAGACACAAGATCAAGTGATGACCTTCTTCCCTCTTGTACTTATTGTGTGTAGGTGTGCATGTACGTGTGTGTGTGTGTGTGTGTGTGTGAGAGAGAGAGAGAGAGAGAGAGAGGGAGAGAGAGAGAGAGAGAAGGTTTGTGTAATATCAAAATATTCACATTTTGAGAGAGGAAAACAAATTTTTTTTTTTTTTTTTTTTGCAATGTAGTTGTCCAGATAAGTGAAGCTAATCTGTTAATGTTGGGATTGGGAGAATTATGTCAAGGGCTGCCCCATTGCATAGTTTTCATTCTCCCCTTCCTCCTTTCATACTATGTTCTCTGAGTTATTGTGGGGCTCATGGACACCCAACTAGAGACTGAATTTTGAACCATATGTGTACAAATTGGCCGGAGGCATTATAGTAGAAGTGATATATGCAAATTCTTACTGAAATAAAAGTAAGCTGTTTAACCTTTTGCATATCTGTTCTCCCCTTCTACAAGGTTAAAATAAAGTGGGGAGGCATTTCAGGGTTGAGTTTATAGGCAATAGTCTCAAGAAGAGCGAGTGAAGCAACAATATAGAAGTAACCTAGATATCTACATAACATCATAGACAAAGTACATTCAGTGACCTTGGACTTCCTTCCAACCTTTGAACAATTACATGAGAAAAATACATTTCTGTCTTGTTTGAGTCATGTTATTTTTGAATCTCATTTGTGTTAGAATTATCCTCACTTTCCTAGCCATACTTGCAAGCCCATAGTCTCTTTTCTTGGAAGATACATACTAGGTCTCCTGAGATTATTCTGACCTATTAGAAGGATAACACCTATATTGTCGGGATCCTAATAGTAGTTTGGCTCATTTCTCTTTGAGTGAAATGACTTAAGGTCTAAATTAGACACTGGAACATAATTGAATACTGAATACAAACATCGCTTTTTATTTATATACCTATATATCATCTTATTCTAACTTTCTCAAAACACACATGAGCATGTGTCTCTTACTCTGAATGTCAGATAATTCCTGAAATTAGAGATGATAAGAAATCTAGATTTTATGAAATTTTCTAATTATTGCTATTTTGTGTAGCTCTGTGAGTTTCTCTAGAAAATAGAATTATCTCAAATATGAATATTGATAATTAGCATATTATCATGGCCTAATATTAATTTCCTCAGTCTTGCTGCTCTCTTGATATCTTGGGTGTAAATATCAGAGTAAGTGGTAAAAACTCAGTAGATTAATAAAATGAATCACTTTATATTTTAAAGATTTTTCAAAACCAGTTTTCACCATTAAGTTTTTTATTTCTTAATCCTAGTATTTAACATGAATAAAACTATCCAGTAACTATCTCCTTTAACATCCTTGATGGAAAATAATGATCAGTCTTGACACTTTCCTACTGAATGTTGAAATGGCTTCAGAAATTCTTTCACATAGGTTTCTGGAAGCCACTTAAAAGAGGAGAGGAGATATTTGTATTCGTACTTCTTTAAATATTTAGCATTTCTTTTCATTTTTGAGCATTGTAAACTCTGCTTATTGATTATACAATTTTGTAATTCTCTTCTACTTTATTGGAGTTGAAAAGAGATATCATCAACTCCAGATTAATAGGCTCTCTGTTGTAGGCTTGAGTTTTTGAGAACAGAAACATTATCTGACGAATATTTTTGTTCTCAGTGACTGTCACAGTACAGGGTATATACAGTTGACCCTTGAATAAAACAGGAGTTAAGCACACTAACCCTTTCTAAGTTTAGAAAATTCTTAGGTAACGTACAGTTTTCCTCTGGACCAGATGGCTGAATTCATTTTTGTGGATTTAAAAATATCCATGATAAGTGCACACATGCAGTTCAAACCAGTGTTCTTCAAGGGTCAGCTATATAGTTGGCGCTCATTAATTCATTTTTCCGTTTAGAAAATGGGGACTACTTTCTGTCTCAAGTTACTTGGAGAGACCTGTGGAGAAGTACTAACTCCAGCAGTGTGGTCAGATACCAGCCAGTACCTCTGTAGGCAGGTGAACCAACCATCTGAGATGTCCCCATTTAATTGAGCTTTGGTGTGACTACACCAGTAGCTGATATCATTTGTAAGAGAACTGCCCGGTTGATCCATTCAAACAGAGAATAATGAAATATAATAAATGTCTTTGTTGTTTTAAGGCACTAAGTTTTGGAGTCATTTATTATGAAGCTTTACATACATATATCTAAATCAAATATTTTAGGAAGATAAAAGCAAATCCAAAGGACTTAGGGAGACCATTGTGATTAGAGTGGAATTGAAAGACTATGTCAACACAGGGAGCCGGAAACCATGTCATGTATGATCTTACATATCAGGGGTTAGCCAACTCTGAACCACAAGTGAAAGTTTACCCGTTACTGTTTTCATAATACAATTTTTATTAGAGCACAGACACACCCATTAATGTATGGATTGTCCATCACTAATGGAAAATTTGAATAGCTCCGTTAGCAATCTTATGCCCACAAAGACGAAATTTGGCCTTTTTCAGAAAAGTTTTTGCTGATCCATTTTCCCGTCCATGAAACCCATTGTAGTGCTTAAATTAACAATTGACATGATTATTGCTTGTTTTAGCAATATTCTTCTGGTTGCTCTGTGGAGAATGAACTACAGGGGAAGAGACAGTAGCAGGAGGACTGCTAAGAAGACTATCATTAAAAGATGGCAAGGTAGAATTGAGCGAGATTGTGAAAATTAGTCGAATAAAAGATTTTGAAGGTTCAACTGACTGGATTTTAAATTGACAAAACATGAGAAAGTTCAAAGATTACCTTTTTCTGAGTTCAATTGAAATCAGTCAAATATTTTTGAGTAAATTATTATTGATGTAGTAATTGGGGAAAATGAATATGTTTTGGTATGACATATAGCTATATTTTGCCTAATATCTAATGGGATGAATAGTATTGAGTGTATAAACTAGTATTTGCGTGGAAGGTCTTGGCAAAGCAACATTACCTTTTCTATTAGAGACACACATTTTGTTATTGAGTATTCATGTACTGGAATTGAATATGCATTTGTTGAACGATTGCACTGAAAATGATGCAATGGTGTATTAGAATAAGCAACAATTAGGGTTTCCCCCTATGACAGCAGTCATTCTCTGTGGGAAATCCCTGTAGGTTTGAGAGTTTGTGGCCAGATAGAAGCTCCAAATAGTTTGATTCCTTAGATTTCTTGGGAATGATTTATCCATTTTTAACCCAAGATAACCATTTTGAATGCAACTACTGAAGTATTACCTAATGTTCACTTTTGTACTTTGTCACTGTATCCAGAGGGGCTCAGAGAAGGGGTATCTAAAAATCCCTCCAAATAGAGGTTCCACAAAGGAAGATGATCCCTGGGGACACAAGATGACCAGTATTAGCATCACAGAAAAAAGAAGCCAGCAGGGGGCTCTGGGCACCTTCATTATCTCTCATACAGTCAGGTCTGGGAAAGTTCAGTGCAGAAGAAGAAAACTGATTTAACATACCACCACTTCCTACTGAAAACACCTTTCTGAAGGAATGTATGTCACTTCCAAATCAAGTAACATTAATTTCAACAGTCAAATGCGTGACCTGGCTCCTCTCAGGAAATGGGAAACTTTTGAATAGTTAGAAACTTTACCTTTATTAGAGATGGCAGTACTTTGCTGAGTTTCAGCGACATGTTCACAGTGAATCCTCCAAAGTACCTGATAGGCAGCTTCTTCTTTGAAGAAGCTGGTCACAAAATGTGTCCAGCTGAGTCCCATTGAAGCTCCGAGACACAGCTGAAAAATGTCCACCTAGCGCTCTGCTCTCTAATAGAGCCCTCGTTTGTTTCTCTTGTCAGGATTTGAGAATTTTTTTTTTTTATGGTCAAGGGCTTGTTGGATCACTTAGAAAGGCACGCAGAAAGCAGACAAGAATTGAATAGACAGGGACAAAGTCTTCTGCAGACAGGGCATAATGAGAATTGTTTTGGGAAGATGAAGAGGGAAGCACAGGCCAGCCCCCTGGAGTGTCACAGGGCTGGGGTGCAGGTGACAGCCTGAGACCCACAGTTTTCATGAAATGGATTTCAGTTGTCTTTGAAATTTTGTCACCAAAACTGCACCATAAGCACATTTCAGTATACCTTTTTGGAATTAAATGAAAAGATACATTTGTTGATGTCTAACTGTCGCACAGTTGGAAAAATAAATAGAACTCCCAAAACTCCTGGCCCTCCTTCCTCTGGCCGGACCTCCATTCTCAACTCCTGACCGGTGGGGAACAGGAGTCTCCCGCATGGAGAGAGCTGAAGATAAAAGTCACCCCAAACCACAGCCCCAGATGAGAATTGAGATCAGATGCAATGATTAAGCACTGACAATTTTTCAGGCTTGAGAATGGCTCCCCTCTGCAGCTTGCACAGCCTCCTTCTGTATTTATGAGCCCTCAGTGAGTACCCAGACAGGTTTATTATTTGTTGGCTTTCTCCAGCATTGCACAGTAAAAATTGTTTTCAAAGAGTATTCAAAAGTGGAGCTGGCTGTCATTGTAGCAAACTGAATCCGTCCACTGATATATTTCACTCTCTTGATTGATAACCGGCTCGCAGTTTGGCATTTCCGGAAAAGAGGGGAAAGAGAACAAGTCCCAGAGGTCATTAATCCTTTTTCACCCTCAGACTCCCCTGGGTAGCTGCTTGTGACATTATCCACATTTCTCACCGCTGAACTCGAGTTCCACGCTAGCCCCTAAGATCCTTTGTCACAGGTGTGTGCCTTCTGCTCAGGGCAGGCATCTTGCTTTCATAGTTGCCTCCATGAGGTCCCTGCAGGGGCCACGTCCCCGAGAACATCCTCAAAGCCCAGATGGGGATGGTCCCTTAGATCATAGCTTTTCAAAGGAAACTTCCTGGCAGCTTCCCATTCTCAAATGAGATCGCAGAACCCTTTTACTGCCGGAAACAGCACAAGACACAAGAGAGTGTCAAGTCTGAAACGGGTGTTCACCTCTGCATCCCACGAATCCCTTTCCATGGCCATTTGATATAATTATTCTGGATGTTCCACCTATCGTGCTGTGCGTTAGTACAGAGGAGAGCCATTACTGTTCATCTATTTGACAGCATTGAATAAACCTCCTTTGCTGTCAGGGAGAGAGGCTGTTATTTTTTATTGCTGTAAAAACACTCAGTGTGCTGGATGAAATGTCAGGAATCGTTAAAGCCAGTCAGTGCCCCCCAAGAAAGAGCAGTCTGTGATTATGGAAACCTGGTATCTCTAATTAACCAGAACATGAAACTTGGGGGATTAAAGTTGCCTGTGTGTCTGGGATGGATGCGTGGAAGTCTCCTCAGAGCTCTTTTCCTGGTTTGCTTCATTTCAAAGAGAGAACTCTAGCTCTGATGCACTCAGAATCCCTAGGTCTTGGATCCTGCTAGGGAGTTAGGATAAAGTTTTCCTGTCACCTGCCAGGAAGCTGGGGGTGTTTCTGTGCTGCTGGAAGTGTGAACTTTTGCAGAACATTTAAATTAAACTCAAATATCCTTTCCATCTGTTCTCTGTGGAATAAGATCTTCTAGACAAAACTTCAGTTTTTCCCCCAATTTTGACTTTTTCCAATTGAAACATAAATAGTCTAACCCTCACCAACTACTTTCATCTCTATGAAGTGCTACTTTGTCCATAGCATTAGTATTGTTTTGTTTTGGTTTGGGGGAAGCTCTTTAATAGGAAAATGTAAATGATATGGAGTATATAAAAATCTTAAGTCTGATGCAGTCAATTAGGATGAGTAATGATGGCTCCGAGGGACCCTTCCGACATGACATCCTGACTGACTGCTCAGGGAGGCCTTTGGGACTTGGGGAGTCAGCCAAGAGGAAGTACATGCGGCGCTGTCTCAGGGACTGTCAGGAAGAATTTTAGGTTCTGACCAGCACTGCTCAGTGCTCCTCCAGCCTTCTCTAGAAATTTAAAGTGAAATCTACCTTTCTAGTTGCCTAGTTTTGCTCTACATGTGTGGGTATGTCTTTGTTTTTTCCAGCAAACATATGGAAAGATACTTGAAAAAAATTCCTATGGTAGGCTATTGTGCGAAAACCTGCATTTTCATGTACTACTGATAGAACGATTTGTGAAAAATCACCTACATGTTTACATATAATAAAATGCACCCATTTAAAGATTATAGCAGACAGACTGACATTGTCCTGTAACCAGCAGCACAAGCAAGATGTAGAATTTTATTGCTTTATGAAGTTCTATTCTTTTGAAGTTAATTTTCTTCCCCCACCCTTGGTCCCTGGCAACCATTGATCTCATTTTTATCTCTAAAGTTTTTTTCCTTTTTTCTAAAATGTCATATACATGGGTCCATATAATATAGAGCTCTGCCAGCTTCTATCACAAAACTTTTTTTTTATTTTTAAGGAACAGACAAGACTGAAGGCGAGCAGAGGCAGGCAGGTAGGAAGAGGAGGAGGAATTTTATTTAGTTGATCATCTTGGTTTCCCCACTCCCCACCGCCAGCCCTGGCCCCAGGTCACAAACCAGGGTTCTTGGGATGTAAGCGGACTGCACCCAATGGAACACTATGCTTTCTAGATTCATCCATGCTGTTTCATGTCTCAGTCATTCTTTTTATTGTGAGGTGGCAGCTGTTTCATATTTTTTTAATCTGTTTACCATGGACATTTTGGCTATGTCCAATTCTTGGCTATTATGCACAAAGTTATTTGTATACAGGGCTTTATGTCTATGTAATATGCTCTGCTTTTAACTTGAACTTTAGAGGTTCTGCTTTATTATTATATTTTTGTGAGTTATCATCTGTCTGACGCTTGGAGAATAGAGGTTCCTGAAATTAGTTGTCGGCCCTGAAGTTCAGAATATTCACTCACTGTTATAGTCTGAGTTACAGTCCCCACCCTCCAAGTTCTAGGCTGTTGTCCTAAGTCCCGTTACTTGAGAATTGACCGTTTATCTAGATACAGGGCCTTTAAAGAGGCAATTACGCAAACATGAAGTCATGTGGGTGGACCCTACTCTGATATGACTGGTGTCCTTATCAGAAGATATTAGGATCCAGGTAGACAGTACAGTCCAAGGGACAGCCACACGAGGATTCCGACAGAAGGCAGTCCCCATCTGCAATTCAAGGACGCACTCTTCAGAGGAAACCAAACCTGCTGATCCCTTGATCTTCAATTTCTACTCTTCAAGCTGTGAGAATATAAATTTCTGTTGTTTGAACTACCAGTCTGTTGTATTCTTTTAGGGTAGCCTGAGCAAACTACTGGTTTAGGCTTTCATTCATTCATTAAACAATAATGTACAGCAAACTGTGCCAAACACGCCTCAAAGCAAAGCCCTGGGGGTATACGTAGCATCCTGCTCTCAGGGGACTTAAATTATAATGAGTGGAAGCAATAAAAGTAAGCAAACAACAAGATAAAAATAAACAAAAAAATACCAGGAAAGAACCAAGATATTATCAGGAAGCATTAAAAGCCATGATGAAACAAAAACAGGCTAAGATGATAGCAAGGGGTTGAGGGACTACTTAAGACTGGGGATTCAGAAAAATATTTAAGCTTAGAACTGAATGACAATAGGTGACAGGCTTCAGATGACACAGAGAAAGAGTACTCCAGATAGCAAAAACTAAGTGCAAAATGCCACAGGAAAATTATCATTTATTGAATGTATTTTTTTTATCAAACACCCTGTGAGCCTCCTGACATTATCTCTAATTCTCATGAGAACTCTGTAAAATAGCTATTTCCATTTTTACAGATGAGGAAACTGGTGAAGTAACTTCACGCACACTCTCAAACCCATAGACATAAACATACACATTGATGTATTTCTTTCTAAATATTCCTTTGCATCTTAGAGCAGTGGTTCTAAATTGGAGAATGTTATTCTGAATGTTAACTAAGACTTTCCAAGAGGTGTTATACCCGAATAGTACTAAGGCAAATTGTCCCATTAACTCCTTCAGGGACGTAAGCACAGGTGACCAAGGGTGCCTCCGCCAATCCTATTGGACGGGGCTTATACATACGACCCAAGGTACTTAATATCTATTTCGGCGGAGCATAAATTACACAGGAGACAAACAGAAGTTGCTCGAATCACACGCGGTTTATTTACCTTAGCCTGGTGGTTTCCAGGCTTCAGCAGGCCACGCGGGGATCCGCGCTGACAGACACACACCCTGGAAGGAAGGACGTGCAGCTGCGTCTCGGCTTCTCGTTTGGGCAGATTCTGCGGCTCACGATCTGGACTCGCGGTCCAAGGCAGAGCTTCAGGCAGGTGTGGTAAGGTGGGTGGAGAGCGACCATCTGTGGAGGAGCAGAAGGACCGGCTCTAACGGCTCTCTCAGTCCTCTCTTCTTCTACTCTTAGATGGGCGTCTTCTGGTGTCTTCAGTGTGTCTTATCAGCGGGCTCCAGGGGCTGCCTGGGGCTGTGATGCCTAAGGGTGTAGGTGCACATAGGGGTGACGCCTAGTGGCGTGTTTATCTTTATGTTTGCACTCAGTTTAGTTTCATTTCACTCAGTTACTTTATAACATTTGACAGGGCATAAGTCACTCCATTTTCTAAGTGTAATACATTCTTACTATTATCTATCCTAATTACTATAACACAAATGTTTCCCTAACTTCATGTTTTCCTAAAATGGATCTATCTCTCTGAGAAGTTGACTGAGATGAAAGATCTAGTTTTTTCATTCTTATCTCCCCTTTCATAAGAGGAAATCACACCTTTCTTCGTATTTGAATCTCTGATATAAAAAGCATTCGGGGAAGTAATGTAGGGAAGATTTGAAATATTATTGGTACTGAGAGAAGGTATGGCTTGGATGACTTGGTAATAATACTTTTACTTCTCAGGTATTTCCACCACTTTTCTCTGAAGGAGAACTTGCTAGATTACTACCAATGATTGTTTTTTAATGATAAATGATCACGAAATTCTAAGCATACAATTCAGATGTATTACCAAAAATGATTGACATTGCTATAACCAAGCTCCTTCAATATCCATCTAATTATATAAACAAGGTTTTCAGAGATTACATCTATAAAAATGAAAAGTAGGAATAAAATCGGTGCTGAATCTTGTCTCTTTCTGGTTGGAATATTCATAAATATACCACCCAATTGAGGAACAAATACATAAAACACTTTGTCCGTCTCATTGAGAGATGTATTTCCAGTGAAGATTGACTTTAGGTTTATTAAGTTTTAAAAATTAAAAATATATTTGTTTTCCATCAATTGGGTTCTAAGTATAATTAAAATGAAAAAACTCAATCCTAAAGAAATTTTTAACACTTATGGCCACATAAAATAAGGATAAGAAATTTCAATTTAGAGCACTCTTTGAAAAATATAAATATATGATCAGTAGAAGACTTTTAAGCATAAGTATATTACATAAAAATAATCTGAGGTTGGAATGAATTTCCAGAGAAAAAAAGTAATGCAAAATTTCTGACTGTTAGAAAAAAAGCTTATTTTATATGGTACTTAAATTTCACTGAATATATTTAAATGAGTAAGTTAACCCTTTATTTAAAATTTTCAATATTAAAATATGCTGGAAATTCAAATTTTTTTTTAACTATTTAATTTAGGATAAACAATTTTAAATGTCAACCCAAGTCTTCTATTCAAATGTCAAAACTTGGATCCATATCTTACACTAATCCTGTTGCCTTCTACATTGATTTCACTAATGGCCTTTCTTATGTCAGATTCAGTCATTCTAGCATCAGAGGTCTACTTAGTTGAGAGTCTTTCTTTGACCATCTGTTCTTCTAGAGTCTTATTACTTTCTACTTCTATAAACACTCTCCTTGAGTAATTATAGTGTGAATTGTATGTTAGAATAGGGTTTCATGCTTTTTATGATGCCTTAGGCAAAATGTAAAGTGGTTAATAGTGGTTTGGTGTTAGAATGTAGAGTCTACATCTTCACAGATTTTTTTTTTGACACTTTCAACTTTAATTTCCATGTTATTCAATTTTTTTCATTTGAAATGGGGTTAATTATAGTAACTATTACATAGGGTTGTTGTGAGAAATAAGTTAACACATGTAATGTTCTTAGAGGAGTGTTTAATACATAAAATGATATTACTGTGAATTTTTACATATGACTTGTAGTGATACTCATTACTAGTCACTTCTAGTAATGATCAGTATCTAAATATACTATGAAAGTCACTATAATTTAATCAATATATGCTATCATTTCTCTTAGAAATACTGTTTAAGACTTAAGCATATTTCCATGCAAAATAACTTTAATTTTATACAAAAATATAAAGTGCAATTCCATTTGAGTACAAATTTCATCTACCTTATTTTTCAAACTTAAATTTGTTAAACTAACGTTATGTTTTCCATAAGAAATTTGAAGACTTTTTTATGAGTTGAAAGTCTTAGGTTTTATCTCTTTACATTGAAATTAAAAGAATGTTCAAATTACCTAGTGATTGAATTGGATTACTTTTAAAAAAATTAACCTAATATCTTAATTTATTTTCTAAAAGTGGGTTTATGTCCTTGCTTGCCTTATATAGAAAGTAAGCAGAGGAGTTCATAGTCAGAAATGCAGATTTAAACCTTCTGTTATGTTTGATTGATAACTTTAACTCCTCCTTAAGCTTCCCTCAGTTGTTTTTTTTTTTTTTTTTTTTTTTTTCCCGTGGCCTGTCACACTGAATTCCCTGTTTCAGGTTAACGTACCCATTCCTCCTCTCTCTGTCTTCTCTCCTTCCCTTTCTCTATCTTACAGACTAGCCTGAGTGGTTAAAAATGAGTCTTCATGCTGGATTCATCCAAAGACTACACTTCCTCACTTAAGGTTGTTCAAGGATGTATAATGAAAGCACATCCTCAAATAACATCAAAACTCTGTACTAGGGTTAGAGACAAGGAAATTTCATCATTCATTTGGTTTTACATGACGCAAATAGAGCATCTGAAGAGTCCAGTATTTGTAATCTTGACCATTCACTGCTGGTAGAGCAAAGTCATCTAAAATATTTGTTTTTTGTTGTTGAAACATTTAAGAGGAGATAACTATACTGCAATTATAGTATTCTTCTGGAATGAGCTGTTACTAAGTAGTATAAAATACTAACATGAACTTTATTTAACATCTGAGTTTTGACAAGATACGAGAAGCAAGGTCATTTTAAATAAGGGAAGTTATCATTTATTCAGGATCCTATAACTGCTTTATGATAGAGACAGGCTTGAAGGCAAAATACTGTATATTTTCATTGAACATTTTGCTTATGTCATGTGAATCAACATATTATGATCCACTTTGGGTATATTAGCAGTTTATTAGAACTAGGTCATTCATTCAAAATTACCAAGTACCTATGTGTAGGTACTATAACCAGCAAATATTAATGGTCTGTCTTCTATTTTTTTAATAATTTCTGAGTTTTATGGGAGAAATATGCCTCTCTCTCACTAAAAGTTAACCCAGTGCTAGCTAATAAAAGATTTTTCACTTCAGATTATACAAAAAGGGTGGTTGATGCTGATTTTATCT
The DNA here is from genome assembly GCA_004363575.1 of Solenodon paradoxus. Taxonomy (NCBI): domain Eukaryota; kingdom Metazoa; phylum Chordata; class Mammalia; order Eulipotyphla; family Solenodontidae; genus Solenodon; species Solenodon paradoxus. Next base: position 253,977 of record RJWH01002064.1, on the reverse strand, counting down.
TTTTCCAAAAGCTCTCCAAACCCTTATTTACTTCCTGTCAAACAAACGAGGTCTACTTATTATTAGGCTATATCCATTAGAGAAATTGATATCAGTTATTGATTTTTATCTTGTGGATTTCATTTAATTTATGTCATTTTGCTTAATATGTGCAGTTGCCATCTCCAACATATCTTTGAAAGACTATGATTGTTACATTTCTTGTTCTTGGAAGTCTTAAATTTTGATAACCCAATTTTTTCCCATAGCAAATAACTTACTGTTTAGCAAGATCTACTGTCTCAGGCTTCCTCTAATTTTGAAAGCCCTTTTAGTTCTGTGGGACTTTATGTATTTGACATGCATTTAAATATTGTTGATTATTTTATATTATTTCCATATATATTTTAAATTTTACTTCATAAAAAGTGAAATATTATTAGTGGTAAATAAGTCTGTGGTCCTTTTTCTTTCATGATCTGGCAACTGCGTGCCTATCGACCTTTAGACTCAAGTTTATTTATAAATTGTCATATCATTTCTGGAATTATTTACACTTCCCATTTACACTTCTCCTGCAACCATTTCTCATTTGTGGGAATTTATCTCATATTTCTAACTCTCTAATATATTCTATATATGGCTTTCTGAATAGTTTACTGAGAGACTCCTGTCCTTAATATTTCAGCTAACTAATTCACTTTTCTATTGAGCATATTTTACCTTTTTGCTCATCTTTTGTTTTGACAATCTTATTTTTAAAAGTTCTGAAATCTTCAGGAAATTTTTTTATGTAATGCAAATTTCTCTTATATTGCTGTACATAGTAATTAGATAGTCATGGGTGTTCTTTCATTAGAATCTGATCTATTTTGTTCTTGGCATGGCGCTGTTCAAATGTGGATTTTTGATCATCTCACCTTTTTTATTTGTAAATTCTTGTCCATAAGGCAATTAGTTTAGAGGAATAGCACATAGGTGTCAGAGTGTCTGAGGACTTAGAGAATGGTAGTTCCCTGATAAACAATGTGCGGTCTTGCTCTCTTAGAGAAGCTCTCTTCCTGTGTATTCTTTCTGGTCATTGTTCAGTAAGGGGGAAGAAGGTATAGGGGTCATTGGGGTTCAGGTACTTTTGTTGGAGTTAGCATATTAATAAATCTTAATGATTATATCAGAATAGTTTTAATTTGTGTAGTCTTAGGTCTGCATCCGGACTAATCATTCATCCATCTGTAACATTTTTCCTGGCTGTATTTTTTTGTTTGGGTGATTTTCTCCCAGTTATTTTATGTCCCCTTCATTGACTCACTTGTTCTTTAGGAATTCTTCAGGCCTTATACTCTTTCTTCTATTATTTTTCTGTTTTAAAAATTATTTAAATTAAAAAAAATGTTAATTTATGGGAAAGAAGTAAATTATTTAATTTCTTTTTTAAAAAGCTATATTGAAGTACAATTTACAAAAATTGTATATATTTAAGAGATGCAACTTGATCAGTTTGAGTTCTTTATTTAATAATTTCTCTCTGAATTTTCAACAGCAATAAATGCATGTTACGATTTGGGCTATGCATTGTTTCTTAATGGAACTGACACCAACAAAACTGAGAACTAGACAAATCTTAGTTCTATGCATTCTCTCCCATACTACAATATTCAGGAACTAAAAAAATCACTTACACTCAATTCTAAAGGATTCCTCAAAGATTAAGCATTTTTTAACCCAGAAGATTCTACGTTTTAAAAGCAATCTAAGTTATGTCCTAAAGTATTGCATATGCTTATAAGCCAGAAGGGAATGTTAGAGACCACCATAAAGAATCAGAAGTTAACACAAAACACTCCTGCTGTTTGTATCTGTGCTAAAGGGTAACGTATGTGATTTTTCTTTCCAATCTTATCTGTAATTATTCTCATCAGATCCTTTTGCCATAACTAGAAGGTCTTGAGATATGCTTGCTCAATGAACAGGGAAAGTGTATCTTATGCCATTCATTATTAATTAAGCCTGGAAATTCAAATCCTGAGTAGTCAATATTAGTTAAAAATGATGATTATTTCAACATTTGGATAAGAAACATTTGTTTCAGCTTGTGACAAATTGATCAAGAATGAATTAGCTAAGTTTTTAATTTTGATGTCATTGTTTTTTTCATTTTGGAGTTCCTGAAAATAATTTTTTTTTCTCGATGTTATAGATTGTACAGAAGGTAACTTAAAAATCAGCTGATGACACTCCCTAACTTTAACAGAGGAAGGAATGAGGTAAAAGGAATAAGTTAAGCATACTCATTAAACTGAGTATTATCCAAAAGAGGACAGCAAATTCTTAACCATTTTTTCATTTTTTCTTTATTTCTATCTTCATATGCTGCCCGTAAGGAGAGTTTTCAGTGGAACATTTTTCAGTAATCAGGAATTATCGTATAGAACAACCATGGGAATGGGAAAAAAAAAATTTCTTCTGTATCTCTTTAACAAGCTATAGAAAAAGTATTTCTCAGGAAATTATGTCTGATTTCTCTGGAAAAGAAGAATGCAGAAAGTGAAATAGAAAATACACAGTGTGTTACTTGAATTGATGGAATGACTTCAATAATATTAAGCAGTGAATAATATATTTTTATAGGGTACAGTTTATGTCCTATACATTTCTCTTAATGATCCTTGACTTTCCTGGTAACTGAAAAAAAAAAAAAAAGGAAACCAAACGATGGGATGCTTTTTCATGAAACCAGAAGTCACCTCTAATAATCACTACCACAATCTTCATTTACATGCTCAAGCATAACAGTTGTTTTTCAATCAGAAACTGGAATAATTTGCCATGTGTGGGGTCCTTCCAACAGTGATACATTCCTTAGACAAATGCTCATGGAGCAAGGGTTATAGTGGCTCCTGGAATTCATAGGGTTCTTAGATACCCTGTGGAATTAATGTGCATACCCACATTATGTGTGTGTTGTTAGTGGTGTACACAATTTATGGCTTCCGGAAAAATGTCTGTTTTTTAAAACTACGAAAGTTGAATTTCATTCAAAAAGGCTGACTATTTGATGTAAAGTTAAACGATAAAAACAGTGTAATAATAGTAACAGTAACTTAATCGAGTGCCATTCACTTTTCTAACATAACTGGAGATCACAGAGCTGCAATTCCAACCAAGGCTCTCTGACTTCCAAATTCAAACCCTCAGCTCTCTCCTGGCTAATAGATCTAAACAGGTTCATCCTTTTAAATCTCCCCATCTTGCAGTTCATATTAGTAACAGAAATCTAGAAGGACTCGAGATTTTAAATGTTTTAAAATGTTTTAAAATATATATGTGTGTGTTTAGGATAATAGTAGAGATAGATTTTTAAACTATAATTTCTAATAAATTCACTTGTAACTCACTTTTTGATCTTTTCAACATTGTTCCTTGTCAACTCTTGCCTCACCTCCATAGTTTCCTAAACATTTGTTTTCATAGGCCTATTTGAGGTGAAAAATTATGGGGATTGTGTCAAATTATAAATTACACATTCTTTTGGTAGCAATAAATTATTGACAGGTTTGTCTGTGTTCTAGAGTCTAGATTTTAACGTGATTATCTTTGAACTTAAGTTGTATGGGTACATTGTATTGTTTGATTTTGATCTGTATAATACTAGGTAGAACAATATTGGTAGATTTAAAAAATATCTGTATTATTTTAGAGCACCTTTGCTTACTCTAACATTAGTCTCTAATAGAATTCTGCTCAATAATTACATTTTTGTACCATTTCCCCAAGTGGATGCAGTATTTTTAAAGTGTCAGCCATACAGCAGGGACTTTGTTTTTAATAACTGTTGAATCAACCCCCAGCACCCAGAATACACTTTGAAATAGTAGGTGACTTTCAGTAAAAATCATGATGAACAGACTAATTGCAAACTTTTGCCTGAATTGATTGCCTATGTACTTTATAAATTGATTTAGATAATTTAATATGCTGGAGTCTTTTTTGCTGTTTCGTGCTAAGATTATTGAAGGAGAATGGCTTTTGGCTTGGAGCCTATACTCTTTTATAGCAAAATGGGTTTGAATATTCAAATTAATATATGCAAAGTACCCGGGACATGATAGGGTTTAAATAAATGGTAGTTATTGTTATTAAGAGACTGAAAGAAACAAACATTAAGCATATTCTCATGTGAGGTATTTTGGATCAGTGAAGCTCTACAGTTCATCTCAGAGAGCAGGTTGAATTTATACATATATCCTCACTTGTGGCTAAATTGTCGAACATTTGTTTTTAGAGTCTGTCATAACATCTTAAACTCTAAGATGTGAGAGTGCATATGAAAAGCCAAGTATCTCTTTCTCTACTGACAAATCTGAGCTCATGGGAAGCCAGATGGATTCTTCTTTACCAATCATATCCAGTATGAGCTGAATCTCAGCTCTTCTATTTAGGGACCATGCAGATCTGCTTATTCCTTATCTCTTCCTATGTCAGTATTCAAAAGTATTCTGGACTGTCTTCTGTTTTGGGGAAAAGTCCTTCCTCTACCCTACAAGTTCCTCAGAATGGTTCCACTTCCAAGCTTCAAAAACAATCTAATCATCTGCATATCAAATCTCCATTCCTTGTTTCCCGTTTCCTCTTTATCCCATTCTAACACAACCCCCTAAAAAGCTCCACTAAAAAGCTGTCACTGTTGTCTGTCACATACTAAATCCAAAGACCCTTTACTGTCATCATTTTACTAAGTTTCTCAGTGGCAGTCAGCACAGTTAACCACTTTCTCGTTGAAACATTTTTGTCTTTGGGCTCCAAGACTCCCCACTATCATTGTTTTTCTGCAAATTTGACCGTTTCCTTTTATAATGTCCTTTGTCAGCTATTCTATCTTTACTTGATTCCTAAGTATCAGAGATCTTTAGGACTTAGTTCTGGGAAATCTTCACACTTTACATAATTGATAATGTCTTACACAGTGAGTATATACATGTATAAAGATGCTTAGAGAAATAACACAGAATGTCCTCTTTTTAATCCATTTTGAGAGTGAGTGTAAACTCCCTTCATATCCTGTACCTTAGTCAATTTGATTTTCTGCTTCTGTTGTATATAATTTCAACCTTGACAAAAAGACTGAGGAACATGTTTGTAATATCCTCTTGCAGATAAACTTTTAGACCTCCTTTACTTTATATTTGTGCATTTGGTTTCTGTGATCCCAGATGTTGGACATCTATGTATTCATGTAATATTTTATTGTTTAGCATTGCAGTGTATGGGGATTTTTTTGAATCTTGAGTTAATCATTTCAGCATATTGCAATCTTGCTTAGTGACATAAAAATTTGAAAACCATAACTTTGACTTCATTGGAATTAAGGGGAGAATGCTAGTGGAAGAAGGCTAGGAATGAGCGTGTGGTACTTCACCAAAAGTTCATATAAGTTGATAGAGGCATTAAACCTCCAGAGAAGACCAGTAGGATGGTACCTAAAACAGGTCCTGTACTTCATGACTACATGCTATAACAAGTAGTAAACATTTATTGGAGTGTTACTATGTACTAGGCACTTTTCTAAATGCTTTGTACTAAGTCCTCACAGGATGCCTATGAATAGGAATTATACTTAACAATTATACCTATTTCACAGCCAGAGAAACTGAAGTATGGAGCTATCAGATAATTGGCAGAGTTGGGATTTGACCCCAAGCAGTTGACTCCAGACCTTGTATCTTGTATTCTTAATTAATATGTTCTACTGCATAGTTGCTATAGATGATTTATAAACTTTTTTTTGAAAACTTAAGCTTATGACTTTATTCATTCAACTGGAGAGACTTAATTAAATCAACAGGTAATTTAAACTGAAACATTGTGAAAAAAAGTAATATTTAGAAGAAGATCTACATTCAAAAATCACAAAGCTCATTTTTATTACTGTCCACATTTTCAGAGCAAAACTTTTTTGAATGAATAATTTCGAAAGCATTCTTAAATTCACAATGTCTCTCAAAGTTGGTTTTCTTTTTTTCCTTTTTCTTCTTGGACCATTATTTCTTTGGGTCTCAACTGGCGTGTTTTAAGTTTTGCTTTGTACCTAGTCAGGTGTTCTATTTTGAGGGCAGTGGTGTCTTGGGATCGAAGGCTCATCAGCTGTAGGGTATGCCGGCAGCGCTTTCTTAACGGTAATAGATCATTTGAGTTATGCTATTCCCAGTGCAGTTGTTCTGGGATTATGTTTTATAATCCAGCCGTTTTCTGTTGACACTACTTAATATGCTGGACTGCTCTGGAAACTGCATTAACTCTTTGAGAAGACTAGATCCCGTGTAATGTTCTGAAACTAGGGTTTCCTAAGTAGTCCTCTTGAACCTTGAAGAAGGGAATTTTACTTCCAGATGTGCCCTGTATCTAAGAAGTAGGTTTAGATCCCTAGAGAAGTGACTCAAGAATGTTAATTGATGATGATGATTATAATGACCATGATGATGATGATACCAGAGCTATAATCCTGGCTGCTGTCTTTGTAACTAGTGCAGATGCCCTTTTCATTCCTAACCCCAGTGAGTATTTCTTAAATGTTTGACTGAATCTGAGCAAATATAAATTGTATATTTTAAAATACATTTTAATATATTTCAATTTTTGTATCTCTTGGCATTGAATTCTTATTAGTATGCATGGCATTAGTAATCTTGTTTTAATGTTATGACCGTGTTTTCAGAAGTAGGTCTGCTTTTGTTACATGTAACTAGAAAATCCTTATTTTTTAAAGAAAATTAGGAAAAAATTTATAAAAAATAGAAATGATAAAGAACAAGGAAAATTTTTGAAATTACTCCTAACAGCTCCCATCAGCTCTAAATGCTATTAGCACATTATTATATATCTTTCTAGTATTTTTCTTTCAAGACTGTCTCTTATATTTTATGAAACCTGGGGCCATATTCATTTTTGATAATTGCAGATAAACTCTTTAATAGTTTAGGCATCTCTTTGTGTATCCAGTATGTGCAACATTATTTTAAATTCATACATGTGTGTTATTGCCATAATTTAAAGATTTCTTTATCTTTCCACTCGTTTTCACTGTCACAATAAATATCTTTATAGAGAAATAGGTTTGAATACATGGTTCCAACAAAAGAAAATGGTTAGTTCAGTTTGTAAAAAGTTTCAATTTTTGCCCAATTGCCTCCTAGAAAATTTATTCAATTTACATTTTGACCACAGTGTGATTCATGCTTGGACTGAGTTTTAAAACTAATGCCTCAAAAGAAATGTTTTTAAGACATACCAGGAAGAACAGCGAGTGGGGTTAACAGAATTTTTTGACATTTAATAGGCTTATGATCACCAGGCTTGTCATCAGGCAGTAAAGCTGTACTCACAGCCTCCAAAAGTAAACAGGAAACAAATCTAAGAGAGGAATGGTTACGCTTTCTAAGAATACAACACTAAAAATACCTTCACAATGATGAATAAGCTTTATGCAGTGAATTTCAATATTCTTATATTTAACAAAATTTGCTGATAATAACAATAATAAACATTTACTTGTCATTTACTCTATGCAGATGTATTCTAAATACAGCACATATATCATCTCATATGCTGAAGTGATAATTTTATATGAATTAATGAAAACATCGAGCTATGTTTTAAATTAATTAGAGCTCAGTAATAAAATAGTTAGTCTGACTTGCTAGGACTTACCAAGTCATTGGTTTTCACTTTCTCAAGACATTGGTTCTGTCCTTGGATTCCGTTTGCATTGTTAGTTTCCTTGACTTCTTTGGCATAAAATATTTCTAAATTATTACACTTATGTGAACCTTACACCTCTTATTTAATAATAAATATATAAACATTGTTAAGGAAGACTAAGCATACTTTTTTTAAGTATAGCTTTGAAGTTTGATAAAATTGCATTCAGTCAATTATTTAAATTAGATCCTCAATTTTTAAAATGAGTGGAGAAAATCATTTAACTTTAAAGATGAACTTTAAGAATAAAAATAGTAAGATCATTTTGATTCTTCACAGAATACATGTGATAAAGTTACACATCCCTTTCCAATGAACAAGACACTTCAACTATTCTTTAATTTGGGATAGTTTTTTTTTTATAATAATAATATCAATTGCTTGTACACATTCTTGACTTCCTTTTTTGGGCAAATCCTCATCTTGGTTAAACCCAATTCTGTTTCATCCGTCTGCCCTAGAGCAATTGAACAAGGCTGAAGAAAATCAGAGAGCCATGCTGGCGGAGACTATTCATTTTGTCACTGCTAAATCTGAATCTTTAACACATTTGTACCAATCTATACTCTCTTCCTTCTTCCTTATACAAGAAATGGAATATATGTACTACTCTCTAGGACAAACCTTGTGCACTGGAGTTCTTCCCTTTCTGAAGACTTCACTCCTGCAATTTTTTTTGAATTTTTTTAGGAAAGGTAGAGTAGGCAGAATGAAGTGATTAGGTGGGAAGAGCAAGGAGGAGGAAGCATTTTATTTGCATTTTAGTTGTTCATCTCGGTTATTCCCCTGGGTCCCAGGGCTCAGCCGAGGTCCTTAGGATGTACATGGATTGCTCCTGAACTAACCACTATTCCACCTGGGCACACCACTTCTGTAATTATTAACCCTCACTCTCACACCATTAATATGACCTTCTTAGTTTTCATTTATTACATTTGAAATAGCATCTCCCATATTAGAAAACCACCTTAACCTCATTTTCCTTTCTAATTACTACCTAATATCTCTGCTCTCCAACACAGGGAAATTTCTTGATAATGTTCTATTTTTATATTTATATTCTTTTATATTTATATAGCTCCTTTGCTAGTGCTCTTAAACTTAGTGTAAATTTAAGTTACTTTCTAGTGTTTTTTCATTTCAGTCTGGAGGACTTCTTTTAATATTTCTCATGGCAATCTATACTATCAACAAATGCAAATTCTATTTTTTTGTTTGTTTGTTTATTTAGGAATGACATGTGTTTTCCTTGGTGTTAGAAGGATAGTTTGACTGGATAGAGATTTCTTGGTTGAGTTTTTTCATTTCTTTTTGGTTTTCTTTTGCCTTACATTTATCTTTAAAATTTTATTGAAGGAACCATTACATCATAATATAAAGATTTAAGGTGTGCATAATGATAAGTCAACATCTGTATATAGCAACTTAAATTGGTGAAGAATAGAATTGGATTGTTACTACTTATAGCTATTATCTCTATTTTCTCTTCTTGCTTTTCTCTAATATATTTCATGTATGATTCCACTAGCATCTGTATTGCCATGTCCAAGGGTCACTTCCTTTAATCTCCCCTATTCATCTCTCTGATAGAGAGGGATTATGGGAATGGCTGAACACACAACATTCAATACAGAACAGATGAAATCAACAGCAATTTATTAATCACACAGATTCACAGCCAGAAGAGCGAGACTCTCAAGCTGTATATCACTACAGGGCTGTGTGAAAACAGGGTGACAGTCAGGCACTATGGGAGGCAGGCTTTGAAAAAGTATCAAGAGCATGAGGTGACCTCTAGTTTGCACAGAAGCATGCAATTGTCTTGTTTGAATCAGCTCATGGGTTGGCAGGGAACTGAACCCCACTGCTCTGGGATAAACAGCAACTGTTTGGTTAAGAGCATCTAACCCACAGGAGCAGAGCATGGAGATTAACTTGCAATTATTCCATTTGAGGGCTTCTTTATTTTACCAGATGTAAAGGCAGCAAGTAAATAATACTGGACCTTAATTTTAGTTCCTAAAATCACCTGGCTCTATGCGTACCTTAATTTCTCAGATTTGTTAGAAATGATGGCTACTTTTTTTCATAAAAATATTTCTTAGGTTGCTTTCAAGTATCCTGGCTTTACCCTGAGCTCCTTAGCAATGACTTCCTTTGATGGGTTTTAGGTTCCCATAGGTTGGAGATCTTCAGGTTTTAAAAACTGGTTTTCTTGGTTCTTTATTTGCTAATTCATCTTAGGTAATCACACTTAGTTGATGGCTTCATATAACATATATATATATATATATATATACATATATGTATATATATAACAGTGATGCCCCTAATTCTTTTTATAGTCCTAAAGAAATTTTGAAGTCTTATAATTGTATCTCCAGTCTTCTAACTTTGCTCTACATTTAGAAGTCTGAGAGGCATCTAACATTTAATGTGAACAGCACTGTTTTTCTCTTTTTCTCTGGTATTTCTCTCATCTCACATCTCAGAAAATGCTGCTATAATGCAGTAAGTTGTTCAAATCAAAGTCAAGGAGTTGTCCTTCATTTTTTCTCCTTTCTTAACCCACCTCTCAATCTGTCAATTCTGTCATCAAAATATAATTAGGATCTATTTAATTCTCTCTATCTGTACCCTAGCCACCTAAGTCCAAAGCCATGTGAGCTACGTGCAGAGCTTCCCAACTGGTCTCCTATTTTCTACTCTTATTAAACTAAACCCCTTTTTGCTTAGATTATCTTTATAGAAGATAATATGATTTATACTACCTATTTCTTAAAACCTTTCAGCAGCTTTTCCTAACTCTTGGAATAAATCTAAACTATCTGAAAAAGCAATCATATGAAGCCTGGACTCTGCTTAGACTCTGATCTCATCTGGCAATACTCCCCTTCCTGCACTGTCTGCTCCTGTGATAACGAACTTCTCTGTTCTTGCAGTAACTGGCTTGTTTCTTCTTTGGAGTCTTGAAGAGACAGTGTCACTGCCTGGAGTGTTTATGTTTGTGGTCTCTACTTGATCTCCACTTAAACATCATGTGAATTGACAAGTCATTTCTGAACCCCAGACTATAAAAACCACCCAGCAAATTTAAATCATCACCCTATTATAATTACATAGATAGCTCTTTCCACCAATTTATATTTTCTATGTTTGTTCAATCTGAGTTAGTTTATCTATTTTCCCTGCTTGGTGTTCTCTAAGATATCTAGATCTATGAGTCTTTTTCATTAATTTTGGAATATTTTTTGCTAATATTTCTTCTGCTCTGTTCTGTTTCTCCTCCTGACATTCCAGTTACACATATGCTGCAGTTTTGGTATTCTTCTACAGTTGTTGGATATTTGTTTGTGGCTTTCTCATCCTTTACTTTCTTTGCATTTCAGTTTGAGAAGTTTCTATTTACTTATCATGAAGCTCATTTGGTCATATTTTATCTACCTATCAAAGGAATTTTTCATTTATATTACTGTGATTTTTATGTCTAGAGTTTTGTAGAGTGTCTATCTCCCTGTGAGCACTACCCACCTATTTTTACATTTTTTTTCTTTCACTTTGGAACCATAATAATCTTCAGTTATTTTAAGTTATGCTAATCATTTCAAAATCTGAATCTGGTTATGATTATTGTGTCTTCAGATTGTTTTTCTTGGCGTGTTTTATAATATTTGTTGTTGTTGAAAACCAGACATGAATAGGAGCTAAGGTAAATAGGCTTTCAGTGTAAGGGTTTATGTTAATCTGGGTAGGAGATGGACTGTGTTTAATAATTATTGTAGCTATAGGGACAAGATGCTTCAAATTCTTCTACTATTTTTGTTCTCGTCTCCCCTCTTGACTAGTAACAATCCTCCTACTGATAAATTTGGGGTCTTAACAGTTTTTTCACTTGTACTACACTGTTACTATACTGGCGCCCTCTTGATGTGATAGAAAGTATAGAAGAGGTGTGTTTTATAATTTTCCAAATAAATCTCAGACTTTCATTGGGCTTCTGGATTTTGATCGTCACAAGTGTTGTAGCTTTTATTTCCTCTTGCTATTTCTTTAGCTGACTACAGCTTTTACCTATATTTTTTAAGCTTTGACCTCTGTTGACAATAGTTGCAATAATGCTTTTATGTACTTGTTTGTTTTCCCTTAGATGAGGCTGGAGGAGGATGGAGTGAGGAGTAATTTTCTTCTCCCAGAGGAGAGAATATATTACAAAGTCCTTTTACCTGGAAAAGAGACCTTTTTATAGAGAATTCCCTGTAATATTTCAGAGTTCTGACTCTTCTTTTTATGTACTCATATTATGAGATTGTTCTCAATTCCTCTCAGGGAGAATCTGATGGAGTTCCTTGATAAGACACTCTATGGGGTAGGGATGCTAAAGACTGTGGCCCATTGATTTCTTCCACTGATGCTATTTCACACTCAGCTTTGAGCGATTCAAAAATATTACCATTTAAGTGTTGCTACCAGTTTATGGCTCAAACTATTTCTCTTCTGCATAAGCAGATCTTAGTTACTGAATACATAAATCTCTCCAACTTTTAGGTAGTATTTTTTTCTTATAAATTCAGACCCTTTGACAGGTCCTGTAAAGTCATTGATTTGAAATTTGTCTAGATATTTCTAGTTGTAAAGATGGGAGTGTTAACATTCTAGCTCACTATACACTGGAACTGAAACTACGTATTAATTTTTGAATTTTAAATTAATCAGAGTTTATTAAATTTGTTAGGATTTTTTTCTGAGATAAAAACCTTTATAATCTGTCTTTGCAATATAATTCCTGAACAAATTACAAATAAACTAAAGCTTTCAGTATACAATATGAGGTCACTAAATATTGGAATTAAAAAATGGTAAAAACATTAAAAATTATTGAAATTGGTAGTTTTCTTTAGGATTCACCAAGCTAGATTAGCCCTTATAGATTAGATTCACAGATTTGACTACATATTCATAAAATACTATCCCATTGCACACAAAATTAAAAACAAGTGAAAAATTCTACCTTAAACAATGTTAAAGTGTAAATACTTAGGGAAAAATATTTGAACCAACAGATCAGTGGAAATTTTGTTATCCTTATCTGATAAAGGAAAACATACAAATAAATCAGAAGCAGTTAACCATTTATCTCCATGAAAACAGTCAGTGGATAAAAAGAAAAGTGGAAAAAAACCTTTCAACAGTAGTTTAAAAAGAAATGAAAATGATGTATTTTATCTTCCTTTTTGGCAATGCTAAAAATGTAATACCAACATGATCCAGGCTAGGCTAGTGTGCCTCTAAGTTGATAAGAATTTATAGATGGCAATTTATCAACATATAGCAAAACACTTGAAGGCTGTAAATCTTTTGAATTACCAATTTTTCTCAATTTTTTTCTAAATAATCTGAATAGTACTATCTAACACTGGAAACTATCTTAATATCCCTCAAAGAAAGAATGGCTCGATAATTTGTTATTTAAGTGTGTATGTGTCTGTGTTGAATAGAATGTTAAAACTAATTAAAAGGTGTTTAATTCTCTATATACTACAGTAAAATAACATGTTATTGACTGTCTTCTAACTTATTTTACTATGCATAATTTTCTTTAGGTTTACCCATCTTGACCCAAAGGGCAGGATTTTATCTTTTTTAAAAATACCTGTGTAGTATTCCATTGTGTATGCATACTATGTCTTCTTCATCCACTTATTGGTGGACGGGCATTTAGGTTGCTTCCAGCTCTTGGTTATGACAAATAACATTGCAATAAATATAATAGTATTCATATTTCTTCAAATTTGTGTTTTCCTAGTAAATACCCAGAATTGGGATAATTACCATTTGTATTTTCAATTTCTTGAGGACTTTTTACAAGGCTTTCTGTAATGGTTGTACCAATTTACACTACAATTAGCAGTGCATAAGGGTTTCTTTTCTCTGTATTTTCTTGTTTCTAGTCTTTTGGATAATAGCCATTCTTGCAAGGGAGAGATGATATTTCATTGTTTTGGTTATAACCTATTTTAAATTAAAAGGAAATTAATCACATTATCATTCTAATAACCTACATTTTTACTCTCCTGGGCCATAATTCTTAACCTGGAAAAAATCTTCATAATTCTTTAATGTTTTGTATATGCATATATAGATATAGATACAGCTACACACATATTTATGTTTATAATACTAAATAAAAATGTAACTCTTATGATCTCTAATTGATAAAATTACATATCATTTTAACTTCTTATTTGTACTTTCAGTAATGTGTTGATTCCTTTTGTGGTAGAGATACTTGTCATTATTTCCCTGTCCAAGAGATCTGTTTCAAAGACCCTGCATTAGGGATGAGAGAATCTCAAAAGTGACTATGAGCCCGCTGCTGTAGTGGATCTGGAGAGTACTGGACAGATGATCTCAGTGTAGTCAGATGTTTTGTCTTTTGCTTATTTATCTGAGAAGTTCTGAAATTGGAATCAAATAGAACTATGAGTTCATTTAGATTTAAGGGCTGAAGCTGTTAAGCTGGACCACTCTCAAGATCCACACGTTGTAAGATGAATGAGCCAAGGTAGTGTCAGTGATTAAAAATCATGATGCAGTAGCCCAGAGTATAAAAGAAAGGTCATGTATCAACAGAAGGAGAAAAATAAGAGGGAGCATAAGAATGAGAGTGATTTTATGCCTAGCTTTAAAGTTCCAAGTGCATTTCTCAGGAGATTCAACTATATTTCTGCAATTACAGTCTAATAGTGTTCTCGTTAATAAATTCTATTTTCTGGCATGTTTCCCTAAATGTCTACATTATACAAATAAATGATTTATGACACTTGTAAAATAAGGAAAAAAAGACTTAAAAATGTGAGTTTTCTCTGACCTGGAAATTATATACATGGGAATATATACTACAGAAGGAATTAAATATATGATAAAAATCTAGCTAATAATAAAAACAAAATTTTGGAAATATCCTAAGTATCTATCCCTTGTCAATTTTATGTAACAAGATTAAAAATATTCTATTTTGGTAAAAAATTATAAAGCATGTATGTGCATGAGAACAGGAGACATTCACAATTAAGGGGTATTTAATTATGGCATAAATGTTTATTTGTATAGCTTTATTTTGTTTCTCTCCAAAAATTTTACTAACAAAGATGTTCTATGTTACTTTTTTAAAACAAGAACAAGAATGTATATTGTTTTTAGTAAGATAAAAATGGTCTGCCCTGACCTAAGGGACTACTCAAACTTTATCTCTCAATCCCACCTATTTGGGCATTTTCTTACCCAAGCCTACCCTTTTTTCTTTCCCACTCCCCCCATCTCAGGTGGTACAGAAATATTTGACTCTTCTCCACACCTCAAACTCTTTGGGTTCTACTTATTACATCCTTTAAACATGAGTTGATTTCAATTCCATGTTCAGATGCTGGAACAAACAAATTTCTCTAATAACTTGAGCCTGAAGAGGGAGGCCAGTGTGTCCATGTGATATAATAATAATTTATTAGGGTAACTTGCATACAGGTATCCTTGATATCAGAAGTGTTTAATGGGGCTTCAGTGGAAGCAAGATGCATACTATCTTTAAAATTAAGGGGTCTTATACCCCTCTTTTGTATGTTTTATCTCAGCATCTAAGTATAATATTTATGTAAAAGCAATGAAGCCAGTATCCTTGGTGTCTTGGGAATATAGGAATGAGTGGGGTAAAGTTCCCAGGAGTGGATTCTTGTTTCATGCCTGGAGAGGGCAGTCGGCAGTCACAGGCCTAAGATGGCATATCCAAGATGGAGTCACTTTGGTTCATTCAATTTTTATTCTCTATTTTCGTTCGCAGAGTTACTGTCTTAGTTTTAGATTCTCGTATATCTTTAGTGATATTTATGCCTTTGTGTCTTCAACCCTGGATTACCACCCCCTGGCTTACAAAAACACTAAAACACAAATATGTTAATATCTACTTAACATAGTTAACTGAATTCCCATCACCTGCTTAAGAGGTTGGAGAACATTCTCTGTATAGGTCAAATAGGAAATACTTTAAGCTTTGTAGATCATAAGGTCTTTCTTTCAACTATTTGAAAGTACCTAAAGACATACATGAATAAGTGTGTCTTTGCTCCAATAAAACTTTGTTTTCAAAACCAGGTGGTGGGCCAGATTTTGTCCACCATCCACTGTTTGCAGACTCCAGATGAAAAAACAAAACAAAACAACAGTCCAATGTTGATCATATTTGCTTTCTTGTTCTCTGTTCTGCTCTCTGATCTGCACTCTTTCCATGTTATGCTCTTAGATCCCTAATTCATTTATATTGATTACCAGATCCATGCTTTCACAAAGGAAAATAAAGGCAACGGTCTCTTTTTGAACTTTTCATTCCTGTTCTCTTGACAAATGCTTTTTCATCTTCCAAAATTAAGACTTGGTGGCAAATCTTCAGATAAAAATTCCCTGGATACTCAGGTTCTCTTCACCTTTCTACTTTACAGAATGTCTAGTTATTGTACTTCTCATACTGTACTGCAATTACTTCCTTTTATGTCTTCGTAATCTAGATTATGAGTTACTTAAGCAAAGGGTCTGGCTAGTGAGTTATTAACACATTTTTGGAGAATGTAATAAACCGCATATGAAGGTGAACTTTTAGAAAACTTTCTTAGAACATGTTGGTGTCTTAGTGGCACAAACAAGATGTTAGCAGAAGCAGAGCGCTTTTGAGACAAATAGCTCACATGATAGCCTGTCTGGTTGGATCTATCGGGAAAAGAGCTTTAAGCACATTGTCATATTGATATTCAAGGATAATGGCCATTGAAAGGAAGCTCTGAACTTTCAGGCATCCATCTATTATGTAAAGTTCTTGTTTTCATTTTGGATTTAGATGGCGGGGATTATGACAAAATTTGAGATACAATGAAAGGAAGCATGTGCTTTTTTTTTTCCTTTAGTTTTGCTTTTAATTGCTTGTGTGTTACACCTTTTGCATTAATATGTATTTGAGGTCATTTTGCTGGTAAGTCAGTAAAGTAAGAGTCTATGTTGAATAGATGTTGGTGATCCTGAGTCATCAGTAGAGAGCCTTGTCCGTGGTTACTTTTAGCAAAGATTGCCTCAGATTGCCAGCAGAGTGTTTCTAATGTCTTAAAATTAAAGTAAATGAGAGAATTTCTGCCAGTGGTCATGTACAAAATAAGGTCACCCTAGCATACATGAAGCCTCTTTTAAAATGAGCAAAAGATGAGCACACATAGTAATTAACAGTGTCTACTCTACTCTCTACATCTTTCAATTATTTACATGCTTGCTGAATATAGGACTCTAGTTTCCTCTGTGTTATCATCCACTTTCAAATGATGATCTCTGCTTCAAGGGAGATGGCGGTAGGGTGGTAATAAAAGCAAACACTCAAACTGAAAGCGTGCATTAACTACCTGTGTCCTCATTTTCAATCCCTGCTAGTGTTTAGCTCCATTTAGAAAATCCAAATTGAACAATGTAAAGGTCTGTGAAATAGACACTTGAGTAGAAGAGAAAGAACTAAAGAAATGGTAGAACACTTCATATGGAATAATCAATTTCCTTAGTTATCAAAATAAAAAGATTAACACATTCTATTTAATCAAGGTCTGTAGTATTACCATGTCTTGATCTCTCTTATCCACAGGCATACTCTGTTTTTGAACAGCTTCCCGATTTTGCAGCAGCCACTGAGAAAATGGCATGTGCCTAATTGCAAGATAATGCATCAAGCTGACCTTTGTTCAACTTTTGTTTTCCTCAGTCTAGCATGACATCTGGGAAATGCCAGGAAAGTAATATCAATTTAAGTGAATGAATCTGCTTTACATTTTTGCAATTTTCGACAACAGAGTCTGCTTTCTATCCACACAAATGAACTTGAGGCCTACATCAATGCAGATTACTGAGTTCTTCCTGTTCAGTTTCAACTGGCCATTTAGGTAGTATTTTGACTTTTTTGAAAAATGGAAGTCAGCACTGATTTTATCTTTTATACTGATAGTGTGACAATTCCTTTCAAAGACA
This sequence comes from Solenodon paradoxus, assembly GCA_004363575.1. Classification (NCBI taxonomy): domain Eukaryota; kingdom Metazoa; phylum Chordata; class Mammalia; order Eulipotyphla; family Solenodontidae; genus Solenodon; species Solenodon paradoxus. The sequence goes on along the minus strand of RJWH01002064.1, from coordinate 236,199 downwards.
GAGATTTTCAAGAGAATTTCAATGAGGTTTTGCACTGATTTGAGTGGTTGAATTATGGAAAAGACTCTTCTTTGGTGACTTAATCAGGACAAGAGGTGCAAAGAAGTATGACTTGGTTTGGGATATAGATTAGGAGCCATCAATTTAGAAAAGGAAAGGGAGGAAAAAAAAACATGTAGGAAGTAAGAAAATGAGATTTCAGTGAGGTATCTGTTAACATATTTTGAGATAGAAATTAAATATATATGATTGTATGAGTTTTTGGGTCCGGGACAAATGATTGTTTTACTTATATAGATTACAGAGTTCATAGCAGTTAGTTGTTTTGTTTTCTTTTTAAAGTTCCCAATGATTCATCTCCTATATTGATACACTTAATTTTATGTTAATTTAATTTAATATTTTTATTTGACATTTAATTTATCTTACTTTAAATATTCCATTTACATTAAATATTGTATGATTATTGTTTGAAAGAAAAAAATAAAGGGATTTTCAGCTATTTCTATTCCATTTCTGAAATTTTGGGTTTGAGATAAATCCTTCCACTTTGCCTCTTATTCACACAAACTTTCATAGAATCCATACGTACAAAGATGCCTATTTTTCAATTAATCTGGTGTGCAGAGACATTCTGATAGTTATTCTAGGAATGGACTCCCATGGATTTCATTTTCAAATATTTAAGTTTAAAAAGTAAGCATTCACAAATCCATAGAATTAAGAAGAAAAATACACTAAATATTCATCATGTTGTAGTAACATGTTAATATTTGCCAATTTTCTTTTACATTAAAAAGATTAAGTCCATGTATTCTATTCCACTCCATTTCTCTTCCTCATCAGAGGTGACCATTTTCATGCATTTCTGTGTGTAGTCTTCTGCGACAATTTTTATATTTTTATGTTCAGGCATAAAATTTACATAAAGGATGACATACAATGGGTATCAAGCTTTGGTTTGCTTTCCATCTGAACACTTTTGTTAGGGATAGAACTAGCACAGTTATTATCTCTTTTGAATATAATGTATTATCCATTCTCCTGTTAATGGACTGCAGGATGTTGTCAGGATATTTCACTGCTTCTGTGAACATCACTGCATCTGTCCCCTGGTACTTGTGCAAGAGACTCTGCAGAGCCTCATGATACGATGTGCATCCACAATAAAGCAGCATCAGCGTCACACGGGAGCTTGTTAGAAATGCAGAATCTCAGATCTCATCCCAGATGCCTAACTCAAAATCTGCACTTTAACAAGCTCCCCAGTGAGTGGTGAAGGCCTTCTTCAGAAGATGTACCAGGAAGTGAATACACTAACTCATGAGAAATGAACACTTTCAAGTTCACTGCATATTGTCAAATATTTTTCCTAAATAGTGGTTACCACAGTCTTGCTAGTAATGTAGGGTAGTTTGGCCAACATTTGGTGCCATTGGTAGTTTTGGATTTTGACAATCTGGTTGGTGTCAAATAGTGTTTCATTGCAATTTAATTTGCATTTTCTTTATTACTAACATAATCATTTAGCAATTATTCCTTATTTCTCTTGTATCTTTAATTTTGCCCCTCTCTACATAAAATATAAACAATTGAATTTTTCCAACTTAAACAAAACTTTCCGTAAGAATAAACAAACCAAAAGAATACCTCTTCACTTTAGTCTCTCAATTACAGATTTATTCTTCTTTTCTTTACAGCAAATCTCTTGGAAAAGTTGTCCATATCTACTGTTTCAAATTTCTCTGTAGAATTTGTTTCCACTTTTTTCACCAAATCTCTCTCAAGAGTACACATTATTTCCACATTGCTAAATCCAGTGAGTAATATCCATGTCTCAATTAGCTTGACATTTCAGTAACGTTTGACACAGATGATCACTTTCTTCTTCATGACAGACTTCTTCACTTAGTCTCCAGGACACTAATTTCTCTTGTCTTCCTGCTTTGCTGGCCACTTTTTCCTGAACTATTTGCTGATTCCTCTTCAATTTCCCCAGACTTGAGAGTGCCATGGGTTTTAATCTCTAGATCTTTTTTCTCTCTCTATTTCCTGCTTAGGTACTAGATTCAAGCTACCATTTAGAAAGCAGCCGTATACTCATTGTTCCTCCAATTATACCTGTAGCTCAGTTCTCTTTCTTGAATTCTAAATTTCAATAACCAACTTCCTCCTTAAATTATATGCTAATAATCTGTAGGAATCTTAACTTGACTATATCCAAAATTACATTCTTCAGTTCCTTCACCTCAACTCAAAAAAATCTCTTTTGTTTGTTTTTCTTCAATTCAGCAAATGACCAATACCTCCTTCTAGTTGTATGCACTCAAAATGTGTTAGACTTCTTTGTATCTGACATTCTACATCGAACCTATCAGTAAATGATCTTTAGTGATACTCCATCCTATATGCTGATTCCAGCTGCTCTCAGCACCTCTAGAACTAGTAGGCTGATCCAGGTCTTCTATTCATGCTGCCTGTTACACAAATCCTCACTGTCTCCCTACCTCCTCCTCCAATAATATTTACTCTGCACATCAGAGTGCTCCTTTTAGACATAAAGCAATTATGTCTCTCTTCTGATTCAAACACTGTCCGTCTGAAGGGAAAGAGAAAGTTTAACGCAAAAAAAGGCAACAGGGCACGGTGAGTGATCACAGTGGAAACCCCTGTGTTGGCTAGGACATCAGGTTTATAGAAAATGGAGGGTTCCAGAGGCTGGGGAATAGGGCAGTTACAGTGGAGCCATGAAAATATTTTCTGGGAATAGGCAGAGAATTTTGGGATAAAGGGTATCACCTTTTATTTAACACTATTTATGGTCTGTGTGGATCTGTCATGGTGCCAGGGACCTGAAAGTTAACATGTTAAGGACATCTTAATGGTGGGTCCTATAAGGATGAAGCTGGGGTCTCTGCACAGTCATTGCATATTGATTTAAACTGAATTGGATTTTTGGTTCTGTGAGAGAAAGTGTTAAGCCGAAAGAACTTTCATGTGTGTTGCTGACTGGCTGTTCAGGCTTAGCCCATGATGGCTGCATCTTGGATTATTCTGAAAAATAACTGACTAGTGGAAAATTATTGTGAGTTTTCATTTAGCCCCACCTGCTATGGTTTTTCTGTAGGCTGTGGCTAAGGCTAGCCTCTAACACTTGGGAGAAAGGAAACAAATAATAAGGCATTGCACTGAAGAAGCGGCATTACAAGGAAACTACTCAGCATATGTTATTCCATGCTGTGTGAGTAGTACCTAACATGGTGTATACAAACTAAGTTAGAGGTACTCAAAGTGAAGCCCATAACTGCTGCTTGTTTTTAAACTGTTACCTTTCTTAATAAATATCAACATAAACAGGGAGCATTAGACATATTTCAAGCAGTATGACAGTAGTTTTATGTGTGATACAGTATTTTAAAAAATGGGATTCTTTATGTAAATGTTTAAAGGTTTTGTTTTCCTAATTCATTTTTACCATGCTTTGCCTGATTATCAGTCTTTAATAGATTATAAATATAATTGACCCTTCTCTCAATTTGAGAGACAGTGTATTAAGGTGAAAAATGAAAATATCTTTGACTGTAGTTGTGAAGTAGGAGATAGTTGACTCTGAATAAGATTTTTAAAATTGGTAAGGAAATTGACTAATAAAGAAGAAGGATAAAAATATGTGGAGTCCATGCATTGGGAGCATTGTTGATCAACTCTGTTTCCATCATTGTATTCAGGCTGCAGCTCCTTAAGCTGTTCATAGATAATGCTGACCGTCAGAGACGTTAAGATAGGTCCCTTCTTGCAAGATTAGGAATTGAACCAACAGATGACTTTAGCTTAAGGACTTCCCATCAATCTGACAACTCTCTTTGGAGCTATGCTGAAGTCAGATTTTTTCCTATTTGTTCCTCCTTTTTTCCTCTTCATCGTGTAAGTATAAAGTGTGTATTATAATCTACAGATTTTCCTTACCTTCTCTGGCTTCCTCCTTTATCTTTCATTTATATTTCACACATTAAATCTCTTGCATGGTTAATTTCTTGGCCATCTTCTCTGGATCAGAATAATACCAAGTGGTAGAAGGATCAATAGGTTGTCTGTGATATATAATAATTGCATTGGCTTCAGTGAAGTGGAAGGTGTAGTGAAATGATTTTTACCCATTGATTTATCAAGGGTGCATTTATTGAACAATTTCTTTGTAAAAGTTTCTACCTTGGAACTGAAAACATACAGATTAATAAGACAGTGCTTATCCTCAACGAACTCTCAGTATCAGAGTCAATACTAACTGCACACTATGGGGTGTGAAGAGAGTTATCAGAACATCTAACACAAACTGGGTAGTTGGGAAATTTCACTAGAGGAGGAGATATCTAAAATGAAATTGAATTATTAGTAGGAGCTGTTCAGCAGAGAAGGAGGTAAAACAGTGGTCATTTTCTCCGTAGATAGATTCCTACTTTCAGGAAAATGGAACTATATATGTAAATGTACAACAAAAGAATAAGTATATTTAGCAAAGGGTAATTGCATAGGAATGTCTGGACTAATGTATACATGTAAGGGTGTGGTAATAGACTAAAAGACCTAGTCTCAGGTATCAAGTCATGAAGTGGTTTACACACCGAGCTAAGGGATTTACCCTTTTCCTGAAAGTCAAAGGAAGCCAGTGAACAATACTGATCAAAAGAGCTATATGATAAAGTTGGCATTCAAAATATTATATCATTGGCTGAATTGGCAGAAAAGGATGTCTTTTCACTTTTAAAGAAAAAATTTTAACATTTTGATGCTAATGTGGTAAAACTAGTACTGAGAGGTAGGTCAAAAGAGGAGGGTTAAAACTGAGAATTCATGTTACAGAATGTGAAATTAATTAAACATAGTGGAAAGAGTAGTTTGCTACAAGAGGAACTCTGCAAAAGGAGTGAATAAAGAATGGTTTTTAATTTATTTTCTGTAACAGTTGAAAAACTTAATATCTGCAAGTGAGGTAGGAAGTGCTAGAGATGGAGGATTGAGAAGATATGTGTGTATGTGTGTGTGTACTAGATTCATTTGGTGTTCTGTCTTGCCATCTGTGGTCAATAAAGTGAAAAATATCAAAGCATGCAAGAATGCATCAAGATAATAGAGGGAATTTACCACTGAAATGTAATCTAGATGGGACAGAATTTAAATATTGAAGGCAAACATTAGGAGAATATAGAGGATTTAATGACCGATAATTAAGGTCAGAAAATAAAATACACTTAGTAAAGCAATTGAAGATTTAGGAGATTTTTCTAAAAATGGTGAGCTTGTTCCAATGAAAGAATTTGGAAGGCACAATGAAAGAATTAGGAAGTTGGGGGAAGGGAATGAAGTTACAGAGCAGAAGAGGCATTGAGGGATGGGCTTATACTTCAATTTCAAGTAGCTACAAATTTGTCAAGAGAATTATTCCCGCTAATACTCTAGGGGTTGATAAGGTGGGTGGTGTGCATTCATAACATCAGGATTAACTTTGAATAAAATGGATAATCTTGAAGTCCTAAGGTCAGGTGTATATGTAAATTGCTCTGGAAAAGAGTCAGTATTGATTATGTAGGCTCCAAGGGAAAGACTTTCAAGGAGAGGTTTTTCTGTGTACTACAGCTAACAAATTAAGGTTCTTGGTCATTATAGTGGCTGTAAATGTTCAACCCCATCAGATTTAATATCATATTATAATATAAACCCACATTGTCAACTAACCACAAAATGATCTCTTAGTGTATTGGGGAAGCTTACATCACATGATAAGTTCTGAACCCTAGAATATACCGTGTGACCACAAAGCCATGAAAGGAATCTTTGTTAAGTGCATACATCAAAAATACTGAAAGAACATACACCAAAATATTGGTTGATAATATTATGATTTGGGATATGAGTGATTTTTATCCTTTCTGCATTTCTATTTTTTCCTGAAATTTACATAATAAGCATATGTGTCTTTAAACAGAAAAAATAATAAATGTTAAAAACATGTCTTGTAGTATATTTAATAAACTTATATTACTTTAACCTTACACATATTATGAGTCTGTATAAGAAACTGGGGATATTCTTTATAGTTACATGAAAGGTAAAGGAAGAAATTTTGGGTTTTTCCTATCTTGATCAGGACACACTTTAGAAAATGACTTTAGGAGATAGTGAGGTATTAAGTTATTTAAAAAAATGAAAAAGAAGTTCAGAGGAATCTAAGGAGTGAAGAATGATTTCACATTGTCAATGTGATCAGTTAAAAGAATAGATAAAATAGTAAAACCTAAGATGAAGTGAATAATTGCTAACATTACTTGAGACTCATCTTGACCTAAGTGATATTTCAAGTGCTAAACATGATTTTATTTATTGATGAGTACCGATATTAAAATGAGGGAATCATTATAATAGGAATTATATTTTAGGAAAACAGCTGGGTGGCTCTCAGAAAGTCACTAGTCTTTCAAACCCCTTATGTCTGAATGTCACTGTCTTCCCTCTAAAACATGCTTTCTTTTATATTCACTTGCTTTAAATAGAGACTTAATTTTTATCCCCCTTCATTATCCACACTGTGGAGTTATTTTTGACACCTCTCGCTTTTGTTCCTCTTTTAGTATCTAATTCATTTAATCAGTCTATTAGTTTCCCCTTTGCAAGAGTCACCTTTGCATACAATTTAAATTTAAAAAGCAACACAGGTGCTATTTTTAGAAACTTCTATATTTGAGAGAAAGAAGAGAGAAAATACTCCATGTTGAATTTTGACCACAGGATGCATTGTACTAGGCATTTTATGTACTTTCCTCATACTGATAACCCTACATAGAGGAAGTATAGAATTTAATTGCATTTTGTTACTTTATTTTATAAATAATTTCATTATAATTGATGTATAGCATATTATTACTTTCAGTTATGCTATAATGATTCAATATTTGTGTACATTGTTAAATGATTACCAGGATAGGAATAGTTAACAGTCATAATTACACATAATTACATTTTTTTTCTTGTAATGAGAACTTTTGAAGTTTATTCTCTTAGCAACTGTCAAATACATAATATTAATATTAACTATAATCACTATGCTTTATATTATATCTCATGACTTACTTATTTTGTAACTGGAAATGTGTAACTTTTGTACTGCTTCACCCATTTCACCCTTCTACCTCATTCCTCTGTGCTGACAAACACCAATCTGTTCTCAGTATCTATGTTAGGTTTTTTTAATTAAAAGAATCACACACATAAGTAAGATCATACAGTATTTGCTTTTCTCTATCTGCCTTATTTAGCATAATTCCCTCAAGGTCCAACCATGTCACAAATGACAAGAGTCCTTTCTTTCTTATGGCTGTGTGATATTTCAGTGTGTGTGTATGTGTGTGTGTGTATCACATTTTATTTATCCATTTATCTATTCATGGACAGTTTATATAATTCCTACTGAAAGATATAAGCTTACCATTATTTTAGGTTGCCATTGATTGATTATATGGTGATGCTATTAGATTCATTGATATGTCTTAAACTCCTAATTCAGTAATGCCTTAAGAAAGTTGAAGGACAGGATACTTTAAGTGTGTAAGAAGAAATTGGATCCAAAATAAAAAATTACAACCCTAGGTTTCAATGTGTTAACCATGTGAAAATGACTTTCAGAAGCAGATTATATATAATGAGAAATGTATTTGCTCACTAAAAATGACCCACAAATCCATTTTGAAACCATATTAAAAGTGTTTTTGAAATCAATTGATCTGTGATAGAATTGGGTTGTAAGATTAAAATGAAGGACACGCAGTTAAATTTGAATTTTAATTAAGCAGTGGATAAATTTTCATAATAAGTAAGTCCTATGCAATATTTAGGACATATATTAAAAAAAAACTTACTGTTTTTCTAAAATTCAGTTTATATCCCAAATATCGCTCACTTACACTGAAAAAAGTATTCATCTGAATTGCAAATTTGATTGTGTCCTGTATTTTTATTTGCTAAATTTACTAAACTTGTGCTGGGTTGATGTCTTGTTGATGTGACTTTAAGCAGAAGACAAAATTATCTCATTACCATCTCATACTTATCTCATACTCAGGGAGCGTTATTCTGAGTGCTTTATTTAATTTTAGTCACGAGGCTATGAGATAACTGTTGCTAATAGATTTAATAAGGAAAGCGAAGCACAATCATGATTATTTTAAGGAAAAACCAAAACCATGATGTAGGAATTAAGTTGTTCTTAAATTCTGTTAGGTATTCAGGAGTCAGATTTACAATTCCCATACCTGGGAGAGATCCATTAAAGCTACAAATTTCGAATATCATTCACCTATTTCTAAATGTGTTTGGTCTATATAGCAATTTGTATCATGCATCTGGATATACTCCTTTAAGTTTACCACCAGCTGTCCAATTTTGTCCTTCACCATGTGACTGATTTCTTCTACCAAATTTGTTCCTCCTTTCCTTCTGGTGACTATTAATTTTGTCTTCTAAACCGAAAGTCCATTTTGTTTGATTTGGTTGATTCGCTTTCTCTCTATGCTACATACAAATGAAATCCTACAATGGTTTCCTTTCTCCTTCTAAATTATTTCACTAAGTATAATTCCTTCTAGGTACAGGTCATTGCAAATGGAAATATTTCATTTTTTTTTAAGTAACAGTAATTTTGTATTGTGTATCTATACCATGTCTTTACCCATTCATCTATTGATGGACATGGTAGTTTTTGCAGTTCTTGGTTATTTTAAATAATGCTGCAATAAAAGTAGGACTACCCATATCTCTTTGAATTAGTATTGTTGTTTTTTTAGAGTATTCAGAAGTTGGATAACAGAATCATATCAAATTTCTATTTTTGATTTTCTGAGGGATCTCCATGCTGTTTTCTATAATGGTTGCACTCATTTGCACTCCCACCAACAGCGTCAAACTGTTCCCTTTTCTCCAAATACACACCAGCACTTGTTGCCAGTCTGTTAGAGAATAGCCAGCCTCATAGGTGTGAGATATCACATTTTCTTTCTAACTAGGATTATCATTACAGGGGTAAACTGATACTTGAGAGACCTCAGTCCAAGAGAGCTAGATCACTCTGTAGTTTAATACCAATGTAGTGCCTACTACAGTTAACTTGGTAGAATATTAGTTCTAGAAATTATAGCAATATTCATAATTTTGATCAAATAGTTTTCTTTAAATTATAAAAGAGGTGTGTGCAGAGAATTTTAAGCAAGAGGAAAGTGTCTCTGTTTTCGTGAAGAGCATGCGCACATCCTCACTCTCTGAAGAATGGAAACTGATCAGAAGTCTGCCTACCGTTCCATGTTCACTTATTCTAAAGATACTGTTTAAACATGGCATATCAAAATGGATGTATGTTCAGATCATTTTGTTATGTAGATGAGAGGACTATGTCACATGTACACCTGTCTCACCTTTGAATCAGTTTTTTTAGTTGAACATTTTTTCTTCTTTACTCCTTCATAGTCTCTCTCTAGTAGAACCCATTTCCCCAGTCTCCAAGCAACAGTATGCTAAAACAGTACGTAATTCCAACAGAAGAGTTGGATTCAGAAGAGAGAGGAAGGCAATGCCACACTGCACTGGCAGGGGCCAGGGACGATACAGTGCTGCTAGAGGCAGAGAGGCAGAGCCAGCAGCAGAGGTAGCTGCCGTCTAAGCACTAAGGATTAATCTAAAAAGAGGCAGCAAGACAGTTTAGGAATTGCACCTAGCTGGGTTACTTACAGCTGATTCCTGGACTTTTCTAGGTATTATGTGTACCAATTAAAATTTTAAATACATTCATTTTCTGAATAAAGTAAAAAAATGTCTTCTGTTGCTTCCAGCAGTGAACCCTACATCGTATAGTAATAGACCTCAAAGGAACTGGGTACTTGAACTTGGTCATCTCACCCTAGAATGAGACTTTGGTACATTCTAATGATTAGTGGCAAATTGAAGTCCCTGAAGTTATATATACAGAGCATGAAGAATGACAGGGACATAGGGTGTGCTACGTCTAAATGGAAATAAATCAGCAAGGTTAAACTTCAAAATATCAGTGCCAAGTATAGTAATAGCGCAGAGAGTCTCCACAATATGTTTTGCAGAGAAGGAAGGATACCTGTAACAAAGACTAAAAGCCAGATTATTGGTTGGAAAAGAGTGGGGGAACTAATTACTAGTAGGGGAATGCCAAGGAAAGATCTGAAAGTTTTAGAAGTCTTGACTCCCTGATATCCTCCCTTACCAGCAGACGGTCTCTCCTTCTTTGTCTGATGAAACTGTTTTGACTTTACTGAAAATCCTGTGATTACCTGGAAGGAGAAAGTGACTCTGTAAGAAGTAATTTCTCCTAATGTGCTATCCAAGCACACCTCATTGCCTCCAAATTCTAGCATGCCCCAAGGAGTCAATTACAAAGTCAAACTTAGGAAATGGCTGGTACAGCAACAGAAAGCTGCCTTTGCTAATCTTCACTATCAAAAATCTGGGAAATATGTGTGGGATGGTTTCTTAGGATGCTCATCTAGACAGAGAAAGGGAAGTCTAGCTGTTAGCTGGTCTTGATTTATAATGAACAAGCACTCTCATTAGAGATTCTATACTCCATTCAGCCTCTCAGGCAGCTGGGAGAGCTTCTGCTTGCCCAGATTGTGGCTGTGTCCTCTGTCCAGCGGAGGCCTATGTCAAATGCAGTTTAGGTTGTTAGAGTGATCTGTAAGTAGAGTGATCTGCTTATATGCAATAAGGAAGGATCTTGACAGAGGAGAAATGTAGGAATATGGGAGTAAACTAGTTATGTACGACCCACTCATCAATTGATTGTGTCCTTGGAATACTCTTTATCTTGCAGTGACTAAGCAGTGGTGTTGAGATGAGTGGAAAACAGTGACAGGAAACGTATTTAGGTCAGCTCAGGGATGAGGGTACGAAAGAAAACTTTTCAGTGCATCAGTCTAGGAGGAGTTGGGCAATTCTGAAACAGGGATTTTGAGATTCAGCCCTTCTATATCTCTTTCTCCCCTCTGTTATTTCAGTCACTTTGTCAACATGACATTCTGCCCCCGGAAGCTTAAAGTCAATGCAAATGTAGTTTTCTGCCATCCTGAGTTGTCTAGTTTGGAAAGTGCTTAGACAAGCTGCAAACTTCTGCTAAGGGTTGTGCCTTACTTCCAGTTTCAGCCTACATTTTGATGATGCACTAGTTGTTTTTAAATGATTTGTTATACCAATTTTATGATTGTTTCTAAAGGTAAATTAGTGATGTAAAGCACTATGAACCTCCATACTGTTTTCCATGGTGGCTGCACCAATTTACATTCCCACTGATGTGTGCGTGTATGAGTCCCCTTTATTCCACACTCTAACAGAATATATAGGATTATCTCCTATTTTCTTTAGATAATTCAGTGCTAGCATTTAGATAAGTAACCCATTTTTGTATGCTGATTATGTATCCCACAACTTTACTAAATTTATAAATTAGTTCCAACAGTTTTTTGTTGGAGTTTTAGGTTTTTCTACATATAATATCATGTAATCCTCAGTCCATTAATGTGATATATCACAACTAATTGGTTTGTGGACATTGAAACATCCTTGAATTCCAAGAACAAATTCCCTTGATCATGATATATTCTTTATTTATATGTTGTTGAATTTGGTTTTCTAATATTTTATCTATAAACTTCTGCATCTTTAGATATCAAGGATATTGGCCATTAGTTTTCTTGTTGTTTCTGTATGGTTTTGGTATCAGAGTAATACTGGTCTTGTAAAATCAGGTTTGGAAAGTTTCTGTCTCTTCACTTTTTGGAAAAGGTTAAGAATAATTGGTGTTAATTTTTCTTAAATATTTAGTAGAATTTAACTGTGAAGTCATCTGGCTCTGGGCTTTACTTTTGGGGGAGATATTTTATTACCGATTCAATCTACTTATTAGTGTCAGATTTTTTTTTATTTCTTCATGATTCAGTCTTTGCAGATTTTATGTTTCTTGCAGTTTGTGTTTCTTCTAGGTTATTCCTCTTATTAGTGTATAATTGTTGATAATCTCTTTTAATCCTTTGCGTTTCAGTAATATCAGTTCAACTGTGTTCTCTTTTATTTATAATTTTACTTATCTGAGTATCTTTTCTTTGGTAAGTCTAATTAAAAGGTTTTTCAACTTTATTATCTGTAAAATACATTTAATTTTATTGACATTTTCTATTGTCTTATATTGTGTTTCATTTATTGCTGCTATTATCTTTGTTACTACCTTTCTTTGCTAACTTGGGTTTAGTTTGTTCTTTTTCTAGTTCCTTGAGATACATGTTTAGTTTGGTTATTTGAGATATTTCTCTTCTTTTCTTCTTAATATGTGTATTATGGTAAAATTTTGTCTTGAAACTGCATCTCATAAATATTGGTATTTTGTTCCCATTTTCATTTGTCTCGAGTTTTTTATTTTTAATTTCTATTTCTTCTGAGACTCAGTTATTTAGGAATGTTTTGATTTCCACAGTTATGAATTTCCAATTTTCCTTTAGATACTGATTTTATTTTATGCAACTGTGTTTGGGAAAAATGGTTGATATGGTTTGAATCTTTTATTGCAATCCTACTGAGCTCATTTATTAGTTCTAGTAGTTTTTTTTGTGGATCTTTGAGGATTTTCTATATATAAGATTATGTCATCTGCAAATGGTAATTTTGGTAAAACTTTTGAATTAAAATTATAAATTCAAAGGAAATCCTCCATTCAACCAGTATTAGTCATTATCATTGTATAAGTTGTTTTTTTCTCAGCTATAAAATTATAATGTGAATAGTGACCACAAGTCACAGGATGTGCTAATGATATAAATCCAACTTGCAAGCATTAACCAATAAAACATTATAAAAATGAAGATTATCAACTTTTTAGTTTTTGAGAACAAAATTATCCCATATCATTCTCAGTAATTCATAAGATAGATGTAACCAACGTAATTCTTATTGTGAGAGCAAGTTTACCTCTTCAAGAAAGATTAATAGTCTAACAATTCATGAGCTCTTGTTATATATATTAGAGAAAAATTAGTACTGTTTCCAATGTTAAAGTAGAATTTTATAAAAAACTAGTCTTATGTTTTTAATATCAATAAGACATTGCCTATTCCTCCCACCAGAAATATAATTTTATTTTATGCATTGAATCTGCATGATAAAATATTAAGAAATACTTTTGCATTGTTTGGTCAATGCATAAAATTAGGAGCATTTTATTTTTTCTCCACTTATTCTGAAAATATATTTGATGGGATTCTTCTGTTTCTTTTAAGTCGGGAAATAGCACTACAGAGCTTGCTGTGAAAAGATGACAAGTGAGTCATCACAAACCTGTTTGTGCAAAATGATGACTTTGGTCCCCTGTAGAAGTTACTGAGCTGAGAAGATGAAAATATGGTCAAACATTGAAAGCTGTTGAATCCCGGACATCAAAATACAATTTACTGTGTGACTTGCATGGCACTTTAGAGTATCTAGCAATTTTTATTTTCTCCTGGACTTCCGACTATTTTGTGGTGGGAATTAGGAAGAGAGAATGAGCAAGAAGTGTTTTTTATGCTAAATGTGTGATTGCTATAATAGTGAACACTAAACTTAATCCTCTTGCAGTCTCTAAAATACGTGATCTGAAGTGTATCTGTGTAGTGAGAGATGTCTGTGTAAGCAAGTGAATCGAATGGTCTGTATGACTTGGTGATGTGGATTGTCTAATGATGCATATTCTATGATATCCTGACTACCTGAGTACACGGATATCTTACACATATACTCAGTCATCAGTTGTCCTTATAACAATCCCAGTGGTTTCCTCTGGTTTTTGTTTTGTTTTGTTTTTAGACTAAACCAGAAACCCTGGTTCTACAGGAGAGAAAATAAATATATATACATCTTAAATAAAAACAAAGAACATTTCTCATATTTGTGGCTAATGAACCCAAAAGTCTCCTTGCATATGCAGCTTAACGTGATTCAGGAATACAACGTAAGTTGCCTTCCAAATTTGTGTTTTATTCCTCTGATATAAGGGCAACTAGAGAAGTGTCCAATTAACCTCTGTTATGCTTCTGCCCTTCTGATGAAACTTCCTCTCATTCACATTTTAAAATATTGCTACATGAAGAATTCTTTTGGTACTCTGGATTTAGCATTATTAACTTAGTGGATAAGTTTGTAGCCAAAATGAAAAAGGGCAAGATAAATGATCTGTACATTAGATCCTGAAGCGATCCAAGTTTAATCCCAGTCTCCTAATAAAACCTGTAATAGAAAAACTGAGTTATACCATAAATTTCTTGTAGAATTCATCATCCAAATAAGATTTTCCCCTTGCTTTTGCTTTGCTGAATGTCTTGGTTCGGAGAAAGATTGTGTCTATTCTAATAGATTTATGGCACAATAATATGAATTGATGATCTAGTGATGTCTGTTATCTTTGATTTTAGATTTATGCATTCACTCCAATTTTTAAAAGTAATTTTTTCTTTCCTCCTATGAGACAATCATTTCTAAACCATCATAGATACCTAGAGACACCAATGATGTCCCATAATGTACAGCAAGGAGCCCTAGATGCCTTGATGATATACTCCCTTCTGTAAAGAAGTGATAGCCACAGGCTGTAATCTTTAGGTTTTTAGCCTAGATCTCTGCTACTGATATAAAGTGCATAATGACTATTTCTAATAAGCATAGTTCTAGAATAAAGGAGGCCAAATAAAATGGCAACAGAAATTATAATTACAACAAAGCTCACTTCAGAGAGAAGATGGATTGGATCATTTACAAGCAAGCATTGGACACACATTAAGTTTTAAAAGGGTCCAAATGCTACTGTAGAGATTAGAATTCCTCCAACCCTCATGACTGACTTGCAGCCTGGCAGCTCTTCCCTCAAAGGTGTACTACCTTTCAGGTGTAAGTTGCAAATTCAAATTGCAGTTTGAGAAATTAGAGGTGCATTTATAGTAAACAGGTGGCTTCTGTTCAAAAGAGAATTGCTGGGGACTCTTTTATGACTGTGCTGGTGCTCTGACATATTAAGTGGAGCTTGTCACTTTTCCATCTGGTCTAGACAACTGCTGGAGGCGGAACCCATTTAGGAAGGGGCACACACCATTCTCCTCAAAGTCTCATAAATAAAGAACCCAATCATGGCTTCATTCTGCTTTATTAAACTCAATTTTTAAGGACGAGATCATTGTTCTGTTAGGCAATTGTCCACAGAGTATTGCTTTTAAGGAACTTGTGTTTGGATATGAGCCTTTAAAATTAACTCAGTGCTAAGAGAAAAGTTCCGAAGTGTGTATCAGGTTTCTATACATTTAATTAGTCTTTATCTAAATGACTGTGCCTGATAAAAAGCCCTTCCTTGGGAAGTATAATTCCTATTTCTCTCAGAGGAACTCTGCTAATTTGCTTTAATCTCCTTTTGGACACACTTTTCTTAGAGTTGTTAATCTCTAAAAGAAACAATTTTAGTAGAATGCTGTTTTCTACATACATCATTCAATTCACTTATTGCTGCATTACTTTGGTGATTCACAGATAAAAGAAGAACATTAAAAGCAAGTTGCTATTTCCTAGTTTTTGTATGTTTTTTTTCCGGTAGAGTCTGATGCAACATCAAATGAGATAGTAGTAGAAAAATAAAAGAACATATTCTTTTTCATAGATATTAAGGTATTTATCTTTTAAAACTTTGCAAATGCTGACTTAGTGTTTTGCTCTGAATCGAATGTCTTGTTATAGTAAGCTTGATGGTTGAAGATTTTTTTTTCTTGTGTCTGGATTATGTTCAAATCATTGTATGGATTAGATGACATTTAGTACATGTGATTTGTCTGTGAAATCCTTAATGGTAGGGAATTTTGACTTTTCTTGGCAGAACATTCTCATCTGTCATGATGTCACTGGCTGATAAAACACATAAAACCACCAACTCTAATCATGTCTGTGGGTTTCCAAGATGTTTGGTAGTGACAGGATTCCAGTCTCTGTGTACTTTAAAAGTTTACAGTATGTCGTGAGCAAAGAAAGGTATATCCATCACCAGAAAAACATTGATGATCTCTTAAAGCATGTTGGTTTCCTGCTTGCTCAGAAATTAAATAGTGCAAATTATTTTGAGTAGCTTTTCAAGGTCACCCATGATTCTCCCACCCCATTCCCACTATGTATAACTGTCAAGATGCAGTATGTTTTCAGGAAAGATGCATATTTTGGTAGAGTAGACAAATGTCTGATTCTTTCCAGAAATCACAAGACTAAAACTGATTATTAAAGTAATTAAGCTAGTATACACAATTTGGTAAAGCAGAACAAAATAATTAACATTGTTATAACTTACTGAATTCTGTATAATGTGAAATAAGTCATGTGTTTCAGGCACTAGATTTGAAAATTCAAAACCCTTTGGGAGTTGCGGTGAACACAAGTAAGCAGAACTTTAAAAGTCTGTCATTTTATCATTTACTCTTTAACAATCAAGAGGTCTAACGATGTCTTTAATAGACTGATTTTACGAATGATGATTTTTGCCTTATTATTCCCTAAAGCAAAATTTATGAAACATTGGCATTATATCCTATAGCCCAGAATTAATTTCTTCCTATGTTGATAGTTTCATTATGTTTAGTGTTAGTTGCATGCAAATATCTAAAATCTTGTTAAGAATATACATAGCTCCATTAGGAAAAATACTGCATTATATTTCATAATATTATACTGCTTTTGAAAAATTACTAAAATTATTATATTTCCATTTTTAATGTGTTTACATGGTGCTGGATTTTCTCCATTTTTCATGTTTTTGACTGAGAATTTAGTAACCGGTGGTATTTTAATGTCTTCAAATCTGAGTTTATAATAGTGAGATAAGAGATTGGAATTAACAAATTATATAAAGATGTTAAATAATATTTATCTAGACTTGAATTTTTATTTTATACACAATGATAGATATATGACTAGAGAGAGATGCATTCTATTGTGAAGAATTTGCTTTGAAGTAAGGAGAACAATTGTACAGGAATTTTCCCCATAATTTTCAGGATATTGAGGAGAATTTTAGTCTCAGAACAATTGAGGAAGCATTAAATTTTAATGAAAGGAAACGAACATGATATATCAGGTAACACTAATAACATGTTGAGTTCATGAACGTCATGATTATGGTATGTCAGCAAAGGATATAATCAATTTTCAGAAGAATCTGGTCAAAAAGGTGATAGGGTGGCAGATATGTGTACAACCGTGATGAATAGGTTCTGACTGTGAGTCTGTGATGAGAGAAATCAAAATGACATTGTTGGGAGAAAATAGAGATTTCCTAGCTAGATGAAGGAAGAAGCTTAAGGCTTCTCAAATACAGTTTATGAAACAGAGACTATTGCTCTGATGGCTGAACTCAGACATCTAGAAATTTTATTCTGCAAAGACTGGACATATAAGGAATATTTGTCTTGCCTTTGTGACAATTTCATTCATTGGTTAATAGAAGCAATGAGGGCACTTACCTTGCTTACTAGAATTATGTTAATAAAGAGAACTTGTTAAAACAAAAATGATAGTGAGTGAGCCCTTCAAATTTGCTTAAGTGAGGAAAGATATCTTTCACCAAATAACTTAGAAAGTGTTCTTTAGAAAGTGTTCCTACAGTCAGTATCTGAAGGGAGATGAAAAGCTATTTAAAAGCATAATAATGATAATACGATTGAAGATAATTCCAGTGTGAAATAAAATAGCATGTAAAGAAGCCAAAGTAATGGCATTAAGATACTATTAAATTAGAATTTGTTATATATAGATGAGTATTTAATATATAGGTGAAACAAAATAAGACATGAAATAATGTTTAAAATTTGTAAGTATTTAATTCAAAAGTTCCTTAAAAAGAGCTGAGGGATTTGAAATCTGTTAAGAATAATGAGTTTTCTTTAGGTCTGTTCCAACAAAAATCTGTGGGTTAATGTAACATTCTTATTTTTATGGAAAACGATGTTGTCTAGTTAGATCAGACTCTACAACAGAATATCATAAACTGGATGACTTATCAATGACAAAAATTTCTCATTGCTCTAGAAGCTGCATGTGAAAGAGTAAGACACTGGCATGATCAGGTTCTGGTGAGGGCTCACTTCCTGCTTTGCAGGATTTTATGTTCTACTACTTTGGTGTATTCATGTATTGTTTGCAGCAGTTTATTGGTGGAATCTTTAGCATTTTCTAAGTATAATGTCATCTGCAAATAATGCTAGTTTTATTTTTTTCTGATTTGGATTCCTTTTAGGTCCTTTTCTTGCTTTATTACTCAGGCAAGGACTTATAGCCCACTGTTGAATAACAGTGGTGAGATTGGGCATCCTCGTCTTGTTCCAGATTTTAGGGGAAAGGCTTTCAGTATTCCACTAATGAGTTTATTAGTTGTGGGTCATTCATATATGGCTTTTATTATGTTGAGGGTGGATGTCTTCTATTCCCATTTGGCAAGAGTTTTATCATGAATACATGTTGAATTTAGCCCACTGCTCTTTCTGCATATTAATATAATCATGATTTTTATCTTGCCTTTGTCGATGTGGTATCTTACATTGATTGATTTGCATGTATTCTTACATCCTGGGAATAATCCTAATCATGATGTATAATTTGTTTTAAGTATTTTATTAATTTTTAATTTTATTTTGTTGTTTACATTGTTTTCCCACACAAAAAGGATGTGAATCCGATTCTTGAGGTATATATAGACTGTACTCCTTTGGAGGTGACTGACCTAATTGCTACCCACCAGTGTGTGCCATGATGTATATATTTTTTTTTTTGATAATACTGCTGAATTTGATTTGCCAAGGTTTTGTTGGGGATTTTTCCATCTATATTCTTCATTGATAGAGATGTATAATTTTCTTTTTCTTCATTGTCTTATATCGGAAACAAAGTAACATTAGTTTCATACAATGTGTTGGGAGTTTTTCCAATTTAATGGAAGAGTTTCAGGAGGGTAGGAAGGAGCTCTTTGAATGTCTGGTAGAATTCACTAGTGAAGAGAGTTCTGAACTCTTTTTTTTGGGGACATTTCTTTGGTAGCTTCAATTTCTGTGACTGTGATTTCTCTTATCAAGTTAGGTATGTTGTCCTGGTTCAACTTTGGAGGGTTATAGGATTCTAGAATTCTGTCTATTTCTTCAAGATTGATGAGTTTGTTGGCATAGATAATAGTCTCTTTAGATCCTTTGTATTTCTGCTATATCTGTTGTAGTTTCACTGTCATTTCTGATTCTTGTTACAGTTGTCTCACTTTTTTCCTTCATGTATCTTATGAAGGGGTTTATCAATTTTATTTAAAAAAAATAGCCCTTGGTTTCATTGATCTTTGAATGGTCCTTTTGTTTTGTTTATTTCTACTCTAATTTGCATTCTTTCCATTCTTCTGCTATTTTTTGGTTTTGATCTTTTTCATTCCATCAAGTATGTAGATATTTAATTTGGACTTTCTCTTGGTTTTGATGTGAATTTCTCTTGCTATAAAGTTTCCTCTTAGAACTTCTTTTGCCACATAAAATGGGTGTATTTTGAATGAACAGCTTAATGCATTACATAATGATTACAGAGTCTTGACTTGGAAGATCTGTTCTTAACCTCCAGTGTCTTTTAAGAAGCTCAGTATCTTAACAAACTTCTTATTTTGGGACATTTATCATCATTGTGAAGAGTTATTTTTTAATGGAACTTGGCTTTTATTCCTTTAACTGTGTGTATTCAATAAGTCACAGCTTTAGGGACTGCTGTGTGAAGTACATTCTCTACTCTGTAGCTCACGTGCTCTGTTTCATATCTTATCTCCAAATCTCAAATTCCGTGTCTAGAGAAGAAATTTGCTAGAGAAGAAATTTAAATTTCTGGAATTAGAAGAGAGATGGCTGCCAGGAGGAGGTTAAATAAGGAAACCTAAGGAGGGACTATATGACAATTATCCCATTAAGTTCAGAGCATGAATGACTCTGACTGTAGAAATTCAAGTTACATACATTCATCTTTTTCTAAACATTAAAATACATATATATATGTGTATATATCTATACACACACACACACACACACACACACATATATATTAGTCTATTTGTATGGAATAGCCAACATTGCTCTCTTTTCTCTTTCTGTTTTAGGGAAAAAAAAACCCTTATGATTTATGGTTTTTAAAATCACACACCAATTTTATTTTCTTCGTTGTTTACCCAGCTTCAAATACTATTTTCAGTATAAGAGTACATACTAATCTGAGCTGCCAGTGTTGTCAGCAATAATGAGCTTAAACTATCAAGCACCAAGTTTTTTCAAAAGAATCTCATTAGACTACCACCGTGCTTCTGTAATGAGTTCCTTTATACTAAATAGCCATTATTTTATGTGACTATCAAAATGAAGCTCAAGAATTCACAAATAAAGAAATAGAAATAGAGCTACTTTCAAAACTGTTTATAGACACACTCATTTTAGATTTGGTATACATATATGTAATCATGAACTAAAAAGCATATATATGTCTATTTTGGTTTCTCAAGAGTTGGCAAGCATATTAAATTGTCTCTTCTTGTTTATACTCCAGTAGTTGAAAAAATTTCAGTGACATATCTATTGGATCTAATCCTTAACATTTGACTTTTATCTTGGTGATAATATTGTTGAACACTATGCTTATGACTAGGATCAAGAATTTTATATATTCTCCCAAAGTCAATTTTTGTTGTCATAGTGAATAGGCTTTCTCATTCCTACCTATTATTCCTTGTTAATACCGCAGGAGGGAAAACATAGAAGATATATGAAGGCAAATTTATTTGTTCAATATGTATTTTATTAGAGGTATATCATGCTAGAAATATAATAGAAAAGAAATATACAACTTGAATAGAATTTAAATTCTAGACATAAAAATAAATGACTATATAATTATAAGGTGGTAGTAAATCTATGAAGAAGAATAAATCAGGAGAAGAAATTAGAGTGTGATAGCGGTAGGCAGTGCTATTTTACATAGAGAAGTAAATGCATGCTTCTTTTTTTCCCCTTGTAAAATTATTTTTAAATTACTTTTATTAACACTAACTATTGTGATAACAGCCATAACACTGGTGAGTTTTGCCAAGTTCTCTTGAGCTGAAAGTGATATATTTGCCTAAACTAGAAAATACCCTCTGTATGTTTCCTTTCCTGTAGACCTGATTCTGGAGTTTACTTGGTTTCTCAGTGCTTTCTAAGACTAGACCACACTTATTTTATCAACAGATGAGAAGGGAGTTCCAAAATAGAATGAACTCAGAAAAAAACACATCGTAATTTAGAAGAATTCCGTAAAAAGTAATCCAGAGGATGTAGAAAGTTGTGAACAATATTCAATGCCTCTGTTCCTCATACTGTAAGCATCTCTCTAGCACTCTGACTGTTAGGCCTTGACTAATACCCCTGTTTAAGGGTATGATGCTATGATCTCAAAGCTGGTGTAAACCTTAAGTTCCGTTAGACTAGTGGTTCTCAGACATCTATGCCTAAAATTCACTTAAGGAGTTTGCTAAAATGAAGAGTTCCAAGTTCCACCAACAGATAGTCTGCTTCAGCAATTTTGGAATGGACCAGAAAAATACATTAAAAAAACAAAGAATAAAATGTCAAATGAATCTATTGCAGAAAGTTTATAGACAGCAAACTGGGTAATATGGACCCCATGCTTATAATCCTCTCACTTCTCTGGGTCTATAAACTGGTAATGAAGATTCCCAAATCTGACTGATGATAAAAATCACTTTGGGGATTATTTTTAAAATTACACTTTCAACAGAATATTTAACCAAGCCACGTGAATTTAGAGGTGAGGTTCAGAAAAGTATTTTTGAGGAAAACTATCCAGTTTTATTCCTTAGAGTGTTAAATTTTGATGGTGGGGGTATGAGAAAGGGGAGTATTGTACTTGAATCTCTACAGACAACCCTAATATACCTGCTAATTAATGATCTTTATCTACAGATTCAGAAATCATTTAAAGAACACAAGCTCAGCACAACAGAAAGCCCTCACTATGGTATTCTTAGCAAGTTTTACAAGGTTTTATACTTGTAAAAGATGATTTTGTGTACAAAAAGAAAAAGAGCAACCAATGGTTGGAAAGAACTCTTGGCAATTAAAAGTGTCACTTCCAAATATATTCATGAAAGGTTTGCAGATTTCAGTAAAAGAAAATCTAGATGAAGCGGGGAGGAAAATAGAACAAACATAATAAAAAAGGATGAATCTAAGGAGGTTCAAGATTTAGTTCAAAGGAATTTCATGGGGAAAATGGCAAAAAATAGAGGAAATGGCAAACTGGGTAATGGGGGACAATTACATAGTGAAAGATGGAACTGGACTGTTGATGTAAACTCAGCATATGATACAAAGAAGTTGTTTTATGATGTACACATTAAATGTATGTAATGTTAGAATGCAGCTTTCCTTTAATAAAATGTTTTTAAAAGGATAGAAAAAAATGAAAATAATATTTCCTAGATTTCAAAAAAGCCCTCATTTCAAAATGAAAACAGAGCAGATTGAGTATAAAATATCCAAATGATGTATCAATTTTAATAGAAGATTCTACATGTTTCTAGAGAAGGTGAAAAAAAAAAACACAGAGCAAAATGACACAACAGACCACTTATAAAGAAATGAAAATTTGACTGGCATCAGGCTTTTCATCAGCAAAAATATATGCTACATGGCTGCAGAGGAAATCCAAAGTTTGAATGGAAATTATTTTGAGCCTAGAAATTTAAAGCTGTAAAACTACCCAATATGACAGAATACAGATATTTTCACATGTCCAAGAACATCTCATAAATTATACTTGTTATGAAGCAGTTCTAGGAATAACTTGCCTTCCTGGCAAGGAAGACAGAGACGAGAGATAAAACAAAAAGGTCAAATCCAACTCATGATATCATTAGCAATTGATATTATTTATAAGGGAGAGAAAAGAAAACTGGCATCGGATTTTTGAAAACAGCATTACATGCTACATAACAGGATCAGATTGTGATCTCTTTGAGAGTTGTGTGTCTAAATGCTAAATTGCATTTCATATAACATTTTTTTAAAGTTATTTTTCCTACCTAGATCAGTTTCCACTCACCTTCTCTTGACTTTTTGGAATAGTACCTTTGAATCTGTGGAGGAAATTGAACCATATTTTAAATTACATGAATATTCAAAAATGTATCAGACTCTATTGACTTAATTCCTTTTTTTTTTTATTTTAGCAAATGTTTTCTTTTTTATCTCCTTTATGGTAGTAAAATCTAGACTTGCACTGTCCAATAACATAGCCAATAGCCAGCCAAATGGGGCTATTGAGCTGAATATAACTAGTCCAAATTAAAGTGTACTGTAAATATAAGATAAACACTGAATTTAAAAGACAGTCTGAAGAAAGAATGATAACACATCTCACTAAAAATTGTACATAAATTACTGGTTAAAAGAGAATATTGGGAAATGTTGAGTTTAATATCCTGTATTATTAAATTTAATTTCATGTATTACTTTTAAAATCTAGCTACTAGAAAATTTGAAATTACACATATGACTCATTACATTTTTATTGGACAGTCTTGATCTCGAGGGGCAGAAAAGGCTACTTAGATTTGTACCTAAAGAAAATATTCTCATTGTTCCAGTTTTCTTGGCATAGCTCATTGTGAGACCACAGGGTGTTTATAACAAGTAAATCATCCTAACATATCTCCTTTCTCTATTATATACTGAAAAAGTATGGCACTTTCAGGGGTTGATAGAAGATTGAAATGGTTCCTCATGTTATCACATGTTAGCACAAAAAATCCTATGAAAAATGTTAAGTGTTTTCTGCTTACTGGCCCAGAATTGAAATGAATGAAATTGATTGCTTGGGATAACAAACTTCATCACATTATAATATATACAGTTAAAATTTTAAACTTTTTTTCTTCCCCTGGCCCTGGGTCTTCCATTTGAATCAACAACTTTCACCTGCACTTTAGTCACCTGAGCCACAGAGGGGACAAAAATTTCAACTTGTATTGAGTGTCAGTAACTCCTTGACATTATTAAAGTCTCTATCAAGGATAAAGTTCTTTCTGTAATCACTCATGTCTCAATACTGTCTCAGAATTTCTGTCATAGGGTTTTTCCGATGCAATAAATGGTGTAGGATGAAAATGGTGTTAGTGGTATTACAAAGCCAGCAATCTATAAATGTAAAAATAAAAAGAATCTCAGGGTGTAAGGAAACAGAAAGGAAATCAGTAATTTTCTTCATAAATCAGCAAAATGTACTGTGTAGATGTGAGGAAATCTTTATTAAATGAGAAGCTAAGTACAATGGGCTAATGAAAGAATTCAGTTTACCTTGTCATTTATTCAGGCCCTAGATTCACATGCTAAATTAAACCTCAGGATCCAAATTTTCTCAAGATTATTTTAGCACTCACTTTGTATGAGGTGTGAAACATCCATGTAAAATAAAGAATAATAAGTCTATTAATCTGACACCTTTCAATTGTGAAAAGGATCTGATACATAAAGAGAATAAATATTTCTTACAAATGACCTAAGACACCTCTACATTGAAATTTAGGTACATCACTCAAAGTTGCTATACCTTGTTACTCTGAAGTAATAAATAATGATGGAATTCTTTTCTATAGAGAATTGATATCTGTTTTTAGTAAATATTAGAATTTGGCTGCTTGGGTGCACCCTGGTGGCTCAGGTTTTAAGCCGGTGCCTGAGGAACAGTTCACAGATAGCTCCTGACCAGGGTGGAAGGGGACAACTGAAATGAACAGTAAATAAAATGCTTCTTTCTCCTCTCTTCCTTTCTGTTCCAGAGCTGCTTGCTTTTCTTCCTTTTAAAAAAAAATAAGAATGTGGATGCTTGTTTTAGATTACTGATTTGAGCATCCTTGCCTTCCTAAGGAATATGGATACAGAAGAGGTGGAACTTTGTAACATCACTGTAACCTGGGCTCATTAGTGTATTACCTGCTGGACTTTAGGAAGGGTATAAACTAAGTAAAAGACCCAAAAGGAGCTTTGGCAAAACAATGACTTAAAGCAGTGTTTTTCAAGCATTATCATACTGTTCCTCTGTTTAGAATGTGTGTATGTATAGGAGCGGGGTAGGTTGTTTGAGGATTTAAGTGACTTCAGGATGTTATTGACACCTAAAGATACTAAACATCATATAGTGTGTGGGACAGTCCCCTACCATAAAGAATTTTTGAAGCCAAATTCCAAGAATTCTCTAATTGAGAAACACTGTGAATGAAAATTTCAGCCCACACATTAGCTGACCTTCTCCTAACCTTCAAACTCTTCTAAAACAACATTGACCATTATCTGAAGTGACTTTAAGACTGTAACTCCAGTTTGCTTATAGAGTTCCTCTTTTGGAAAATTTAGCATATAGTATTAGAACCTTAGAATATTCCTTAAGCCGATATTATATCTGCCATGTTTTGTTGTTTTTTTAATCAGAGTGCAAGAACCTGGGAATTAATTGCAGGTTTTTGAAGATGAATATATTCTCATGCATAACTTTAACCTGTTTCCATATTCTTTTTTCTTTCTTTTCCTCCTCTTTATCTCTCTATGATTTCATGATCATTTTACCACATAAGTCATGAAGATGAATCTGCTTTTTAGTAACCTATGTAAAAAAGGACAATTTTCTGTAATTGTAAATTTATGTCTTAAAAATAGGTATCTAATTACCCAAGACTGATGCTAGCCCCAGTTTTCTAGAAGATGATACCTCTTAGATGACTTGTTAAGATATATACCTATTCTATAAGGATATGGTGGCTTTCCCTACATTTATAGAAAAAAAGTCATTAGAAACCAAATGAAGTTTGTCCTAGTATTTCTTAGAAATTGAGTGGGAATGGGAGAATAAAATTATTTCCCCCCCTTTTGTGACTCTCATCTAGAATTTTGCCTTATATTTTGTCTCTACCAATTCCTACCTTCACCTAGAACTCCATGGAGGTGCTGTATTGCAAGGCCTAAACATTCATGTGGTATTGAAGGTCTGATCACGAATTCATTGGCTTTCTTCAGTTAGAGCCCCCAATACAGTGGAAAGGCTCCCACCTGACTAATCACCTTATCACTTGAACCGGCTGCATCCCACCTAATCTTCAAACTACTGGGTTCAGTTGTCTGCAGATTTGAGAAATTAGTCAAGCAAATAAGAACATTGCATACTTTTTGTATACACATTTATAGATATTTTATTTTCATTAAATAAGTTAATAACTGGTATTCTGAATTTAATAGATGGCAGAAACTTCACATGTACTGTTCATTTCATGCTTTCCTTAAAGTAATACTGTATGGACAATGCCATTAGTATTTTAGATTTGATAAAAGTGAGACTTAGCTAAGTCAAATAATTTACCATAATGTTCTGTTCTTAGAAGTAGAGGCAGTCCCAGCTTAAATTATTTTATTTCAGATCTCATGTACTTAAATATTCTAAATACAACTTCCCCCTTTTCTTATGGTTTACTTTTTTTTTAATTTAATTTTTTCTTTTGTTTACATCACTGTGATTTTTAGGACATTAAATTTACACCTCAATCTGTGTGCATTGCATACACTACCCCCACCAGGGTTCTAATGCCCAACACCAACCTGTATTAACTCCTTTATTGTCTTGTCCCCTCCCCTCTCCCAGCACCCTGGTAATCGAAGTCTTGTGTCCTATGAATTTTGTTGTGCTGTGTATGTTCATTTGTTTTGTTTCTTCATATTCCACATAGGTGAAACCATCCTGTACTTCTCTTTTTCTTTCTTATTTCACTTATCACAACCTCTTTGATAGTGAGTAGTAGAGAAACTCACATCTGATGTAGGAGAGAGAGGGCAATGCTTCTCGAGCATCTCACAAATCACCTTGGGATCATGTTAAAATGCAGATCTACAGACTGCACTTTGACAGGCAAAGACAGAGGGTCAAAGCATTAAAAATGAGCATCTGGATGGCAGTGTAGAAATTCTGCTGCTGACTTGAGCACCGGCTCACACCCTTAGTAACCGAGCTCTAGGACTTCTGTTCTTTTCTGGAAAAGAAACATGCAGCAGGTATAAATATCTGTGTAAAATATGTTTTTGGGTGTTCCTGACATTGTATTTGATGTGAGAGATAAAAAGACAAAAGTCTATCCAGCAAGAGCTTCCTCTACAATGGATTCTGAATCTAATCTATAGTTTGTTTTCCAACCAGGTTATGTGATTACTATCTCAATGTCGGTAAACTAAATATTGTTCAGTCAGCTTGAGGGTGAAGTTCAAAGTTAATAGCCATGGTAGAACAATAGCAAATATAGGTAATACAGTCCTTTTTATCAAAAACCACCATCCATCATTGTAGACACCATCCATGATTACAAAATTTTTCATGTCTGTTGCTAAGTTTTGCAAAAATACAAACATAAATAGCATTCTTAACATATTAATTGTATATTCTTCATGAATGCAAGTGTTACTGCTTTACATACATTTAATTTTTCTTCCAACATATGAATATATAGATTAACATAAGAATGAATTTTAACTATGCTGTCTGTTAAAAACTTCATAATATACGCTAGAGCAATTTCAAAACTTACTGTGCTGTTGTAAAATTTGTATTCTAGATTCATGTTAGCTACCACTTCTTCCCTCTAGCATATATTAATTAGGATACAAAGGGAGATGAATAAGGCAGCTAGTGAATCAAGACTTCTAGCATCATGTGAAGTAGAATAGCAAATCAGTATCTACCAGGATGAATACAAATGTACTAATTCAAAACTGACTTCTATCCGCTTCACATATGAATGAGAATGAAATATTTACATGCCATAGGTAACTTCATAATGCTAATAGAAAAGTCAATTACTCTAGAACATGCTACAAAAAATCTACAGTATCAGAAGGCTTAAAGCTGATTTCAGGTAATCAAACCTGAAAGTGAATACATCTTTAGATATAGCACATATGAACTAAAATTATTAATATTTTAAATATTTTTAAATATTTTTAAATATTAATATTTTATTCATTTTCTCATTCATTTGCTCATTCAGTTATTTACTTCTTCACGGGAAGAGTACTATCAACATATGCATACACCCCATAGGAATTAATATAGAAACAAATGTATAGACATTTCCGTATATTTTATAAATTCCCACAGAGCTCTTCTAATATTTAGCATTATATTCCTCACAGAATGGGACTCCCTATTTTATGGGTTCTCTGTCAGTATTTTCAAAATTTGGTCCTTGATAAATAATGGCTAAATTGAATCATGATATCTCTGACTGGCATCTCAAACCACAATTATATATTTTTTTTGCTAGACCTAAAAAAAAAAAATCATTATTCTAAAAAGCATAGCATATTCACTGACTATTCAGGTTCTTATATAAGCATGCATTAATGGTGGCCTCTTGCCCAGTTTCTGTGATACCTGATGCTGGCCTGAGTGCAAGATAAATAACATCTTAACAATGTTAGAAAGCTTGACTTTTATGTACCTATCAGGTAGTAGAAGATGGATGTTATTTAGAGGAATTTTCATTCCAGGAAAAATGCATACTCTTTGACAGACAAATTCATTTTATGCTTTTCACACAGAGATTATATCCCAGGAGTTAGGTTTCCAAGTTATCAAAAATAGGGAATGTTTTCATATTTCTAGCTGAAAATAATAGTAATAACTCATCTGTGAGGAAATGTGATGAAAATATTGATGACTATCAAAATTCACTAAAAGTACAAGATTTGCAATGACTTAAACATATATTCTTCATATGAATTATTGTAGAGGTATAATACATTTGATAAATGCTGTTTAAAGTTAGAGTGATGTTGTAAATCACTCAGACATCTTTATGTTGAAAGGATTATTTTTATCTTTATGATGATGATTATATTTCAATTCTTTCTAAAGCAAATAATATAGATTTTTATGAAATTAAAGTTTTCAGTAATTATTAGTATATATGCTTCAGAAGAGAAATATTGTCAGGATACAGAAAAGTATATGATGTGTACATCTGAATCAAAGATTATGAGATTAAAACTCAAGATTTTAGAAATAGAAGGAAAACAACTCAAAGTTGCTTTTGAAGTAAATTGAGAGATTTTTATAACAAGCAAGAGACCCCAACATACCTTGAAATACTTTACAATAGACATGAAGTTTCTTATGTACAATTTCATGAAGGGGACATTTTCTCAAAAAGTCTTTTTGACCTAATTAAAGATGTGTTTCATTTACTCTGGTGACTACTTTTTAGTGGAATGTGAAGCATTTAATTTTTTTAAAAATAATTCACTTACATGATTGACTATAACTGAGTCTAGATTTTCACAGTGCTACTTGTGAATTGGTCACATATATAACATGTATATTATATATACATATATTTATATATATATGTTTATACACAGTATAATGGTTCATTTAAACACCTGTAGATTATTTTACTATCTGGTCTGTTTAAAAACCGGATTAATTTTTTAAATTGAGGACTGTATATGCTGTGGGTGTTGTTTCTCTCAGAATGTCAGCATCATTCTTTCAGATCAAATTTATGTGTCCGAGTATACAGACAATGACAGTTTCTGCAATAGGTGTTTTGTAATATTTCCAGAAAGGGACTTAATGTCAGTCTTACTTGGTGTTTTGTCATTACAGGAATAGATCTGATTGTTCTGACTTGTCCTGCACCCTTTGTCATTGCTTCAGATTTTTATACTTATTTTATATACTGTAAGGATATTAACCTTTATGTAATATGTGTGTTATACATTTTT
The DNA here is from genome assembly GCA_004363575.1 of Solenodon paradoxus. Taxonomy (NCBI): domain Eukaryota; kingdom Metazoa; phylum Chordata; class Mammalia; order Eulipotyphla; family Solenodontidae; genus Solenodon; species Solenodon paradoxus. Next base: position 206,260 of record RJWH01002064.1, on the reverse strand, counting down.
CTACAACCATCATTTGCTTTTTATTTTTTGTTCAAAGGAAATCATTTTATTATTTTTTTATCATTTTTGAATCTCTAATTATAAATATCAATACCATGAATACGACATTGTTCTGGCTTTGTTGATTTGAAATGTCAGCTTATTATACTACGTTTTTAAACCTGAGCCGATTTTGTACTTCTATACTATTTCTGTTTTTTCATATGCTATTTCAGATTTGTTTAATTTCTAAAAATCATCATTATTTTAAATATCATTATGTGTTTTTTTATATTGCTCCTTATTATTTAGTCATTTGCTTTATTATGTTCCAAAATATTCATGTTGGAATTCTAACTTGAATGTAAGCATATTTGTAAAGCAATTTACAGAAAATTAGATTACTAATATAACTGACTTTCTTGAGTATATGATGTGCAAATCATTTCATTCAAACTTCCTTTAATGACATTTAGTCAAAGTTAATACATGTGACTCTGCTTTCATGTCTTAAGTCATTTACTTTATATCATTTATATTTTCAGTGCCTTTTATATTTTTATTAAGATGTTATTCTTTTTTGTTTAGTGACTTGGAAAATATACAGTCTGTTATAATTTTTAAACAATTAAATACTTAAAATTAATATTTTTAAGAGTATTTATAGATTCATAGCTTAATTGAGTAGGAACTACTGAGAGCTCCCATATATCCCTGTCTCCACACATGAACGATCTCCTCCATTATTGATTTCTCATCATATTGGTGTATGTGTTAGACATTCTGAAAAAGACAAAATTTTGGAGACAGTAACAAATTCATAGGTTAGGAACAAGGTGGGGATGAATAGGAGGAGCACGGAGAATTTATTTTTTAAAGAAAAGGTGCAGAGAGGAATGAAGGTGAGTAGAGGCAGGTAGGCAAGAAAAGAAAAGAGAAAGCACTTTTAATTGCTTGAATTATTCATCTTGGCTGTGTCAGCCAGACTCGGGATAAGAACCTGGAACCTTAGGATATATGTGGACTGTGCCCAACCCCTATCCACCAAGGCATGCCCATGGAGGATTTTTAGGGCAGAGTAGCTATTCTTATGATAAAATCATGGATATTTAACATTGCATATCAAAACCCATTTTAATTTTAATCTTTTAAATTGTGTTTTGTTTTATAAACTACTTGACATTTTTATAACATTATTGCTTTCTCGAATATAACTAATAGGTCCTCCTCAGGTATTTGGACTCAGTGTTTGTGTCCTTTCATTCAGAGTTCCCGGTTGGACCTAATAGCTAGTCTCCCAATAGCAGGCAAATCTGTTCTTTATCAAAAAATCTGTTTTCAAAGTGAATTTGGATCCATGGACCTAATCAGCTCAGACGTGTCTCCTGTCTTTCTCTGCAAATGACTTTGTTGTCCATTTAGGGTGCATTATATACTAACATCTAAAAATAGTCTCTTGCTGCTTGTATCATGAAGAAATTCCAGATACAATTGTGCTAATAAAGTCATGTAATTGTGCATATCATAGACTTATTATATAAAACATCAACTTTAAACTCTGACCTGTTTCTTCTGCTCCATCAAATCTGCAGTTCTCATCCAGAGTGTTACAAAGAACATCTCTTTCCATGCCAGTTCACCATTCCTCTTCACTAGGTATCCAGTAGTTTGGCAGGGATGAGGGAAGTGCACTTTGCACTGAGTGTGAAGGTGCAAATTCAACTGAAGATGTAACTGAGAATTGTACCTTTGTTCAAAGATCCCTTATGGAAATCCCAAAATATAATCCAAATTTTAACTAGAAGACTCTTTGCCCCTTAAATATTTAGTTATACATGATTCATAATTAAAAGTCTGATGTTAGAGCTTACCCATCACATTGTCCTCTTCTGTTTGATTTCACAATCACATAGACCATTGTTTTGTTTTCACCTCAAGGCCAATGTGGATACAAAAGTTCTCCTCAATCTGTGTTTCTGCAATTTGGCTTTTGTTAATTTTTTTTCCTTGAATATTGAGAGGTTTCTGGGAAAGAGAATCTGGTCCACCATACACGACCTTTGGGTCAATTTGTAAAGTTTTTCCTGATTCTTCCCTTGGTCTAGGAGCCTGATCCCACATACCAATTACCCTTCCTAATACATCATGCTCTTTGTATAGTATCTGCCTCCTGATACACAGCTGCTCCAGCTGCTGTTTTTATGAGGGAAGAATCCTACAGCTTTGTCTATTTTTCAAAGGCCTTCACAGGATTATAGCGAATTCTTGGGAAAATGTTTTCTATTTCATATAAAGGCAATCAACTTAAAAAAATACAATTATTTTCAGTGGTGAAACTTAATCCTGCAGTATGGAACCATTTCAGAGTCACAAAATATGTAACAGATATTTCTAATTTGAAAGCACATGTACTAAAACTTTTACTATCAGCAATAAGAACATATGGTTTGGTCTCTGAAATCAAGATTAAAGAGCTAATAGCTTTCATTTTTGCGGTGGAAATCTGTTTATATTAGCCGTTGAATTGTATGTCAACTAAGGCATCCAAGCTTTTAATTTGACACCGTTTTAAAGCCCACATGTCAATCATCATTATTTGTGTTTTTATAAGTGCTTGTTTAATTATACATTAAAACAATAGCTGATTTAACAAGTAGTTATCTATAATATCTAATATAAAGAATTTAAAAATCCTCTTAAAAGTTGTAATAAATATATGGAGGAGTACATTTTAATGAACATTCATTTTGAATTAAATTTCTTGGTGATATTTTGAAATGCATCCTTTGTTCGTTTCTAGAACATATATATATTCTATACATATATATGTGGCAGTTGTCAAGAGAGAGAAGTTATGGTTATGCACTAAAATTTATTTTACTACAAACGTAAACTCTAGGAAACTTTTATAATGTATTTTTCCCAATGGGATTTCGGTATGAATTGTACATTTTAAAAATACCATGACTATTTTTACCATGACTATTTGGAAGATTTACATCTTTCAAATGTGACATCGCATAGATCCTCCATGTTTGTAAATGACTCTGAAATGAAAGAAAATTAATTTTATTTACATTATTTTTGCTGCTCTCAAGGTCTGACATTACATCTTGCCCTTCGTTTAGATATTCTGTTTAGTGGGCACCTCCTATGCTTCAGACTTATTTTAGTTGCTGAGATATAGCAAGACCAAACATTTCCTGTTCTAGCAGCATTCACTCTCTAATTAGAAAGGCAGATAGTAAACAAGTCAAGTAGAATAGGTTATATTAAATGGTATGAAGTCTATGGAGAAAAATAAATAGGCAAAGAGGAGTAGGGGTTGCTGTCTCCGTGGTGTGGTGGAGACTGACTATAGAGTTGTCAAGGTTGGTCTCTCTGATGGGGTGATATTGAGCATGAAATAAACAATTAACCAGGTAGGTGTCTAAGAAAATGACATTCCCAAAAGGACCTGGCACAGGACTCAGCTTTCCATTTTTAGGATTAATTGGGTGTTGGTATAACTAAAGCAGAGTGAGTAGGAGGGAGAGTAAAAAGCTCCAAGCTTAGAGCTGAAGAAAGAGGTCCATGGTATTACTAAGATTGTGGTCCAAGGTAAGGCTGTGGGCTTACTCTGATTACTATGGGAAGTCACTGAAAATCTGCTGAGTACAGGAGTAACGCCTTTTCTGTTACTCAAAATAGTCACTCTGAGTATTTTTTTGTTTTAAGACTGAAGGGAGAGCAGAAAGGATGTCATAATATTTCAAAATAAAATGATGTCAGCATAGACCAGATAATAATGGAAGAAAGGATATGATCAGACTCTGAATATATTATAATATATATTGTAATATGATTGATATAGTTCGCTTATTGGCCAGATAAGACCATGAGAGTAAAAAACAGAAATGCCACTTTTATTTAGACAATTGAAAGAATAAAACTGGGTTGAGTTCATCTAGACTTGACTTGAGTAGAGATAGAGAAGATATGTAAGCATTCATCTCTAAGGAACTCCCAACATTTGGATTTGGAAAACCAGGTAAGAAGATTGAGAACAGGCAGTTAGGAAAATTAAGAGTGTTTTTTTTCAGGAGGCTCATGAGTATTTTGAGAAGAAAGAGATCAGATCTATCAATTACTACTGATTAGGTAAGGAAGATATGGACTAAGAACTGGTTGTTAATATTTATAAACTAGAGGTCCAATGATGACTGTGAAATTATTTGGTGGAGTGAGTGGGGCAAGTTCTGATTAGGAGCTGATAGAGATAAATAGTAAAAAGAAAGGTTTTGCTGTAGAAGGGAAGCAAGATGCCGAGAGTTCATGATAAGAGATAGTTTTAGATTACAAAAAAATTGTCTTTCAATCATTAAGAACCCACATATACTTTTAAAAGTAAGATTTAAAAAATTAAAATTAAAAGAACACAAGTTAATATAAAATGTGAGTCCAGGGAAAAATCATAGTCAAATAGTCTTTTTTGTAACACTAACTTTTATATATATAGGGGTGTGGGGGGGATAAGTGGAAGGTAGGTAAAGTAGATTCAAGTTTAAGTTCTATCATTTTCCTTAGGGGTATCAGCCTGTAGAAGTTATTGAATTTGTCTGGACCACAGTTTGTTTCAAACATCAATATGGCAATGATCAGTGTTTCCTCAATCAACTTGAAGTCAATGTTAATACACTTCTGAAGTTCTCAAAGTTACAGTTGACAAAAAAGGATAGACTAGGATTCAAGTGGCTACTGTTTTTACTGAGAAGCACTGCGAATTAAGGACAAGAAAATCAGGTGGTGAAATAGTCAAATTCATGCCCTCTGACATTTTATCTGGGAGGAGGGTAGTGCTAGTTGCAATAGTAAAAAAAAAAGAAACAAAATCTTAGTAATTTTTGAGTAATTCTTTCTCTCACTGTGCTCAATTAATCACAAATTTTATTGCCTAGGTATATAAAACATTACCAAAACCTATTCATTTCTTATTCCATGCTACAAATTTGATCTAAGCCACCAATCCTTTTTACCTGAATAAATGCAATAGCTTCTTAGTTATCGCTCTTTGTATTGGCTTGGTAAAAGATTCTCTCTCACCCAGAATAAATTCCCCACTCTTTCAAAGGTGGGAATCTGGACCTCGTAGTTGCCACAACAGACTTGACCACCTGTCATCACACCCTCCCCATTTACTTTGACCCCTTTCACGTTGGCTGAAACATTCAGCGCTTTGTCTTTAGGGTTTTGATGGTTGCTTTTCCTTCTTCTGGAATGCTCTTACCCAGATGTTCACTGACTTTGTCTCTTCCCTATGCCTGCATAATTGCCACCTTTAAAGAAATATATTTTACCTGTTTGATTTATTTCTGTATCCCTATTGCTGAGAACTGTGCTAGGTCTACAATGGGTAGGTAATATTTATAGAATGAGTGTATGAGTGAATGAATGAATGGATGGTTGAATGAATTGTGGTCTCTCTGGTTGAGAAGTAGGAATTAAAAAAAGTAATGAGTTACAGAGAACTCTGGTGGTGACTGATATACACAGTGAGTGAAGTGTAAATCTATTTGTCTAAAAATTACACAGTGTTATAAACTAATGAAATAATAAAACATTTAAACAATAAAAATACTTGTTTTTCCCATGGAATTGGCACGGGTTTGAATGGGACTCAGTTTAAGACAATAAGTGATAGTAAAAGAACATTGGGCCTACGTGACAGTATTAATTCTTTCAAGAGCTAAGGTGACTTGGCATGTTGGTAAAGATTAGTCGTTCTTCCTAAACTATAAAACAGAATTTGGATCAAATGATGTGTAAGATCCTGTGTAATTTTGCAATTCTATATTTAATAATTTTGCCCTTCATGTGTTGCTCTGTACCCTATCATTTATGCGAGTCTTATCAATCATTTAAGTCACTCAGTGATGAAAAATTGTAATCTAAAATTAAAGTAACAATCTTTTCAATTTCATCCTCCTAAAATGTTATTGAGTTTCTTTCAAAAGCATAAGAGAAATAACAGAAGCATAACAACAGTTTTCATACCTTCCATTTGGATCTAGTGATGCTAGATTTATCACATATCTTTGGATACATCAAGTCACAAGACTTCATGCACATGCCAAGAGGAGGGATGTGTAATTGACAGAACTCAGTCACTTGGAGTGACTCATTTTAGAAAATGTTTAACCATTCTTCCTGGTAGTAAACTAAGTTACCTAGGGCCTAACATATTGTCCTAGCAGCAGAGAAGGAGGTTTTCTATGAGACCACTTGTTGTTTTTCAGTTTGCCTAATCTTTTGGAATTGACCTCTATTCTTGCTCTCCTGGATGAGATGTGACTGTTCCAAACAGACCTAATGGCGTAGGCCTTTGCCTCAAAGGGCTGTGATTTTTACCATTCGCACATGCTGTTACTGCCTCTGCGAACATCCACTTCTTGGGGCCTACCAGTCATCTCCATACTTCCAGTCCCTCGAGTCAGGAAATCCCAATACACAGCAAGCTGGTTTCTGCTGAACCCTTGATCTTGTGCACTTTTTAATAAGCCTGTTGCTGAGACTCTTGAACATGTGACTTCTTCGAAAGACTTTAGTCTTCTACACCTTCTACACCTTCTACACCTCTAGAAATGAGGAAATATCTACACATTTCTTGGACTTCTAGAATACTACTCTGAGATTTTTTTACCATTTAACTCTCTCAGGACCTTTAATTCAACAAGATTGTACAGTTAGGGAACTTGCATCTGAACTCTTGTTTCCCCTACTGGATTCTTTCTCTGGCCCTAGGAGTACACACTGTGCTTTTCTCTTTGTGTTATGACCTTCCTGAAGTCTCACCCTATCCTCACACTCTGCTGCAAAATCTCTGTGCTCTAATTTTAGCAACTTTCTTATTACAATCTAAAGTCTGGATTGAAAATTTCAAAACATTTCCCCCCCTGCCCCTTCCTGCCCCCCACACTAAACCCTGGCTTCTATAAATTCAAATGACTTTTGCATTATCACTACTGTGCAAAAAAATCACTCCTTTTAAAGTGAGGTAAATAATGACTGCTTTGCTCTTTGTTCTTTGAGAAGAACAATTATAAATTACTTAAGGTAGAAGTAACTTTTCCTGTAACTAGAAAAGGAGAACAAATTAAATTCAAAGTAAACAGAAGATATAAATTAAAAATTGAGAAGAAATTAGTAAAATTGAAAACAGAAAATTAATGAGAAAACCAACAAAATCAAAAGTGGGCTCTTTAAAGAGGTCTATAAAATAGAGAAGCTTCTCCAAGCTAGGTGAGAAAAAGAAAATAAAAGACAAAAATGACTAAGAAGAGGGACCATTACTACTGATTCTTAGACATTTAAAGGGTAATAAAGGAGTGACATAAAAATAGAACGTCCACCAATTAGACTCCTTGAATGACAAAATCTACCAAAACTTGTTAATAAAACCATTGAACAGGCCTATGTTGATTACAGAAATTGAAACAGTTACTTTTCAAAACAGAAAGCCAGGAAATAAAAGCAGAGGAAACACTAACTCAGAGAGGTCAGCATTAACATAACAAAGCCAAAGACATTAGAGCAAAGGAAGATGAGGGACTCGTATCTCTCATGAACAAAGATTCTTAACAAAACATTAGCAAATTGAATCCCATAATATAAAAATAAGTTTAAATTCTGACCAAGTGGACTGTATTCTAGGCATTCATAGCTAGTTCAACATTTACAAAATTTATATAATCCACTACATCAACAGGCTAAAGAAGAAAAATCATATGGATGTCTGTATATTCTTGTTTTTTCTGTTTAGTTGAGAGAACTCAAGAGATTAGTTTCAAGTTTATAAATCAAGATCAAATGTTTAATTTTAATTACAAAATTAAAATCATTTGGATAATTAAAAATCTATATAATAAAATTTGTACTCAGAAAAACGTCAGTAAAATATAAACAACAATGAATGACTGCTCTTTCAAGAAAAGAAATGTTGATAATAAGAACAATATAAAATAAGAATACATATATGTCATATCACTATCAAAGTCTAGTTTTAAAGCTAATGTTACAGGTAATATAACAAGTGTCTCTATTAAGTTGATAAAAAAAGAAAGCCTTATTATGAATAGTATATATAATTTAGTTTATTGGTAAATTCTAGACAAAAGAATGAGATTTACAATTTAAGAACACACTTCTCCATTCCTTTCTCTTTTCATTACCATCCTAGTGGTCTCTTATTGATGACCCAATGCTACCTCTTCTTGAATTTTTCTTGTTAGAGCACATTTTTCTCACTGTTTCTTGAGCTTTTCTACTGAATTTCCCTAGCAGCACTTTAAATATGCTCAGACTTTCAGTCCTCAAACCTATTAAAAGAACTAGTGAAAATCAAAACCTTCACTCATGGCCTGTCAGTCACTAAACTATTTCTATCGACCTCGTTGGAAGACTTACTTTTTATTCTCCATGTCTCTACTGTTTTGTTTTGTTTTTAATTTGTTTTTGTTGTTGTTTTTAAATTTACTTCTCACTGAGAAAAATCTTGTTCCCACTCATTATACCAGTGAAAATCTGCTTCCTATAGCAGCAGTCTGCTCATAAATAAATCCAATAGATATTTTTTTGTCCCTGTCTTGGTCATTCAATAGCATTGGGCTGACTTTACTCTCTCTCTCTGGTTTCCTGTTTAATTCCCAGCACTTCCTCAGTTCAGTTTCTCCTCACATGCCTTTCTTTTACACAGTGTAGAAATGTACTGGAAATACAAGAAAATGAATGTGGGCCAGTCAAGAGTTATGAAAGAGACTTGAATGGTTAGGACTAGTTGATTGCTAAGATGTAAGAAGTAAGGGAAAGAAGGTAGTGAGGCTGATTTCTAGGTTCTGGTTTTATCCAACTGCAGGGTAGATGGTAGCATTTACTGGCAGATGATTTGAGGATGAAGAGGTTTGGGAGTGGAAATTATGGGTTTATTTTAGACATGTTGAGCTTTAAGATACTCAATTTCATGGTTTCATCACTGTTGCACCTTCAGAATCTAAATTTAACCAATTCCTGTTCTTAGCACAGTCTTTGTATTTTAACTCCATTTTCCAATATTCTAACTATACTGCTTTGATTTCCTTTAACTTTGACTCTCCCTCCTTTAATTTCTTCCTTTTTATCAACCTCTACATGTCTTCACTTCCCTTCCTAAAGGGCTTATGTTCCCATACTTCATTCACTAATGACAAAATCCTGAATCAGATATTTCCCAACTGTCTCTGCTCACATTGCTGTTAGTTTCTTAGTGTTGTTATTTTTTATGGTACCCCTAGATCAAAAGAATTATATAACCATTTCATTTATTAGATAATTGGATCTGAAATACTTAGGGTATTTATGCCCTAATAATTTAGTGACATATAAAACCAGGAAATTGAAGGAAAATATTGTTTGCTTTAATTCTTAAGCAGAATTAAGGATTTTATGGGATATATGTACCTGTTAGATATTGTACAACTTCTCATCCTTGGAATCAAGTCAGATTCTGCCACCCTCCTATTTTATACACTGATTTTCTTGCAGTGCAAAGCTTTTGATTACAGAAACTGCTGAAAACCCAGCTTCAAAAAGATACGATGTCATTAAAAGTATGAAGCATGATCTAGTTGAAACTGCAAATGACTTCCAAATAGTTCATGGGTATTTCAAGGAAATCCATGTGCATTATATTTTACCTTGACTAGACTCAAGATCTTTGAAAACAGTAACAATTTCAGTGTTATTTCTGCATAAACAAATATTTATTAAATGAATAAAAATAATAAAAGATCACATGGTGTATTTTGCTAAGTAATAATAACTTGCAGTAACAATGTAATGTGGTTATAATAAATCTTATTGTCATCACTGATAGAATTATATAATATTTACTCCAGGCATATTGTCTGTTATAACAAAACTCTGAGTAGTGTCATTCACTAAAGTTTTGAAAGCTATCCTATGCAATACCCTCCCTTACACTCATTTAACTTAGCTTTATCTATATGATAATTTAATATGAATCAAATTCATATTTATAACCAACTATCACAGTTGTGTAACTTATACTTAAATTATCGAAGTACGTACTATCTCATTATTTAGAAAAATATGTGCTAGTTTTTATAATAAAAATAAAGTTAAACGTTGAGGACTCATTCATTTGAAGTTTTTTTTTTTTAAAGCTAAACTTACTCAAGTTTATTTTAAAATAGTTGATATATGAACAGCAGCATTTGGGAGTTTGGTGATATTTATCTTGATTTACTCTGAGTGACCTGATATTGTATATGACCTGCATTATATAAAGCAGGCTTTGGATAAAAGAGAATATTCTAGGTAACTAACTCCCTTACCTCTTACAAGAAAGAAAGAGTTGGGAAATAAAAACATGTTCTCTTTCCATGGCGGAAAGAATACAACTTTTCCCCTAGGCAAGAGCCAGCAGACAGTTCTTTTCAGTAAAGGGCAAGATGACTTCAGTAGAGTCATTTCTGAAAGTCTAGGAAATAGCTTCTCATTTCCCCCTACCACCTCTCTCTAGTTCCTCCACTTCTGAAAAGGTGAAATAAAGTTGATGTGTTTATGTGAGGGTCATGCCCAAGTGCTTCTGGCCTGATTGCTCTCCCTGCTTTATTGCCTTTCCAAGCCATCTTTCTCTAGTGTTCGCTCAAAATCTCTACTACTCCATCCCAGAGATTTCTAGAATGAGCTGGCCCTATTTTAAGTATTATGTTAATATTTAATTTTCAGCACGCCCTGGTGGAGCAGTGGTTAGCTCAGTCACTTCTGAAGGCACAAGCCATATATCCTTGGGTTTGAGTCAGAGGTTGTGGGGGAAAACACTGAAGAACAACTAAATGAAAATAAAGTGCTTCTTCCCATTTCTTTCTACCTGACTGCTAGTCTTCTTTCCTGTCTGCACCTTTCCTTTAAAAAATTATTTTTTTGCATTTTCATTTTTCCAACTTTTGTGAGGTCTAGTTGACAAGTTAAACTTGTGTATATTTGAAGTACACAATGTCATGTTTTTATATGCATGTACATTGTGAAATGAGTACCACATTCAAACTAATTGACATAATAATAACCTCATATCATTATAAGTGTGTGTGTGTGTGTGTGTGTGTGTGTGTGTGTGTGTGTGTTGGTGAAAACTAAGATTCTTGTATTATTCTGTGTCTTCAAGGGAAGTCTTCCCTAACCCTCTAGGTAGGAGAGGTAGGGACCATGTATATTTGATCAGCACCTCAAACTCCTTAATGAACAAGAACGTTTGCTCACAAAGAAGATTCTGAGACCTTCTTTTAAAAGGCCCATCAAATTGAGTTTTCTCTGCATCAAAAAGTTACTTTATGAGCACATTTTTTGACTTTGGAGAAATCTTAAAAGCAAAGACTAGAAATTTGGGGAGAACTGAACAGGTCAAAGAGTGATGTAGTGCATATAGAAAAGTCTGCTAGGTCCTTTAATAATCTATAACATAAGAATCTATAATGTAAACTCTAGGAAAGAGATTAAATTTTGTCTTTATTTTATTGCTATAGCTGTCACACCTAGAACATGGCGCCGCACATATTAGTTGCTCACTAAATATTTTGGGAAAGAACGTATCAAGCCAAAATTGAGCCCTCTTGGCTGACAGACAATAGAGGCAATATTTCTACACAGGATATGAAATGAGGCCAACTCAACCCACCTTCTCCTGCTCCCTTTGTATTTGATGAAGAAATAACAGATGGGTGTTCTGGTGGAAGGTGGCAGTACTCATTTGTGTGTGTAGATCCAGATCCCATGTGCTCAGATGGCTTATGGCCCTAACCCTTCTTCTGGCAATGGATATGCCTTTGGATAGGTAATGGAGGGTTATCTGCAATTGGTATAAAACCGATCATTAACCTTGTATTTTGTGTTTATCTTATTCTCTTCAGGTTGTTGCTAGGTTTTAAACATCTCATACATCATTCTGGTCTGGTGTGAAGTCATTTGTGATACTGTGGTAGGTCTGGCAGTAAAATATGGTAATGTAGAAACGATTTCTAAGTTGTTTCTTAAAACAGTAAGGATGCTAGGCAAGGAAAAAAATTAGCTTTTGAAGCTGTGTTCTAATTGTTCTTTTTACTTTTGAAGATAAAGCAGTATGCATCTTTATGTCTGGGGGGTTATAAATTCCAGTAATAAAAATCATTAAGTAACTACACAAACAATTACAAATATAAGATGGATGTTTTCTGAATTGCATAAATCTCTAATAAATTCATGTTGGTAATACTGAGTTAAACAACTTCTTATGGTAATAAACTTATGGTAAGTAATATAGTCAAGGCGAACAAACGAAATACATTATCATTATAGATCATATATTTAAATTAATGCTTTTTGTGTGTTACACATAAAAGTCACACAAGTGTAAAATTACAAATAATTAAAAATAGATTTTGAGTGTGTTATTTTAATTTCTGTTTATAAAATTTTTATTACTGTGACCTGAATATCAATGGTTTCCAATTTTTTTATTATCCCAGATGTGAGAAACAAAGCAGATGCATAAAATGAATGCTGGAAGGGTGAAAGTGACTGCATCTTAAGTATGCACCTGTTTAATTTGCAATCTACTCAACCATCCTAGTAATATAAGCAAATAGTAGTAATTTTTTTAACACTGAGCTGAAAATTTAAATGATGTAAATATTTGTAGATCTCTTCTAACCCCAGATTTGGCAAAGTTAGTGAAAATTTGATTGATCATTGTGAAAAATAAAGGGAGGGGGAGTAGGGAAGAATCTAAAAAAGCATATTTAGATTAGGAAGTTGGACTCCTTGACATTTTCAAGCAATGCTGAGTTGAATGTTACACGTGACTTGTCTGCTTTATACTTTTTAATATTAATTTATATCTATGACATGTATTCTGTGCCAATTTTGGCATGAAATTCATTATTTTTGAAATTGATTTTCCATATCAAAAACTTTAATGAGAAAGTTGGGCTTTTACTCCACTGAGCATATAATAATTACGTTGAAGTAATAGTGATGGTTATATTTTTAAATGTGTATAGTAAACTTTTTAAACCTAAAGGACAATCATATATACACTCTTCAGCACTAAAACAGTTTAACAGAAGATGGGCAGGTATCCATATTTCTATGAAAATAGGTTGTCAGTATCACTACTGTATCACTACTAACGACTCACGACTCCCTGCTAACAGTGATGTTGTATTTTATCACATTAAGGATAAAACTAACATAAGAACCATGTGCAATGTACTCTTCCTTTCTCTATAACACTGATGGTTGGGTGAATATTCTCTCTGTGATTTTATCTGGTTGAGTGCTAGAATTAGGATTAAAGAAAGATACAGTCATCTGCCTTTTGTTGATTTTGTTTCAACAGAACTTTTTCGTTCTTCCTGTTACCACATATGAACATGGGTTATAACTTGGGGAACAATTGTTATGCAGGCAGTGGATAATTAGAGTCTTAGGAACGGCCTGGAGTATGTGAACATTTATCCAGAATGTCCTAAAATTATAGTTTAAAATATGAAAAAGAATATGCAACTGGCTTTTTTGACCCTCTTGGAAATTTCAATTCTCATACCTGAAACTATTAACATTTCAACATTCTTGACTTCTAAATAAGTTTTTTTTGGGGGGTGAGGGACAAGAATTCCTGACTCTCATTTCATTTTTAATTCTTATTCCATCACTGATCCTGTAATACTGAGTCTGATCACACCCTTCAGAGTTGAGAATCTGGCAAGATTTTGGGTGCTTTTGATCAGTCTGTTTAATCCACATAGAGTGGGAACCTACCTAACTGGTCACAGACTTTAGGTTTGTTTTCTGTAATGGAAGGATACTTATAATATGAGATGCTATTCCTTTTGGCTGGCTAAAATGTAAAACTTAATTCTGGATAAACCCAGTCAATTCTCATTTCTTCTTGGGATTGCATTGAAGTTTTAGAGAGCTTGTTAGAAATATCGGTATGTGATAAAGTGAAGGTTTGCCTGGTTCATCTGTCAGCTCTCCATATTAACCTAAAATAAGACATAATTTTTACATTTTTTCCTAATCCATAGTTTCTTTCATTAACCTCTTTGGAACAGACTATCAGGTCCCGAATTCAGTAATGCCCACAACACAAACCTATACTAGGAATGCAAACATTTTTTTCTAACGCATTTATGACTTTTCCTTCATTTCCAGTAGAGAGTATCTTTATTTCCTTTGGGACAAAAAGCCAACTTTTACCTTGCAACACATTTATCCTAATCTATTTTTTATAAATTAACTTTATTTCTTGAGTCCTGCACAATTCTAACATCTAGGTCTCAAAAATATAATGTCTTTATAATGAATTTTGAAAGCTTATGTGGAAAAACTCCAAGCATGTCTTCTTGTAACTTGGTAAGTAATAAGTGCTACCTATAGGTTAATATGTAAAGAATAAAGTAGGAATTATTCATATAAAATGGATTGGTTAAAATAATATATTGCTATGTTTAACATAAAGGAACATTCTATAAGATTAAGTTACAACATTTTTCCTCATGGATGCATCAAAATTACTGTGTTAGAATATGTTATTAAAAAGATTGTAATTGAATAACTCAATGCTTCTTTCACAATAATTGATAGAATATCTAGCCAGAAAATCAGCAAGGATATAGAGCTCCATCAACCAGTATAATCTATTCAATATTTAGAATACACTACCCTCCAATGACCAATGCATTTCAAGTGTCCACATAACAAAATAGACCATGTCCTTTGTCATAAAAAAACCTCAATAAACTAAAAAATATCAAACCCAAACAGTAAAATGAGAAATCAGGAAAAGCAAAACAGGAAAATTGACATTTTTAGCCTAAACAACACACTTCTAAGTAATGCATAAATCAAGGAGAAATTTACTAGGGAAGTAAAAATTACATTTGATTAAACATGAAAATACAATATATTTAAACTTGTGGGGCCCAGAGAAGGCAGTGCTGAAATGGAAATTTGCAGTACTAAGCGCATACATCAGGAAAAGGAAAATCTCAGATCAAGAGTCCAAATTCCCAAACAGTAAACTGAAAAAAAAAATAGTGAAAACAAGCAGCAGGAAGAAAATAATAAAGGCAAGAGCAGAAGGAAATAAGAAAGAGGAGCTTAAATATATAAAGTTGAAAACAAAATGTTGTAGAATTTAAATAAAACCAAGTTAATTTTTAAGAAATCAATAAAATTGTCAAACCTCTAACACAACTTACAAAAAAGAAGTAAATTACTAATACCAAAATAAAAGTTATCATTGAATTTTATAAAGACATTTAAAGAAAAAATAAAACAACTTGTAAAATACCATAACTGTAAATAAATTTGAAAACTTACATCAAATGTACCAACTTTTTAAAAATGTACAAGTGGTCCCAATTCACTATGAAATTGAAAATTTAAACAGCTCTATAATTTTAAGACAATCAAATTCAAAATTATAAACCTTCAAAAGAAATCCCCATATTTATTTTATTCCTCAGAGAACTCTACTAAACATTTAAGAATGAATACCAATTCTATATAATCTATACTAGAAAAATAATTATAAGCACATTTTATGAGGAGTGCATTACAGAATATCACAATTATATAAAACAATTAGGAAACCACAGAACATTATCCCTAATCGATATGATGCAAAATTTCTGAAAATTTGCATCATATTAGCACATACAATTCATCAATATATAGAAATGATTATATACCATGACCAAGAGGAAATTTTTCCAGGAATAGAAGCATGCGTCAATATTTGAAAATTAATTAGTGCTACTCACGATATTAGAAAAGATCATATGATCACACCCATTGATGCAGAGAAAATACTTGACATACTTTAATACCCACTAGTGATTAAAAAAAAAAAACATAAAACTAGGCAAAAAGAGGAATATGTTTGATGAGGAACACGTAAAGAAAACCTACAACTATCATTCTTAATGGTGTAAACAGAATGTATTTCTCCTAATATTCATAGTTAGTAATTTCTACTTTCATCACTGCTAGTCAACATAGTAGAAGAAATTCTAATTCTAGGGTAAGACAAGGAAATAAAAAGCATACAATTTGGAAAGGAAGAAATAAAATTGTTCCTCTTTGCAGATGACATAATAGTTTTATATAGAGAATCATTTGGAATTTAAGAGGTAAATTCCTTCTCAAACTAATAAGAGTACTTAGCATCATTTTAGGTTAAAAGATCAACATAAAAAATCAGTTGTCCTATATACTGTTAATGAACACTTGATAATCAGAATTACAATATTATTTGCAATTCAAAACAATGAAATATTCAGTAAATCTAACAAAATATTTATACTGGAAACTGAAAGCTTAGAAAATATAAATTGAGATACTTTCTTAGTGGAAGAATCAATAAATTTAAGTTGCAAAGATTTAATGCAATTTCTATCAAAATCTTTAAAAGATATTTTTTTAACTAGATGATGGTCTGATTTATATGGAAAAAACAAAGACCTAGAGTATGAACTCTGTAAAAACCAGGGATAGAGTGGTAGGAATTGAGTTATCCAATTTCAAGACTCCTACATGAGTGATTAATAGCAATCTTAGTATAAATGCAAAAGGAAATTAAAGTCAGTAGTTAGAAGAACACACATATATGATAATAGTAAACATTAATAAAAATGATATTTTGTTGCTTTATAGATTTTATATGTGTGTAATAGGGGCTGTCATTTAGTAACATGTTTTCTTATTAATGAGAGGTCATAATCTCTTTGCCTGCGTCATTGGGAAGGCTAAAGCTAGGAACTAGCAATTATATATTTAAATAAGAGTTGATCTACAACCAAAATTAAAATACATTCTCATACTAGGAGCTATCACTGTTCCTTTCCAACAATTTCAGATTTTCATTTGGCATACCAAAATTAAGCCAAGTTTGTTTTGATTATCACTGAGTTACATCTTCATTCAAGCACAAATGGAAGATTGAAACGTCACTGAGGAAGTTCTAGATGAAACGTCTCTTCCAATTTAATGTGTTCTAAAAATGTTTTCCCTCCGTGTATGTTTTCCGTAAGTGTTCAATTTAAACAATGTATTGTGTAACCGGAGGTGAAATATAAAGTGGAAAAAATTGAGTTGCAATTAAATTACTGTTACTTTGCCTTACAGTATGTGATACTTTATAGGATTTTCACATGTCCTTGTTTTAGACAGATTTGAGTATTTTAATTAGCTGTAGCTTGGATTCCATGCAAAGATACAAGGTTTTTAAATGAAAACGAGGTTCTGGGCACTACATAGCATCATATAAATGATTTGTTTCACAGAATGACTTTGAAAATCAGGAAGGACTTGACTATTCCATCACAGCATTCTATAACCCTACCCTGGGCCAATCTGGTGATTGTTTCCAAGGTACCCCCTTTATTTAAAGCAGTTTGACTTTAACCTTATTATGTTTTGATAATAATATAATACAGAGACATGACTGAGTGAAGCTGTTGGGACAAAATAGCATAAATATAATTATAATTTCAAGTCAAGTCTTGTGCATTTTATATTGATAACCATATTACTCTAGGAGAGCACAGTTTCTGAGAATGTTATTTTTAATTGAATTTTTTTATTTTTAGATTCTATTTTTGTCTCTTAATTGAAAAATCATTTTAGTTGTTAAATTATTTCTTCATTTAGGAAAGAAGATTTGGTTAAGATCTTGTTAGAAAGTTTCAATTATCTTCTTTTAGCTTTTGCTGTTTTTGCTATCTAGTTGACTTTTTCATTAGTTAAAAACTATCTGATATGGAGAAAACAGGGTTTTTTTTTTTTTTTTTTTTTTTTAAATCTAATTAAATCTTTCCTCCAAAATGGAGAAAATGACCTAGCTTATTATATTTAAAAAAATGCATTTAATGCTGGCACTTTGTCCTTTCTAAAGTTTCTATGTTGAATTGTGCTGTATCCTACACGTGACAGACTACTGTGAAAAACTGGTAAAAATACTTTAAAATAAAATGACAGGGATTTTTTTCATTTGTGTGAAATAAAAAATTGTAAGTGGTTTTCCAAGAAAATGAGGCAGCAAGGAAGGTATGTGTAGCTTAATGAAGACTATGGTACTACGAAAGAGTAAGTTTTTTAATAATAAAGACCATACTTTGATCATAGTCACAAGAGAATTTAGAATACTATTCTAATCAAAATTGCTATTTTTTCTTGACTTAACAGAAGCTAAAAGAATATTAGGGCAGGTTACCCAGTTTCAATTGCAGGATTTCAGTTTTTCCAGGATCTGTGAAGCTTACTGTTCAAAGTTATTAGAAGACATCAACTTCAAAATTCCAGTGGTTTAAGACTCTAATATATGTCCTCCTATAAGCCGAAGGTTATCCTACACACAGTGATTCTCTGAACTGGGTTCCTTTCTTCTTGAAGATTTGCATGTTTTTCATCTCATTTTCCTTTTTAACTCACTGGAATGATGTGAAATGAGTTCTACTCTCAGGTCTGTTTGCTTTCGCTTCCCTACATGCAGTGCTCATCTTTTCTCCATATCCTCTTCTATTCTACTTTTCCACTATTAAAAATCTATCCGTCTTTCCTATCTTAATACGATTACCTCTGACTGCTTTCAGAATGAATGATGCTAAGAAGACACAACTCCTCTTAAATATTCAGACCCAGGAGGAACACTCATAAGTTCTAGCTGTAATGAGTCGATGGCCTTGGGACACAGAAAAGTGGAAGAGGGGCTTTTAAGCCAAAGGGAATAAAATCAAAACAAGGAGGCACAGAACTACCTGGTATATTAAAAAATGCAGAGTTGTCTGCTGTACCTCCAGAATGTTGTGATACAAAATGTGTCATAGGAAGTGGAGCCAAAAGATAAAATTTAACTAAAATATGAAGGATCCTAAGAAGGGCTGAAGGGGTATTTATGGACATGACTTATAAACACAATATTTGTAACGCTGTTGGGGACAGGGATTATGAGTGTGGTTGAGGCTTAGGGAAATGGATAGGTTCCCAAGTAAGCCTAGTCCACAGGGCACAACATTCTTCACCTACTTTGTAAGGAAGAGGAAGTAGCTTCTGGTTCTCCTTGCATCTGAGAGTTAGCTAAGTGCTGCATAAAAGGAACCAGCTGGGGAAATAAAGATACTGAAAAGTACACAGCTAAATCTAGGTGTTTTATTATGATCAGGATTCTCCATAATATCTTTGGAAAATATACAGGTATATGTATAATCTTTGGCAATAAGATTTTAGCCTCATAAACAGTTTCCTCCCCTCAATAATACCTGCCATAAGTAACCTATTCCTATGACTTAGGCAATATGTGTATATAGTGTGTGAGTGTGTGTGTGTAACCTCAACCTGTTAAAATAATTAACCTATAAAGCAACATCGTGCCCATTTCAAAACTTTTTTTCTAGGATATCTTTTGCTTCTGGACTGGCACACAAGAATTTAGTTGCATTATAATCTAAATAGATAGGTTTTATCTGTGAACTCCAGCGTCACTGTTAGGTGTTTATTGAGAAGTTGGTATCCAGTTACAGCCTGGAGAACTTCTTAGCTGTAATCTGAAACTGAATCCCACACACACAGGATAAAGAGCGACCAGAAAGTAGAGGCAGACCACTCCAGATTGGCTGTTGTTCATTTTAATGAACAAGGGAGCTTATGATTTTTGTCTTGGGGAAGACCACAGATGGGTTGTTTTCCAAACTCACCTGCCAAATCTTAAAGGTTTCAAAAGAGACCTTCACTGGATTCAGCCACATGGCGGTCACATTCCCACATTAGTCTCTCAAGCCTATAGCCTAGGGTGGCCTCTGGGGGCAGGGCACATGGGGAAGGAATAGAGAGCTTCTGTTCACCGTGGGTCAACTGATGGTCATCTCTTGATGGCCTCTCCCAACAGTTAAGATTTATGGCAAATAAATGTCGTCTTAAGATTAGCATGATACACATCTTATTGTTGGTGTCATGTCTCCACTGAAAAGTTAATGATAGATATGAAGGTCCATTGTTATTTAGTCCTGGTTCTCCTTAGAAAAAAGGTATAAAATAGCATGAAGCTGCACATATAAGAAATAAGCATCATTAGACCTCCAGTGCTATTGCTTTAAATGCAACCTAGAATATAATAAGTCTTATTTACCAGACTATTACTACTAATAATTTATTTTCTAGTATGTCATAATATAACAGAATTGCTTTTACTTTAATATGTGGATAATTGGATAGCCAATATTAGTGATAGTAACACATAATTTTGTGTTAATTTTCATTTATTTTGTAAGTAGTACAAAGTGGTGGCATGTCATCACAGAAACTTGTTTTCTGGTTGTTCAGCAGCCCTGAAAACGCCAGTTCTAAACAGCTATTTGCAGTGAGTAGTGCGAGCATCCCTGTGGGGAAAAATGAATATTGAAATATTTCTCTTTTTTATTTTGGGTTTTCACGGATGATGAAAGTGCCTTCAAGGAATGAAGAGAAAAGCTACATAAATTGAATTATAATAGCACAACAAAATACCAAATTAATCAAAATTTAGATGAAGTCCCAATGTTGCATGAAAAGAAAACATTTGTTTGTTTGTTTTAACTTCTCAGTTAATTGCCATGGATTGTGTACTCACTGTCAAACTATGGGAAACTGACAATTATTGTTAGAAGATAATTTTATTTGTGAAGGCGGAGAGACATTTATATGCATAAGTTGGGGCTATGTAGCTATTATGCAGCGTGTGCAGCCGTATCACGCGCTGTGTTGGAGTAGAAAGGACTTAGTGCTCTTCATTCCAAATGACACAAAAGGTTTGCTTTAATGTTTTCCCATTAGAGAATACAAGGATTCACCTCTCTCTGGCGGACAAATGAACCAGTACTCTGTTGCCTGTTCTTGGTATTTTAAAAATTGTTTTGCAAATTGAGGACACTGAAGAGCTATTTCTAAATAATAGAGCATTTCCAACACTGTAAAATTGAGAAAAAGTTATTATTCCTTGAGGAATGTTTGCTTAATTGTCTAGTTAGAGAACTTTCAGGACTGTACATTTTTCACATATCAGATTAGCAAAGCTTGAAAAGGTGAAACCCCACGGTTGGTAGGGTGCGGCACATCAGGCCTCTGATGTATGATCATGAAAGTGCAAGTTAACAATACCCTTGTGCATGGGAATTCTCTAAGAAACTTCTTTCTGTTTATTTCTTCTTGAAACAATCCCATTTCTATAAATAGCACTAGAAGGTTCACCTCCACAATTCTGGGTGGTGGGGGGC
This sequence comes from Solenodon paradoxus, assembly GCA_004363575.1. NCBI lineage: Eukaryota > Metazoa > Chordata > Mammalia > Eulipotyphla > Solenodontidae > Solenodon > Solenodon paradoxus. The sequence goes on along the minus strand of RJWH01002064.1, from coordinate 184,958 downwards.
AGACATGATGAACAAGTTTAATTAGTGTGGGGTGGGATTCTTTATAAAAACAAGAGAGTGGGTAATAAATTTATGTTCATCAGTCTAGGCTAAATGGAACATTAAAAACTGTAGATGTACACAGACACATAATTCTCTCAAGAAATGAACAGCCTTTCTATTATAGCAAGTTTCAAACGTAGTTGTAACTGATCAAAACAGGAGGTGCAGGATTATTACTTGTGTTATGTAAAAATAAAAAAGACATGGGAATATATACACACATTAGCATATACCTGGCTATGATAAACAAAGAACTAATGAAAAGGAAAATGATGAGGAAAAACAATGGAAATGAGTTTGGAATGAAATCAAGAGTTTTCTGAGTATGCTTCTAAATGATGGCGTTGAACTTTGATGATTTTACATATATAAAAAAAGACAGACAACAACGGCTGAAATTGAAAACATTAGAAACAGAAAGAGTAGAGTACTTTTAGAAACTAAATTGACATGGCAATTTTGAACATCAAAGGCAAGAATAATCCAGCAAGAGAATTCATGAAGGACTTTGATTATTAATCATCATAATTTATAATTTCTTCATACTATCATGATACTGAAACTCTCCATGGACATTCTGTTTGCACATAAAGTTTCACTCAATACTTTTCTCTGGAACTAAGCTAGCAGGTTATAGAATGACCTTTCTAGTGTGTCCTCAAAAAGTTGATCATTTTCATTTTTTTAGGAGATGGTTGTTAAAATAATATACTGTACCCACTGACATGCTTGTAAGCTCTGATGAGCCCAAGTGACTAAATTTATGTTCTGATTGCTTTATTCATAAAGTGGAGAATTTTTCAAAGAGGTCATTGAAGAGAAGATAAATAGGAACTGATTAAAGCACAAACCAGGTGTGCAAATAAACACCATAATCTCATTTTAACTTCCCAGTGCCAGTGCCATGCTGAGGTAACAGTTTATCCATCTTTTGTAGGCAGTCCAGGATTCCTCAGTCCTTCCCAGTCAGGGTCAATCCCAGCTGTGTGTCATGTCATCCCACAAATTGCCAGCCCACAGATACTTACTCATGCTTCTTTTAGGCTTGGAGACCTACCCTTCTCTAACATTAAATCCCAGAACATCTGGCCTGGCATTCAGAATCTTGAGGTTCTCATTTTGTTGACCTCTTGAACTCACTGAAATGATCCATTGTAAGGCCTGATACACTTTTCCCTCCTGTACATGTGAAGTTCATCTCTTTGTTTTTTCCGCATCCTTTCTACTTTTCCACTGCTAAAATTTTATCCTCCTCTCCTAACGCAGTAAGATTACCTCTTAATGTTTTCATGATGAGAACTTTTAAGAAGCTATTTATTCCTTTATCTAAACCTTTGTCATATATAACTCAGTTTACATTAGAACATTTTGAAGTTTGCTTGAAGTGATTCAGATCTGCTCTCCCAGAACTGAAGCCATCACCCCTCCATTACCTGACCTTCCACTGACTGTTCCTCGTCTTGACCCCTTCCAAAGTACAGTCTTCCAAAAGGATTATAAAGCTAAAAATTCCTCTCCTTCTAACACTTTCCATAATTTGGTAAATTAGATGTTATTCACTTAATGAATCATCATAGTGAAGTAAAGCATCCAGTTGAAAGACATGTAGTGATCTAAAATATTTAAAAAAAATTTAGATTTCCATTAATTAAATTTAATGAAAACCCATGTATATTTTAATGCATAAGAACATAGAAATATTAAAATAAATGAAATCACAAATTTATCTTAAATAATTATATATACCCAGAATAAGAAAATTACATCCAGCTATTTTCAGTACAAGATATCAGTTTAATGGAGGTAAGTAAAAGTGATAAGTTACTCTTCAAATAGTAATCTTAAAATGCTCTCATGTATTTTTTTACATACTTGCTGTATAGTGTTTCAAACCTTCATGAATCGTTTTAGAGCAGTAATTTCAAAGAAAAGACAGAATGTCTGAGGTAGTAAAACAATATAAAAGTTTAGGTACTAAATTCCTCCTACATAGAAAAGTAGACCAGCTTCTGTTTTTAGCTCCAAGAGCCAAATGTCCTGGTAGAAATAATGGTTAACACATGAATACAGTCAAAATATGGTTTCTCCACCTATCATGAAATTCAGTTCTGCATACTACTTGCAGATGCATCCCAAGGGTCTACCTCAGTACCTGGTACATATAATAGTTAAATGCTCAATAAAATGTTTATTGATCTGAAGCCAACTTTTATAAGAGAGACAGTAACAGTTTGAGTCTGAGTTTTAGAGTTTATTTTTAAAAAGTGTTTATTCTCTCCATATAAAAATGATTTAGTTGAATTTCAAAATGGGTTCTTCAGTTCTTCTACTACATAAACTTGGACTCCGAGTTGTATTTTGTACTTGTGATACAGGAAACCTCTGCCTTACAAATGAGTATTACTACAAAAAGTTGAATGTATTTTTTCACTATTATGTGTTTTTTTTTTTTAATTTAACATTCATTGAGGTAACTTTGCTTTGCAAAATAATATAAATCCATATGTGTAAGGATCCTATTCCTTATTGCCAAGAGTTCTTCACCATTGTCCATGGGATCCCACCACCATTGTCCCCACCCTGCACCCCCTTACTACTAGTGTCCAAGGGTTGGTTTTATTTAGTCTGATTTTTGCTTTGTCTCTTCATGTTCTCCATTATATTTCGCTAGTGTAATTTAACAGTTCCAATCTGTAAATATTTATTGTATGTGTACTATACATAATTGCTATGTAAATTCCTAAGATTAAAACAGTGTTTAAATACTGGATCTCAGTGTATAGTGGAGGAGACACATGTGTAGAGAAACACTTTCGGTGCAAAACTGATAATCACATATATAAAGGAGAAAACATTAACAATGTGGTATTTGAGTATGAGGTAAAATATTGTATTTGGCAGAACAAATTATTAGTAGTAAAATTATAGGACATGGGAAACAAAAAGAAAACTCAGTACATTTTAAAATCTAATAATAGGACCTGAAAGCTAAGACTATGTTTAATTGTTTAAAAAGAAAAATGAATAGGTTGGGTGAACCATTTGTGAGGGTTTAGAAGGGTAATTTTGGAATACTTTTAACTGAGAAAGCATTGAACTAAAATTTTTTATATCAACTTTCACTTGAAAGTTTGGATCCTAATTTTTCTTCTGGATATCTGTGCTGTAACCAAATTACATCTCTTTATATGTAATTTGATTTTATTATTTAAACTATATTAAAACAATATACTTTATGAAGTTTTTAACACTCGAACCTCTGCTTTGTATTTTTACCTAAATTCTGGAGTGGCCATCATCACTTAATATCTACTTCCCTCTTAGCTATAAACTATGGTCAAGAACAGAATCGATATTTCATTGTTCTTTTAAGTTCTTTCACAGCATATGGCTTAGTACTAAACAGTTTCAATACATATTAACTGAATGGTGTTCCTTGAACTTGCAAATAATAACCTACATTTATATATAAATGTTATAAATGCTGTATTGTAAATTTATGATAAAGGTTAAATGTTTATTTCTAAGTTATTTGAAGGTGGGAGAGAAGTGGCTTTACCAGTGAAGGATGCATGAGAAAATGGAAACAAATGGATAAAAATATCTGCTAATTAATTTACTCATTCATTTCCATGATATTATGTTCTCTGACTTCTTAAACTAGTATGCATTAGAATATTTTGTGGGATACAAATGATAAGCTTTATCTATGAAGTTAACTAATTTTACCCTTTAAAAAAATTCCCTTAATATATTAAATGACATAGTAAATTCATTCATACTTATTTGTCCTCATAAAATTTGTTTTGCCCCTCTTGAATTCAAACATTTATTTTTTTCTGGATAGTCATTCATTTATTGATTTACTAACTCATTTGTTCTTTTCTTACTTCATCATTAATGTTCTGAAAAGCCTTGGAAAAGAATAAGAAATAATACTTAAAAGACTGAAAGTCAATCAAAAAGGAGATGCATGTATGTGTGTATATACACACACATGCATGGATATACACACATATGCATATTTATATCTCTGTATATATAAAGACTGAGTTATAAAACAATGTAAATAAGCATAATGATATATAACGTACCTTGAGAGGACAAAAGGAGATATTAATTTTATTAAGGCAAAGTAGGTGAGAATATAGAAAAGGCTTTGTAGTGGGGTTATTAGAATTGGTTACTGAAGAAAGAATCCAGTTTATGTCTTAATATAATTTTCCAGCACCCTAGATGGAACATTTTACTTAGCACTGTGAAGTGCCAAGCCTCAGAAGGGGCACAATTGAATTAGACAGAGCCTGTGTTCTATCGGGGCTCTCAGGATGGGAGGGTGACCAGAAGTATACGGAAATTATTTACAGATGAGTATGAGTCTTCAGATCAAATGTGTCTCTCTGTTCAATGCTATATCCATGGAAATGAATTCAGGGCTTGGTGCTAAATAAATGTGTAAGAACACTTTTTAAAAGGTCACCACCAGAATCATGTCCATGGTGTCTACCATGAATAAAAGTGGACTAGACAGTTGACTAGGAAGTTCTCTATGGACACCACTTTCAGGAATAAGATGTATGTGTGAGAGCTGCTGAGAACCAGGCTCTGTGTTTCTTCCTTTGCATTCCCAATCCCACTCATCTAACCATCTTCTCATGATGAATTAATTGGGGTACCAGGATGTTAAATTACTTGTCAAGGGCTACAGACTTAATAGTACCTAGATATCTCTGATTCACCAAAGACGCACTTTCTTCGTCGACATCAACATTTTCTAAAAGACAGCGTACTTGAAAATGACTCCATAGTCACACAAAAGCATTTATTAAAGGCCTACCTAATAACCAGTTGAATAAATGGAGAACATAATAAAAAATATGCTCATTATGATTTATTCTATGCATCACCAAAATATATTTGATTGCTGTTCTCCATGGTTTTGCTTTTGAAGGCATTTTCTACTACTGGGATCCATGATAACATGATTCATAAACATGATGAAAGGAATTTGCCTTGCTTCCTGATTTACTGTTAGTCTTTATTTATCTTAGAAAAATGACCTATTTCACATGAACAGAACTCCCAAATTAGAATACTTTTATTGAGATTAGTAAATGTTTTATGGAAGAATTTGGTCACTTTCTATCTTCCATGTATTACTAATACATAAAAGGGATATAATAATCTTCAGAACTTCAGTGTTTAACCATTTAGAACTTTTAAAATGAGTTTCAATTAATACTTATTAACTTATTTATTTCCCCAATAGTTATTAAATTCTCCAAATCATACTTCAGTACTGAGCATAGAACAGTGGATCTCTGAAAAGTACATATTTTTGGAGGTTATAGTCCATCAAGGAAGAACATAAAGTTACTAACCAAAAATAATAATATGGGCATTATAGTAACACATAGCAGGGAAAGTTTTTTTTCAATATAGGGTTTACAGAAGGCCTTCTGTAAGAAGTTACACTTTAAGTTAATCTCACTAGGATGAGACTACCTTCTCCAGCAGAGAGGGGAAGGAATGAATGACCGAGTGAATGTACCCATAAAATAACTGAAAGTCAAGAAAAAATAAATTTGAATAATGTGAAGAAATTTAATATTGTTGAAGAATTAAGCAGAAGGACATTGACAAAGAATAAGTAGATAGACCCTAATGCAGAGGGTTTTGTATGCTATTTAAAGACATTTAGCTATGTCACAACAGTCAGAAGCTCTTAGTCATTGATTTTTAGATAGGACAATGCTGTGTTGAGGAAGGTCACTTTGGCTGCAATACGAGAAACCTCTTACAAGAGAACAGAATGTGAAGTAAGAAGGAGATATTTTGGTTGTACTTCAAAAGAGAAACAAGGGAGACAGGGACCTCCATTTAGGATTTGGGCATAAAAGTGTTGGGTAGCAACCAGAATTGCCCAAGACTGGACAATGTACGTGGTGTCAGGAGTTGTCATTGATGTTGTCCAGAATTTGATCTTAGGCTATGGGGTGGGGAGGTGGTGTGCCTTTACTGAAGCAGAGAACATGGAAGAAAAAATTTTTTGGTGTTGATATGATGGGAGAGAATGAGTTCAGTTTGGCATATGTTGAGTTTAAAGACCTTCAAGTGATGGAAAATAATAAGCCTCAAAAGACATGGAGAAGGACTGACAAGAGGTAGAGGAAGAAAACCACAGAAGTGGTATGAAGAGAATAAAGCATTTTCAGAAAGATAAAAGTAGTAAACACTATAGGATGAAACTCAGAGAAATCAATGTATGATGTCAAATATATTGGAAGGATTTAGCAACAAGAAGTTCAACTATCCTTTGCAAGGTCACTTGAAGAGAATGAGAGAAAGATTAGATTAAAACCTCAATGGCAAGTAACTTCTTAGTTAAATGTGAAATAAGCAACATATTTAATAATTTGATTTAATAACTATATTTTTAAAGGTGACAGGAAAGCTAGAATAAAAACTAGAATGAAAGAGTTAATCAAAGGGATAAGTTTAAGAATCAAAAATAAAATAAAATTGGGGAGACTGGAAAATTTTTAGTTTAGTGATGACAGAAAAAGTTTTTGGAAAGAGTGTGAAAATACAGTTTACAGATTGACTATAAAAAGAGATAACCAAGAATACAGGAGGAGGCAGAATCAAGAGTTAAGGAAGAGAAATTAACCAGAGTAGAAGAAACATTTCTAATAAATAATGACTGAAGGAGGCGAGCAAGGAGTGGATTCAAGGAAGATTTTATTTCATGATAGCACATCTGATGGGATTCCTCTCTAATGATTTTATTTTCTCTAAGAAGGAAGATGTAAGAAACTATAAAATGACTTGATTTGACAAATTACCGTATTACCCTTTAATGTGCTTATCTAAAATTGGATAATAGTAATATTAATTGACTGGTTTCCTCTCTAGAGAGCAAATGTGCATATAATTGGAAGTTACATACTGATATCAGAGGAAGAGGAGAGCCTGAGTATCAAGGCTGGAGATAGTGTGTCATTTCTTACCTATGTATTCAATGATTGACTGTATATTCTTCTCTCAGTTCTACCACCCACCATCACCATTGCCGCAAGACTGTCATCACCATTGTGAAACACATTTTAGCATTGATGTACCTCAGTCGCTGTTATAATAATTCTACATATATTATATGTCTCTGAATCATCGTAAGATACATATCATAAAAGATATTTAAATTTTCTCATAGGTGAGTAATATTAATGTTCCTACATTCAAGTTGAAGAAACCAAAACAAAGTTCAAATAACTTACCTAGGGTTATTAAATAAGCAGTTAGCCAGGATTCCATCCAGCAATTTAACTACAGAGCCCTGACCTTGACTATTAAGCTGATTAGCAAGTTCAAATTCACTCAGCATTTGAATGGGTTACTTGGAAGCCAAAATTGATAAATGCCTTCCATAGCAGCTTGGAGAAGAGCTAAATTGATGAATATTCCAGGAAGTAAGAGAGCCAGCCAGAGTGAAGGTTTGGTCATCTTCCTTATAAATGAAAGCACATTTTCAAACACCTAGTGCTGGTTAATAAGTCATATAACATATATCCTATATATTTTAAGTAAATGAAGTCTTTTATTTTAAAACTACCTTAATCAAGTTATCAGGAGTCACTTTATACTTACTTAAAAAGTTAGTAAATAGTATTTCACTCATTAACATTTTGTGCACACATACTTGACCAGATTCCATTTTAGCATTTATCTTTCAAGGGTAAATTAATTTGTGTACTCTACTATGGAGAACCACTTCATTTATTATAGAATGTTCATATCTTGTTTAACTTTCATTCAAGGAATGCAAAAAGGTAGGACTACCTGGGAATTAAAAAGTAAAATTCATTTCTATAGTTTCCTAGCACTAGATCCCCTCAGGTTTTGAATAACAATAAAGATCCATAGCTGACAAAACTGGAAGAATGTAAACTTTTGGATCTGTTATACCTGGATGATAGTATATTTGTCATCATAAACTTGTATTTTGTTCAGGATGAGAAATAGGGCCTGATTTTGGCTTCATAAAGACATGCCGCATTTTTGTTCCATGTACTCAGCTAGTGAACAAAACCAGGCCCCTGCAGTATCTCTTCAAGCCAACGGGATCTGTGTCCCTGCAGTCAAGCAGAGTCAGTCTGTCTCTAGCCTCTGATAACCGTGAAAAACCCATCCATACATTTTCTACATACCAGACTAATCACAGCTGAGGGGAAATATTGTGTCCCTGACTTGACATTATCAGTTTGATAAGTTTAAATGGGAAAAATGCTTTTCAATTTTTTCCATAGTCATTGAAACTGATATTTTAATCTAACCAGTAACCTTAACATTTGAGTGGCATTCTAGAACTACTCTCTCACATCGTTTTAATTCTCCCCCCACTTGGTGAAATGACCTATACTTCTGTGCTGATGAGCCAGTAGTCAATTCAATATTTGCATCAAAGGTTTTGGTCAATAAATTTCAGTGTAATAAATACAAACAACGGAGAAAATGTATGTTCGCATGTCTGAAGTATCTTCCGAAAGTCACTAGGAAAGGATAGATCAATATCAGCATTGATTGTCTGTTGTTTTTTATGTAATATATATTTTCATAAAAATGCCACAGGGCAATACAACTTTCTTCTCCTTGAGCTTTATACTTTGTGAAGTAGTTCAGAGAGTTCATAGCTTCCAACTTTGATGGAATTGTTGTCACTGCAGGGTCAATCATCTTTCTTCTGATACTTGCTTACAAATCGAGACTCAGTTGGGCCAACTGATGAGAAGCAGTAGTGCAGGTGCTTGTCCTAGTTTAAACGTATTTGGTATTCAACTCCTTGAAATAGTGTTTACTTACATGATGCATTATTGTTTACAGAGGCCTGCCATCTCCATTTCTCTTTGCTACAGAACTGTAGCTGTAATTTCTGAGTCATTCCAAAGGTCTTCTGCTTAAGAACATGTGCATCATTACTCCTGCTGAAACTGCACTTCTTTGGACATCGTTATTGCTTCTAGCTAAAATAATAGGGAGAGGAGATATGTTCAGATATAAGAATTGGTGAAATATGTTTCTCTTAACAAAGACCTCATCAGGAGTCTAGTGGAAACCAGTGATTGCTTTTCAGTGAAAAGCTCTTCCTTAGATGTTGCTACTTGACCCTATTGAACTTGGAGGCATTTTTCACTCCTTGCTTTTTTTTCAGGAAAGGCAGCACGAGTATTCATAGCAGTTAGGTGGGGAAAAGAATAGTAAGCGCCCTGTTTCCCTGCTATGAATCCACCATGTAAAAATTGAGCATGCTTAACTTGTCACTTAACATGTCACTCCTTCTCTGAGGTCACTTCAAGGATATTCCTTTGCCTATAAACTCAAGATTTCCTCACATGGTCCATAGGCTAAATAACCTCACCCTTGAATTCTTTCCCAACATCTTTTCCATTCTATTGCCCACTTTAGCAACCAGGCTGTTTTTGTTTTGATTACTTATGTCATTTCAAGGTTTTCAGTTGCTTATTCTAGAATTGCAGTTATTCTGAATATTTAGATAGCTGGTTTATTTCCATTGTTTGCATTTTAACTCAAATGCTAGTTCCCTAAACAGGTCCCCACTCACTGGAGTAGCCCCCTGAACCATCCCTTTAGTCATTCTGTATCCCTTTATCTCATATTTTCTCATTACACTATCTCATTACACACTATTGATCATCTGTAGGTATTTATCTAATTTCTCTCTTCCTAAAGCTCCAGGATGTGAGTTCCATCAGAGTAGAGACCAAGTTATATGCATTGTTTTATCTCCAATGTCTCAAACAGCTTATGACCCCAGAATAGGCACCCAGAAAATTTTGTTAAACCAATGAAAAGAATAAACTTGCTTGTAAATGTTTTTCTTGAGGAGAAAGAAGGGAAACCATTTAAATGATTGAGGTCAAGTTTTGAAAGTAAAGATTCATCCATCTTCTGAAACCTTTTTAGAGTCTTTCTTAAATGTAAGTTTGTTGGCATCCCTGAATCTTTTAAAATTTACTTTATACATTGTCTTTAGTAATGGGACGTGTTTCTGTTGGAAAACTGATTTGGACCATAATTCCAAGTGTTGACGGATAACCACCTGTAGTGAATGGCTAGTTTGGCCTCTATTCAAGTTGCAGAAATAAAAGGAGCCAATTTAACTTTCAAGATTCCAGGTTTTTGAGGAAAGGGGTTAGATGAGAGCTAATTTTATAGTTCTCTGGGCCAAGACAGATGGTGAGAGAGAGAAGTAGGTTTCAGGCACACAATGAAGAAAGCTCTTACAGAGGCTCAAAACACTGCCCAATTCTGCTGGCCTGTTAGATGTTCTCATCTTCATTTTCAGTGGATATTGCTCTCTCGTGGGTCTGTACGCATCAGCTACCATCACTGCTCTTTTTGTAGTGTTTATCTATCTGTCATCTGTCATCTGTGTATCTTAGTGTGGCTATTTAAATACCAAATTGAAAACATGTCATCATTACTAAGTTAATACAACGTTTTAAAATATAAGAAACTCATCTTTCCTCAAAAGACTAAGAACAATGATTCCAATATCTAAGACACTTAGTGATCATAAAATATATGGAGAATATATTAATGACACCTCTTATCCATTTGGTTACTGATCAGAATGTCTAGTTAACGAGAATAAGTTAGTGAAAAGACTAAAGGATGTAACCGAGATGAGCAGCATGTATTTTTTACTAGTCAAAGGCAATTCATTATAGTTACATTATGGCCTTAGCTTCTGTGATGCATAACTTTGTCGCCTTTATATCCAACTTCATATCTTCTCTTTGACACCTAGATCCATGGGATGCAGTTCTTGTTCTTCCCTTCATATGCTCTTCACTTCAGCACCTGGTCAACTTTCATGACTTCGTATCACCCCCTAGGAGTGTTACAGTACAATCTATGTCTTCTTCCCATTCTCTTCTGAATTTCAATCTTACCTTCATTGTACATGGATGCATTTTAAAATTTATCATTTATTCTGAAAATCATATGCTTGTTCTTACTACTTTATTTTTATAATTCCAAGTAAAATGAATTCATTTTTATGTGATATCAACTCTAGATTTGAAACTCTGCATATATGAGACTAGTCTAATCACTATACTCTCACTTTCCGTGTCCACCAACACGACTGACCTGATAATGCCTAGTTTGCAAACATTATTCATCTACACCTTTATCAGTATCACTTCTTAGCTTAAGAATTAGCAGTGACACCATATTTGCCATGATCAAATAAGAAGCCAACATTATTTGTGTGTGAACTTGCATAACTAGTTTTATAATGGAATATTATCTTCCTTTTTAATGAAATTTAAATTCATTATTTAAATGGAAATAAGACATTTTCACTTTAACCATATTTTCAAAGTTTTTCAAGTTTCATTAAGCTCATATTATTCAAACAAATAGATGTAGATGCACACCTACACCATCCAAAAGATGCTTCATTTTTCCCCAAATCCCTGTAGATTGCTCCATATCATTCTCAGTTGATACCTTTGTGTCTACTCCCTCCTACTCCTTTCTTGCTTACTTCCTTTCTGCATTCCCCCCTTTTTTCTTTCCTTTGTTAAATGCATGTAAGAAATTTGCTCAGATATCTTTAGATTTTACCCATTTTGATCATTTATTTCATAAAATGGCATTTTTGTTTGAATATGATTGATTGGAGTATTCAGATCTTAAATATTTTAATTTTATTTCAGTTTTATATTTTTTCTCCAATAAAATATATTCTTTAAGAACATGAAAGTTCAAGCTTTCAAGAACACATTATAAAGCTATTTTATAATTTTTCCTTTGACAATCCATGACTATCTTTAAGCAGAATTATAAACAATATTTAATGAATGGTTTTTATTAAAAGCCTATAAGTCCATGAGTCATGTTGTAAAAAATCGTGACTAGCATCACCTTGTAAGCAGTGTTCTATCCATTGTTATTTCAATTTTATTTGAAGTCTCTTAGCTACTAGTTGATAGGGTCTTTCTGGTTTGGACTATTTCCCTTTCAAAAATTCCTGGAATGTATGAAAAATAATACTTAAGCTGTCACTGGAGTCATATTAATCTGGTTAATGCCTGTGGTCCAACATTAATTTAGTGGTTGGCAAACAAAGTTGGCTAAAGTGCTTTGCGTTAAGCTATCAAATTCCACCACAGTAGTCAAAGAGCTTATGGTGATTAAATAGGCAGGCAGTCTTCTGATGCAACAATATCTTCTCAAGGTACAACTCCCTGATAATTTCACTTCAGATATCATTATGTACTGCTGTAATCATTTTAGTATCTTTTGGTTCCTAGATTTTTGGATTTCACAGTTTGGTAAATTCTAACACAAGGTTATCTGATTTTTTTATTTTAAATTTAGAACACTAAAATATAAATTGAATTCTTCTCTTCTCATGCTATAATCAAAGTCAATTATTTACCCATCTATCAGTCATCTACCTTTATTTTTCTAATTTTGCTGTAAACTAGAAGGCCATTGAAGTCTTCGGAAATGAAACCCTATTTGGTTTTTTTTTTTAAATATTAGTATTTTTTTCTGTCTCTCATTTGTTCTTTTTCTAGCGAAAAAAGAGATGTCTTCCTTTCATCCTTCCATGGGAAACATTTTCTCTCCCCCAGTTTTCAAATGTTCTCCCCTCTGTGCCCTTTCACAGTTACAGGAACAGTTTTCATAAATTAACTGAAGAGTTTTAGTGGAACTAATTGCTACTCTTGCAACATAGAAAACAGCTGAAATTGATACAAACTAGGTGACAAAAGAAGTCTAATGGAATGAAATATACCAGGAATATTTCTTTCTTAGTTTTATGGTAAATATCTATATATTTAAAATGTACATGAAAATATCAGTTGTTCCAACTTTCTTTCAGTCCAGTTTTAAAAGGACCAACATATCAAGAGCTTATGGGATTATTATATAGAAAGACTAGTAAATTCAGTTAGCTAAATATTGAGTAACTTCAATCGTTCTCCATTTGACTGAGATAATAATCTATGTGTTAGAGATGTGTGAATATTTTTCCTTTATCTATTCTTCAGTGTAGAAATCCAGAGATAGTTAAAAAATTTCCCCTAACTATAATAATAGTATGAATTCAGTAGTTACCTCTCTGTTTTTAAAACCCATCAGTTGTCTCCAAACAAAATGCTGCTTAATGATGTAATTAAAATATTTACATATGTATGCCTATCAAAAGTGCCCCAGATCCTTTGTTTGATCCATTTGAGAACATTTATCCAAGCATTCCAGAAATTTTATTGTGTACCCTTCTTTGCCAATCATAGTGTAATATGTTGGAAATAAAATGATAAGGTAGTATATTAATCATAGTCAAGTTTATGTCTAATATACGATAAACAAAGAGGCAGACAGAAGGAAATACATAGAAAAGTTGTTGCTTGTGATGAGTTATTTGAGGAAGGCAATGTTCTTTTAGTCACGTGCAGCCTTTCTGCTATGATAAGCTGAGGTCTCATGGAGGAGAAATCAGGCTTGCTGCCGCGAGGAAGCAGGAACTGGAGGAGCAGAGGTGTGGGGGAGAGAAAATGGTGGAAACTGAACCATGGGTAGTGTAACTTGAGAGGGTAAGTGCAGAGGAGAGTGGACAGAAAGGAGGGTGGTATGGGGAGGGGCAGGTGGAAAAAGGGTCTTCAGCAGAGCCTTTCACTCAGAAGAGCATTTCCATTGAAGATTTGACTCCTTTCCTTGGGTTTTTGACTTTACCACATCTTCCAGAGAACTGGGAATACTGAATGCCTTTATGTTCACATGCGTTCAGTCAATGCGTTGCAGAAACTACTGAAAACCTTAGAGGGTTTTCATGCAACAGCAAAGCCAGTTCAATACATTCTGTCCCCAAGGATGACAAATGAGCTTTAAACATGGATTGTTTCCATGAGGTTTAGTTTACAAGAGCCCCCAAACCACAGCTGAAACCCTGTTTAATGATAAAGCACAACCTGGGCATTTAAATCTCTGTTATGGAGCCCTCGTGGATTATTTAAAGATTTCACGTTGGTTGGTGTAACCACAAAAATGCAAATTATTCTAGAGTTTTAGAATTGGAATTTATTAAGGGTGTCATTTAAAGGGAAAACCATCAGAATGAACAGTGTTTGAATGCAAGAATTTTTTTGAGGGAAACACAAGTTCTGTTCTCTCAATCAATCTTTCTTCTTGTTTCTCTGTCATTCTTTCTCCCCCTTTTCATAAAACATACTTATTGGAGATTCATACCCAATGAAAAATCTTCAATATCTTAAGAGATCATAATGCACAAATGGGTGAAATACAGTTGTAGAATAAACTTTCTCTTTGAAAATAGTATATCACCACAATATAGTAAGTGTGGAATGGGTACTTTCCTGCTCTGTTTTCCTGTGTTTCAGTACTGGTGCTGTACTTGAATTTGAGTAGAATACACACATCGCCATGACCCCACTCCCCTGGGGCAGTGTTACAAGTATGTACATAATCATGGTTTAAGTTAGGTTTTTTTTTGGAGAATAGCTAAGATTGGGTTTAACCAACTAGAGTTTATGTCATACTATCCAGGGAAGTGAAAAGTGTGTGGTTGATAAATGGCATTTATTGATATTATCAAGAATATGTCTTAAATCCCTATCATTGTGGGTCATAAGACAATGAACACTCTCACAGAATCTCATTCTAAAAATTACAATCATTAAGGAAAGGAATTTCTTTTGAAATTTTGACCTTTAGGCTTGGGAACTTTTAGAAACTCTCTTAACTCTCAAACCAATATCCTTGCTAAGAAGTTGTAAGTTTTAGAGGCCAGTATTAAAACCCAAAAATTTTAAATACACTTTTTTTCTCCTGACCACATTTGTTTATAAAAGAAAGACTATAAATATATACATTATTTTCCCTTTTATTTTCTACCACTGGGTAATTTGAGAAAATATACTTGATTCAAAATATTTTTGTATTTTACACTTACAATGTGACTAAACAAGAGATTAGCTATTTCATTTAGAGCCAAATAGTTCCCCTGTGTTCAGGTCTAATTGTCACAGGTAAAGGCTGTACCATAATGTGGGGCATTAGCATTTAAATTTAACAAGGTAAAGGCTGGAAAGACCTTCTGTGATCCAAATGACAAATCACTAAGGATGCTTGCTGAGGAATTAAAATGGCAGTAAAAATTAACTCATGGATTTGGGACAAGGAGAAAATTCAGGTGGTATAGAAAAGCTCCTATACTAGGACGTGGTATCTGTTCTCATTCACTTCATTCTCTCTCTTTCCGTTCCTCTCTCCCCTGTGTAATTTAATGTCCTCTTACGATTCCATATTGCCCTTCAGTTAACGTCCTACTGTCTTATTTCTAAAGATCCACATCTAATGCAGCACATTTATGAAATGTTTGTTTGCTTTTACTTAAGCACCAACACACTATCTTCCTATATTAGCTATTCTCTGCTGAGTCTTCTCTTGATAAACAACTCCTGTGTATGACATGTATATATATACGCATATATACCTATAAAACTCTTGCGTATTATATTTTTATTGTATTGTTATATAACGCTTTAGCATACTGTAGTATATTTCTGTCTAATTCTCTACATCTCTCTCTATTGAGTTAGTGCTTAAAGCCAGGCACTGTGTTTAGTGTACTTGTGCTTGTGTCCGCAGTGTCTGTCAGCGGTGCCCCGCCTAGAGAAGGTACAAATCAACATTTACTTAATTAATCTTAATGAATTGATTGTATAAAATTCTTAAGTACAAAATCATGTAAAAGAGAATAAAATAAAAATAATTTGTTGTCTCATCATCCAGAAAACAGTCACTAAAATCCCATGTACAGCTCCATATGAATATGACTAATGGATATAGGTGAATGGCTTAATAATACATTTTGAATATTTTTGTCTCATAAAGGTAGCTTTTTATTTAAGACTGCAAACTATTTTTGTTAGTATCACATCTGTTTTATTAATTTTTTCAGGTGTATTTTTTTTAATCAAATGTTTTCTGTGTAGGTTTTCTCCCTAGTTATCAGGAAGAAAGGCTTGGTGACTTCCTTGCTGTCCCGGTTAGCCATAGGATTTTTAGACTTTATACAGAGACATAAATAACAGTTTGGATGCTGATAGTTTTTACATTTTGTTCAACCCTTTTGCTCTCGGTGTTGGGGGAATCTGACATTTGGAGTAGACAGATATTTGGGACTTCATATTGCTCCTTTTCTCTGTGGTTATTTTAAACAATATGAAGCTCTCAGGATAGCAGGTCTCCTATGATTGTGCAGAGGAATTCTCTTTTCATTTTTTATTTCTAGTCCTTAAGGTTTGCTGTGAGTTGCTGTGATTTAAACTCACAATACCTTCAGACTTCTGTTGTCTTTTTTTAAAATGACATTTATGGTTATTACAGGTTTTGTTGATTTTTTTTCTTTCAAGACTTCAGCCTATGTGATTACATTTCCCACATGCTCTTTATTATTTTCTTTGGTCAAGCGTGGGATGCCAAAGTGTCCATTTATTTTCCCTTTTTCTTTCCTGGCTGGAACAAATATAGCATTTGTTCTCTGTGAAGATGACCTCTAAGTGGAAGTCCCTGTCTTCGGGTCCTGTGAGCAACCATTTTGCAAAATGTTTGTGTTTTCTAATCCTGGAAAAGGTATTTAATTTTAGTAAACTTTAGAATATTTTAGTTATTATATTAAAGGCATATTCCTTTCTCTTTTACTTTTTTTTCTTTGCCTATTTTCCTGAGCATTTGAACAGAATTGTTCTTTAAATTTTAAGGATATTGACACTTTATCAAGTAATTGTAAATGTTTTGCCTTTTATATTTAGAATATTTTTTACACAAGTCTAAAATTGTGTAGTCAGATCTAGTATTTATATCGAAATGTTTACGTTTCTATACTCTAGACTGATTTGTGATTTTTCTTTTATCTTGCTTTCTAAAGTTTTTGTGCTAGCATTGCACTGGCTTCACGAGCTAGGTGAGATTCCACTCTTTAAAATAGTAGTGTTTCTTTTGTTCACGATGCAGTATTCATTTTAGGATATTGAAGTTGCATCTCAGTCTCTGTTTCACTCCACATCCACCACCAGAGTTCGTGTCTTTTAGCACCACCATTTCCCCTCTTTCCTTTCTCCCTTCTCCCATCATCCTGGTAACTACAGTCCTGTGTCCTGTTAATTTTGTTGGATCTGTATGTTCATTTGCTTTATTTCGGTTATTCCATGTATGAGTGAAACCACCTTGTATTTCTCTTTTTCTGTCTGACTTAGTTCACTTAACATGATCCCCTCCAGTTCACCCTTTTCTATGGCCAGGAAATGATCTGTTGCTTAAATGCTTGCGGAATATAAATGTACTCAGAACAACCCAATTTGCATCTCAGCCCGTGTCTCCTAACTATGCATTTCTCAACTTGAAGTTCAAAAAGCTTCTTAAATTTACATAATCAGAGTTGGAGCCAGCACATCCCTGACCCAGGCTCTGTTCTAACCCAAACACTTTTTATGCTTCATGTCATGTAATAAATGCATCAGGTTTTCATCAAAACTCTTAGAAACTAAGGTATTTTACTGACTTTTTTCCTGAAACCGATCAGTGTTCATGCCCTGTCTCTTGTATCTCTCAGATCTATCAGTTCTATTTCTTCTTTTCTGTTACTTTACATCTAGGCTATCATCATCTCATCAGTTTTCCAGCTGGTCTGCTTTTCTCTGTTCTGGCTACCTTTTATTACATTTCCGTACTGTAACAATCTTTTGAATCAAAGTAGAGTTTTTCTCCTAACCTATGAGAACTTTCATTGGTTCCCATTGTTCTTGGGATTAAATTCATATTCTCTATATATCTTGCATGAATTCATGACAGTACAATCTCTCCCCATACCAGAGGTTAGTGTATGGCCTTCTACCTCCATACTCTAAACTCAATTACGCTAAACTACTAAACTACTGTTTTAAAATAATGTTCATCTTTTGGTGACTCGGGATGATGAGTCTATCTTTTCTCAGTCTAGATTGCAAAATTAAATCATTTACAGACAGCTGTCATTCTCCCCTCAGTATTTTCATCTTGCAGGCATCTCTGATTTGGTAACAATGGTTTAGAGCTCAGAATCTTCTTTCAAATGTCTTTTCTTTATCAAGTTGGATTAGATACTCTCCTCTGGATACAAATCTTTTACTTTCATTTACTTTACATAATCCTGCACTCCAAATTTTCATTTATCGTTTTCTAATATGGATTGAATATATCTAATATTGCACTTTCTTACCAAATGGAGATATGCCTAGAAGTGTATTGCAAAATAGTTTTGTAGCTTGATTTTGCAATAGATGTTGCATATACTTCCAAATTGATGAAAGTACTTCCACAGAAACATTTCCCAAAGTGAGTGTGAGATACCAATTTCATGAGGAATTCTTTGCAAATAGCCATGAAATGCAACCTCACAGTGACTAACAGCATATTCAAAGTAACAAAGGGTCCTGAAATACAGAAAATATGTTAACATCTTACTCAGAAATTTAAAAATGGTTTTATAGTGGAGACTTATTGTTTAAATTATCCATTAGTAGCTTCAGAATAAAAGTCTAGTCCTTGGAATATTCAGAGGCATTTACTTTTGGAATATGTTCTTTAACAGGATGCCTCTCATTCTGGCCTGATGTGGTATTTATTTATTTTTGATGATTTTCTCTTGAATAGGAAAAGTCTGTAGACACCACTTTTGGTGACTGAGAAAGTGGATAAAGTTTCCTTATTTTTCAATACCTATGCCTGTTTGCTTTCCTCATCCTTTTCTCAGATATTAATGCAGCATTTCAAAGATTTGTGTGATACACACACACACACACACACATATATACATATAAACATACATATACTCACATTTATTCCAGATTACATTTAATAACACAGTATTAATATTGCACTTGCTGGTTTACCACCAGTCTCATCAGAAAAGTCTTTACACTGAAGCTACAAATCTCACAGTGGTGACTGTGTTTTCCCATTGGCAGTCAGTGTGCCCACTGTTTGTCTTTCAGTGGCAGTTGCAGTGTGATCCTTTCTGAAAAAAATATTTTCCCAGTACTCAAGTCTGAAGAACTGTAGTTTCTGTCAGTCCTGGTGCTCCATGAGAGCAGTGGTGGTTCACCTCACCACCCAACGATGGCACTAGTGTTTTCCCTTGAGAGAGCTGTCTTTGGTGCACAGCGCAAGTACTTTATGTATATTCGTCATTATCACACACCGTAGTTTAAAACGTGTACTTGAGCATCTAAATTGAATGAAATTCTTAAAAACCATTGCTTCAGCAGCAGCATTCTTGAGTGAAAAAGTCGTATTATTTTCCTGTGAGGACACGATTGTGAAGTATACAGTGACTGCTTGTATGAATTGGTGCTACTGCCTGGATTTGGGCTACGGAGATGACAGTGCCTTTTTTTCCAGCATATTTATTTTTATTAAAACAACATTGGCTTATAACACAATATAGGTTTCATGTATGTAGTATTAGAATTCAACATCTGTATATACTATTGTGTTGTCCACCAAAAATCTAGTTTTCATCCATCATCTTAAGTTGAGCTTTTTTACCCCTTTCATCTGGCCACCTTCCATTTGTTCTCTGAATCGTGTTTGTTTTGTTTGCTTTATTTCTTATATTCCCTAGATAAGTGACATTATTCAGTACGTGTCTTCTTTTGACTTATTTCACTTAGTCTAATATCCTTAGCATCTACCCATGTTGTCACAAATGTCAAAATTTCATCATTTTTAAAAAGAGCTAAGTAGATTTCTACTGCTTATCTGTATGTATGCATGTGTATATATATATATAGTATATGGATATCTACATATTTATTTATCTATAATGTATCTGCATATATATTAATCTATTCATTCATTGATGGGAACTTAGGTTGTTTTCTTATGGACTATTACAAGTAATGCTGCAATGAATATAAGGGTACTAATGATATTTCAAATTAGTGTTTTTATATTCTACAGATACATATCCAGAAGTGGAATAGTTGAATCATGTGGTAGTTCTGTTCTGAATTTTCAAAGGAGTCTTCATTTTGTTTTCCGTACTGACTGTACTAGATTACATTCTCATAAACAGTGTTCAAGGATTTCCTTTCTCCACACCCTTGCCAATACTTGTTTTCAGACTTTTTGATAATAGCAATTTTTATTGGTGTGAGATGATATAACACTGTGATTTTGATTTACATATCCCAAATTTAAGAGATGGCAAACATTTTTTTTCATGACTATTGTCTACTGTCTTTGATGAAATATCTATTCAAATCATCTGATCATTTAAATTTTTGGGTATTGATTTATAGGAAGCTTTTTATATATTTGGATAATAGCCCTTTGTCAGATATATGATTTACAAATCTCTTCAGTTTGGTAGGTTTTCTTTTAATTTTGATGATGGTTTCTTTTTGCTGTACAGAAATTTCTTAGTTTCATAAAGTCCCATTTGTATTTGTTTCTATTTCCTTGCTACTGGATTGAATCCCCAAAGATATCTTTTGGGCTAATGTCAAGGAGTTTACTACCTATATTTTCTTCTATGTTTTTTATGGTTTCAGGTCTTAGATTCAAGAGAAGACAGTAGTTTTATCCACCCTTACTACACTGTACCATATTTGCAGATGCAAGCATGCTGAAAAATATCTTAATATAATGAAAATAATTTTTGATCTCAAATCACACCCCTCTCTAAATTTTAAAAACCTCCCTTTCTCATGAATCACAATATGAGAACAACTGATATGATCTTAACTAAGCTAAGTGGTTAGAAAACAGGCAAGGAAATATATCATTTTGAAACAGCATTTTCTCAGTAAAATTATGGATGACATTTTTCTTTTAAAAATATTTATCTGTATTTTTCTAATGTCCTAGTAAAATTCATATTAATTTTATGAAGAAGAAAAGTATCATGCTTCCGATTCTTGGATGTAAATCTTGGTTATAAGTAAAGAGGTAAACAAGTTGAATAAAAGAAACATCTTTTTCTAAATATGAGGGATATTAGAGCATGTTTTGACTAAGTTAATTACTATAAAGGAGAGTATCATATATTATCTGAAAGATACAAGAAAAGAGGATGTTATTGCCCCCCCCCCCTAAAAAAAAAGGTCTCAGATGACACAGGGGAAATGCCACCAAAGTATGTGGCCCATTTACAAAGAAACATGGGGCCGAGGAGTGTGGCAAGATGAAAGTTATCACTGACCTTCTTTTCAGATGGTCTTAGAGGAAATAAATGGGGTGACTGTCCACTGAAAATGGATGTCAGAGAATTTAGGTGGCAAGCAGTCATCCCATCAGGACAGACAAATAATGTACAGGTCCTAGTAAAACAGGAGAATCGGCTTCTGTCCAGAATGTTGGAGGATTTCAAAATGGTGACAACAGATGAGAAAGTGTAAGGACTCCTGAAGGCAGGTCGCCTGATGGTGCAGAGGCTACATGTTCACATAATCTCTAATAATCTAAAAAGTATTTTAGAGACAAAATTCTGATGTGCAGTGTTAGCCTACTCCTGGAAAAATTCAGATATTTTCCCTGGCAAAATAATAACAAATCTTTTAAAGCAACAGGATACCTGTCAAATACAGGCTACTGTTTTTTTTTTGTTTTGGGTCTGGGTTCAACTGAGTTAAAAACATTGGAAACTTCATTTGCAGACATGAAGCTTTAGGAAATTATCCTCTGTCATGCGTATTTATAAATTCGATATGATGCAGTTTTAAGATTGTTCACTAAATAGTGTCTCAGATTCACGTGAACCTTTGAAGTTTAGTATTATCAGTTATATGGACATGTACTTCGAAATGTCAAATTTGGACATTGTGTTTCTATAAAGTGTTTACTTAAATGTCACTAAATATCTGGAAAATGTCACTAAATATCTGGAAACATTATTTGAGTCAATAATACAAAGATTTTCAAAAATTAGTGTCATCGAGTAATAGATGTTTAGTAATGAAAAAAAGTAGAAAATTCACTTACAACTTTATTTTAATCTATACATTGTTTTATTTCAATTTCTAAAAACAAATTTCAGCTCACCTTTTTCTGCTCCTTTGTTGGGAGTCAAGTCATTTTGTCTTCTTGTGGCTCAGTTAGAAAATTTCCTTATTTCTAAGGGCAGAAAATCAATTCTATGAAATAATGATAAATGAAACAGGATTTCTAATGTGATCTCATGGCTTCTTTTAGTAGAGAGTAAACTACTCTAATCTGATGGCAGGTATATTTTTTTTTACAAACATTCTTTTTAATAAGGGTATATGTTTCTCACATAAGTTATAAAAATCTTATTTTTTTATTTTAAGAAAAATATCACCTTTAAGTTAAAATTCAATCAAATGTTACCCCTTTATTTGGTTAGTTGTATCCCATGACACAATGAAAACATTTTTTTTCAAAAAAACCCTTAAAAATAAGGAGATATATATATATTTTTTTAATTTAATAACCATATTTATTCAGTTCAAAGATTTGCAATCTTATTGTCTACTTTTTTCAGGATAATAATACTTTAATATGATCAGCACACATATTTTTAACAACAAATACATTTGGCCAGTGTCTAGAAATTCTTTGAAATGATACAATATGATGTATAACTATTTCACAATATGGAAGAGTGTTGGGTTTCAGAAAGAAATCATGTTCAGTCACTACTAAGATATATTTATATATATATATATATATATATACTTTTAATTTTTATTTCATTCAAACCAGTCTTGGAATATATATTTTTCATAGTTCACTGTGTAAAAGCGAATGATACATGTGTGAAACTGATTTTTTACTAACTACAAATTCAATTTATTTCATCATGTGTGAATTTAACTATTTTTCATTGTAATCCATAGGTAAGGTTTACACAATCATTACTAAAGTACTAGTCAAGTATGAGTTAATTTTTCTGACAAGTGTATTTTTCTTTGACACTTATATAGAACTTACTATTGAATATATTTTTCTAAACCTTTCATAAATGTTAACTAATTTAATTCTTAAAATAACTCCTGAATCAAGGTAATATTAATCACCATTACACAAATAAAGCAAAAAGAGGCTAAGAGATGGTATCCACTGAAGTCAACAGTAGCTACTCTGTATCATTAGAAATCAGGATATAGGTTACTTTAACCAGCAATCAGAAGGGAGTAAGAAGATGGGCTTCTCGGTTGCTTGTGCCATTCTATTTCTGGAGATTAATGTTGTATTTAGGTTTGTTCATCTTGGGAAAACATGTTGAACTATACACTTAAGGGAAGTGTAATTTTCCCTATATTACTCAATATTCTTCAACAAAATGTTGGGGTGAGAAGAGGTCATGTGTCTTGCTCATGGTCTTGCAACTTATAAATGGCAGGTCCAAACAGGAACTCAGGCTAGTCAGGACACTTAGCCACCAGGGTGACAGGTTACTTTTTTGAGAAAGTGATTATTGGACCTTTTCCATTCTTCTATCTGGATAGCACAACTCCTAGTATTTCCTTGCCTTGGGGATCTTTACACACGTGAATTAAAATTATGGGAAGATAGTAGCTCTCTCTGCTTTCTCCCTTTCATGCAAAGCTTAAAGACATTGAATAAATAATTTATGCAGCAAGAAAATAGAGGATATTGATTTTGAATTGAACAAAAGAGTAAAGATATTCCCAAATAAGGATAAGGGGATTAAGTTACACATTTGCAGGACTTATTTCTCCATCCAGAGCTGTATTCAGAGATGGTAAAAGACTTCAATGGGGATGACTAGTGGAGAAACTAAGGTTACTCCAGTCATGGTCCTGATGTTCACAGCCTTTGTACAGACCAGTGATCAAGGAAAAGAGAGCCAAGTGTGTCTAGGGATCACTATGGTGTTGGTCAATGAGGAGATCACCGAGGACATAATTGGATATATATTAAATGCATTTCTTTCATTTGCTTGTCATTGTTTAAACCTCTAGACTACTTGAAACCATTGTACTTTTTTTTGCCTTTCATTAATGAAAAATCATTGCTTTGAAAAAATTGGGGAGTAAAAACATAAGTGTAGATATTTCTATACATACACATAGATGTATATATATATATATATATATAGATGTGTAAATGCCATCTTAATGAAAAGATTTAGGGGAGGCTATTTTTCTAAAACCCACTCCATGTGTAGCATGCAACAGGAAAATAATTATAAATGAATGACTAAGGTACCTGGCTTTGACATTTTCAGAAAGAAATACTCACATGCATACTTTGTGCACTGACCTGGTTATTTTATCAGTTTTGTGAACACGGTAGAATTTCTGAGGATAAGCACAGATATCTGCAATCTAAATTAGCTTCAAGGGAGTTCTAAGTTTCTGCCAATCTTGAACATTTAATATTTTTAAGGCAGACCTCCGTACTGCAAGAATAGTAGGGAGCACATAACATACAGGCTGACTCATGCTAGTGTATATAGTAAGGGGGGAAAGGAGAGAGAATGCTAGATTTTTTCAGACTGATTTTGGTTCCTGAGTTATCACTGAGGGAAATAGGAGGCAGAAAACTGTATTAAAAGGAGATCGTCATTCACACATACTGCGAATATCATGACACTCCAGGGCCTTTTCCAAGTCTGTGTACTCAGCATTGGAGTCTGCGTAATCGTTGCTTTTTGTCAACTGGAGCCAGCAGTAGTAGCTTCTGGCTGAGTTTAGAATTAATTATTTATCTAGTCCAGGTCCAGAGTCACTTGGTGTAGAATGTTTTTATTATGCCAAAGGCATAAAATCAAAAAAGCAGCAAGCAGAGTGTGGAGCGTGGTGGGAAGGCTCAAGATGACTCTTGGGAGAGTCACTGCAGACTGTGCACAGCTGATTGTTGCCTGGACTTGAATTGTAAGCTCTCCGGGTGCCAGAGGACTGTTAACACGTTGTAATTTCGGCTGTGAGAGGCAATTTTTTGTTTGTTTGTCTTGCTTCAAGCAGCCAAAGTCCATCAGTGAGTCAAAGACAGTTATTGTCTAGAATAGTCCACAAACGTCATTGGATTTTGTGTCACATTAACTTCTCTGTGCACAAATTGCCTATGGAGTCAGCACATCTCTCGCTGAGGCCCTGAGTCCTTAAACATCCTGTGTATCCCTGACATTATGAAGTCAGGGCATTAGGCCTGATGCTGCCTCTTCTCCCTGTGTAAATACAAAATACATGAGCAGTACTATAACCAGATATGAAACTTTTATTAATTTTTTTCCCTAGAAAATAAACTTCATAGCTTTTATATATAGGATAATATTTTTTAGAAATGAATTTTCCAGTTGGGCCTTGGCATAGATTTACTATTTTGAATATTATATACAAGATCAAAATAATTCAGGAAAATTTCCTGAGGTCCTAGGTCCTAGGGTGTAAATCAAGGTAAGTCATGACATCACAATAGAAGGGGGGATTAGAAAAGAACTAAGTGATTTAGTATCACTATTTAAAGATAGAACAAGGACAACACTGAATACTGTATTTTATCAATACTCTTCCCATCACTTCCCTGAAATTATTTTCACTAGAGTCACCTCTGAATTTATTGAAATTATCCAGTGAGTTCTTTTTTCTTTTGCTTAGAGTAATTGACAAGAGGGAATATTCTTCAACTTGATACTTTCTCTCTTCTTATTCCCTGGGTTGGTTGGTTTGTTTGTTTTAAGAAATATCATTTTATTTAGTTGTTCATCTTGGTTGTTCCCCCAGGTCCGGGTCTTGAGCCTGGGTCCTTGGGATTTATGTGGACCGTGTCCAGTCGCCTTAGCCACCTGGCTACCAGGGTACGCCATCATTCCCTCAGTTTCTTTTGGTCCTTTCTTAATCTTCTCATTCTCTAGTGTTCCCTCCAGTGTTGCTACACTAGATTTCTTTTTGCCTATCCATGTCTTGAATAAATCTATTGAAGCCAAATCTTATATTTTATTGCTTTAGACAGGCTCTTATGTTTATTCTTTCACCTACTATTTTAAAATAATAGACTCATTATATTTCTAGCTAATATTTTTTTCCATGACTTTTGGATTCATATGTAAGCTACTTTTAAATTTTTTTAATTGACTTTATTGAAGGAATATTGCGTTTTAGCATTGATTAGATTTAAGGAATACATGATAACAAATTTATATCTGTATACTGTTTCCTTTTTTCCTTTTGACAGCCCATGTAAAACTTGGAATCAATAACTATGTTTCTCCCCACTGAGATATTTCTGAGTTTCTTCTTTCATTTTGGGTTTGACAGTCATCTTCCATTTTTTTCTTCACTCTCATGTTTGCTGTAAGTCATACTGTTAATGCATTTTAATTAAAGGTCATAATTGGAGTCATTTTCACTTCTCTATCTCCATTACCACCAACTTGCTTTAGGCCTACCTCATTATTCATGTGACCTACTAGCAAGTCGATTCTCTCTCTCCTGTGCTGCCCTTTCCAAACTACCTTCCATGTGTTTATAAGTTTATAAATCATTCCCTACATCTTGCCAGAAAGGATAAAATATGATGCAAAATCCTTCTGATGACTCACATACACTATAGCAGTCAGGTACAAAAGACTTCATATAATATGTTCTTGTACAATCAGATTTCTTTCTCACATGCATCTTTGTTTTTTGTTTTTTGTGTTTTGTCTTTGTTTTTTTTTTCAATGCCACAGCTTCTATTTACCTTTCTTTTCACCTCGAGTTGTATTTAGTGAGCTCAGCAGCCTCCTTTGAGCATATAGTGGTTGAGAGCTTTCTTCTATCTTTCCTATTCTGTCACCTTATTCCAAAAACAAAAGTGGCCAAATCCTGCCATTAGAATATATTCCAGTTGTCTCAAGTGAATCTCAGATGCAAAGTTATAGTTGAAGGGACAAAAGGGAAGAAAGATCTAGATATTATGGACATTGATAAGTAGATTGCATGGTATGTGTTATGTTGCATGTATGTGTGTGTGTGTTTATGAAGCCTGAGATTTGATTTAATGCCACCTGGTTGTGGTGATAGGGGTTGGGGGTGGGTACCTATAGTTCTCAACCATATTTATCTGCCGAAGATGGATTACTGCCTCCCCTCAAACATATGTATATACTAGAGACTGATTATCTCCTCCCCACTTCAATGTAATAACTATAAAAAGCCAAAGTGCTTTAGGTCAGCCCACCGCACAGGTTTAGGACTTTGTACTTAATGTGTTAGAAAAGGGAAATTACTGCAGTTTATGAGCAGGTTGATTACTTTGTTGGATAGTATATGATACTTTTGAGTAAAAAAATATTCTCTCTAATAGAATATTAGCTTCAGTTTTGCTCAGCTTTTCTGTATGTACATGTAAACTTAGACACTGTAAATTGGTGTTGATGGATTTTCCTAAATCCATAGCTGTTTATATTACAACTACTACTAATCATAATCATAACAATCCTCAATAATGAAAACCATCTCAGAAAAAAATTGTTGGGTATTACCCTTGAGTCGTCATGACTGATGTATTTTGTTACGGTACCACCTGCACTATCCATCCTAGAGCTGAGTAACAATTTTGTTTTGCTGTTTTGGACTTTGATATTTACATTATTTCAAGACAGCCTTCTTCAAACTGCTGTAATGATGAAACATTTGTTTTTTTTAATAATATCCCTTATTCATCTTTACTATTAGTGTCTTTGTTGTTCCAAGTATATATAATTGTAAAGCACAGGAATTGGCTTCAAATCCTTGGAAGACAAACCAAAGCTCCAAACCAGGAGATGTTTTACAGTAGTTCTTCGGAGATGTGTTCTCCCTTTCTGCCACCTGCTATGACAGCAGTCAGATGAATGAAAAGTAATAGTAAATGAGAATAGCACTTCCAACTGTATCTCTTTCTGTGGTTTTGGCAAGTTTGATCAATGCCAAACTTCTCTATTGTGGAATAATGAACATACAGGAAATGATTAAAATCCAATTAAATTTAAAACACAAAGTCAGTTTGTGTTTTAATAAAATTTGAAATTTGTTTTACTACTTTCTATTAAGGTTCCCTTGAAGGAGGCATAGTTACACCTTTAATAACACCAGACTGTGTTATGTATTTGTCTTAAATGTATCAACCTGCTGGGAAGAAAAAGTATCTTGAAAAAAGGTGTTAATTTTCCAGTCTCTGACAGGCTGTCTACCAAATGACTTTCCTGTGACAATAAATAGGTTTTGCTTGACATGTTTATTTACATACTATTTAATATACCTTGCCTTGAAAGGAGACAAATAATGGCTTGAATCAATGCCAGATTACTTTGCTTTATGCAGATAAGGAGATAAATTCAAGGCCTCTAATACAAAATGACACTAATCTTTCACTAGTGAATAAGAACCAAAAATTCTCTGAGATGTATCTTCCTTCTCATTCATTGAAGAGGAATAGTTTCTTCTTTTCTCCTTTTGAAGTGGATGGAGTAACTGAATGAATAGAGAACAACAAATGTGATAAGATTCTGGAATTTACTGCACAACAGCTTTTCCCCTTCACAAATTTGCAAATAATAAATTTCTCAGAATATAATTATGGAAGGTATTCTTTTCCTTTTTTATATCTCACTAAACCTCATTTTGGAAGAGTAATCCTTGTATTTTGATCTCTTAGACTTTATCCCGCTTTCATGTTAAAGTCTAGCATCAGAATCTTAAAATGCATATTATAATTTTACATATTTTTATAAAAATGTCTGCCTTTGACAAGATTGCTTTTTTGCTTCAAAGCAAAATGATTTGACTAAGTCTTAAATTTAGCATTATTTTTACCTTGTGGAGGTAAAACATAGATTAAAAAAAAATTCTTGTTTGGCAGCCATTTCAGGATTGACTGAAATATGTCTCTAATAACAAAAGATTAACGCTTAATAATATTTTTAAATGATTGATGTTAGCCATATATAACAAGCCTTACTTTTGTAAAGAAAAGGGATTCTGAATTTTTATTGCTGGAGAAAATGTGGAGGTGGGCAGACAGCACACACAGTGCACCCAGCCGCCTTGAAACCCACCACACTGACTTCATTGTATTTCGACTCTGGATAGAAGGTAAAAGATTAAACTGCTGACCTTCATTGGCTAACTGGAGATCATAAAGGTCAGTAGGAGTAACAAAACCTCTTCCAACACAGTTATTTTGTTATATCCATAAAGTGTTTTTTTGCAAACAGACAAATTCATTAGTACTTTATGGTGCTATTGTGCTTTTTTGTTCCTTCGGAGAAGAATAATCATGTAAAGTTCTCTTGGCAAGTTAAAGAAAAAGAAAATGTGGAACCAGTTACACCCTTTCCTGAAAACTTCAGGCTTTACTGGGGTGTCAACATTTTAGACACAAGAAGTGTCTAAAAGCTTAGTGTAAATATTTACAAGGCAGCAGATATTTGGACATCAATCCACACATGTCTGTGTCTCCATGTCATACCTGAGATAGTTCTCCAAAATCCTGTTCAATTCAAATCACCGGTAATGGGATCATCTTCACCAGCTTGCCAGGTTGACATCAACACATCACATCGTTAAGTGCCTCTGGGACTGTGTCAGCAAACATTCTAACTCAGTGGTTTTTTTTTCTTTGTCCAGAACAGTATGCAATGTCTAAGGAGTTTGGTAAACACTTTGGAAATCTTTCTTGAAATTAAAATGAACTCATGAAAAAGATGAGCAAATACCCCCCAAATCATTCTACATTGATTTGAAGTTTCAATTTTAGAATTTTGATCTCAAATCAGATTGGAGAGTTACGTGTATAGGCAAACCAGGTAGAATACAACTCACTGGAACAGATATTAATCCAAAAACGGAGGTTAATTTTCACTTGGTGGCCTTGTTTAGCTCCATTGTTTCCTCTTGTCACTTACTGGCAGTGCAGACACCTAGCAGCTGCCTTGTATTGCAATAGTGAGCTGTCAAGGTAAGTAAATGTAGGTATGAAACCTGACCTGTGGTCAATTACAGGAACAGCTTTCTGACGCAATTACGTAGTGAGCTGAGTTCACAGCATTAATTC
The DNA here is from genome assembly GCA_004363575.1 of Solenodon paradoxus. Lineage (NCBI taxonomy): Eukaryota > Metazoa > Chordata > Mammalia > Eulipotyphla > Solenodontidae > Solenodon > Solenodon paradoxus. The sequence goes on along the minus strand of RJWH01002064.1, from coordinate 154,811 downwards.
AAAACATTTTGCTTCAAAGCAAAATGATTTGACTAGGTCTTAAATTTAGCATTATTTGTGCCTTGTGGAGGTAAAACATAGATTAAAAAAAAAATTCTTGTTTGGCAGCCATTTCAGGATTGGCTGAAATATGTCTCTAATAACAAAAGATTAACACTTAATAATATTTTTAAATGATTGATATTAGCCATATATAACAAGCCTTACTTTTGTAAAGAAAAGGGGTTCTCAGTTTGGTGGAGTAAAGTCTTAATGTACTGGGTAGGCTTGTGAGTCCATTTTAATCCCAAATAACAATGTTTTCATTTTGAATTTTTCAGCGTCTTTCCATTTTAGTTGACAAGCATGTACAGACTGATACACACACATACACACACAATGATCCATCTTTACAGCAAAGTTATGACTAACCTTTTCTACTGGCAATGCCATAGATAGACATTTTTCTATGTGTATTTCTGACAAGTGCAGATACTTCTAATCTGTGGAAATTAAAAAAACTGGTAGAGGCAGAGGAAATTCAGAAAAAAGCTAGTTTAATTGTCTGGTATATACAGTACTGAATAACAAACTAACAAATATTGATTTTCATCTTTAATTTCGCAGTACGACAAAATCTTTTACTGTCAAAACTTTAATAGATTTATTTTCAAAGATTTCTGTATGTAGATGTGCATTTCAATTATACTTACCACCATATACCACTCTTAATACATAGTTATATGTACATTTAATTGCCTTTACTTTTAACATTTGTTCTCCTTATTTTAATTAAGCAAAATATATGTTTTAAAACATAAAAAGTAATTGGACATTAGCCCAGTTTCAGATCTATGATGTGCAAATATCTTTGTCCATTCACTAGGTTGTCATTTTGTTCTGTCGATGATTACTTTCACTAAACAAGACCTTTTTAATTTAATATAGTCCCAATCATTAATTTTACTTTTATTTTCCTTGCTGTTAGAGTTGAATCTCTAAAAGCATTTTAAAGGACACACCACAAAGTGTAAGATCTATGTTGTCTCATACATTTTATAGTTTCTAGTCTTACGTAGAAGCATTTAGTCTATACTGAGTTGTTTGTGTGTGTATGTATAGTATCAGGGAGTGTTTCATTTTCATTGTTTTGCATTCTACCGCCAGATTTGCCAACATCATTTGAAAAGAATTTCCTTTCTTTATTGAATGTTCATGGCGAGTTCATATTAAATTAACTGAAAATATATGTATGAGTTTATTTCTGGGCTATCTATTTTATACCACTCATGTCTGTGTCTGTTTTTTTATTCCAAGGTCATATTGTTTTGATTACTATTGCTTTGTAGTATATTTTGAAATCAGGGAATATTACACCTCTGCTTCTTCTCTTTTATTTTTAAAGTTGCTTTAGCTATTTGAGACCTTTTATAGTTTCATAATTAAAAATTTTTTTTCCATTTAAATGACATTAAAATGTTATTGGAAGGAAAGAATTGACAAGGCAGTGTAGAACAGGAACCCATTTTGCACTGTTAGTGGCAGTATAAAATTGTGCAACCACTATGGAAAACAGTATGGAGATTACTCAAAATATTAAGAATAGTAATTCCATATTATCTGGCTATCTCACTTATGGGTAATTACCCTCAGAACCACAAACTGAAAAAGATACATGCACCCCATGTTTACTGTAGTATTGTTTACAATAGCCAACAACTGGAAACTACGTAAGCATCCACTGACGCTTAAGAAGATGTAGTGTTATACACAATGAATACTACACAGCTATCAAAAAAAGATGAAATTCTGCCATTTGTGACAACATGAATGGAACTAGAGGGGATTATGACAAGTGAAATAAGTCAGAAGGAGAGAAACAAATACCAGGTGATCTGATTCATATGTGGACTATAAAGAAACAAAGCAAACAGATAAAGCACAAACTAATCCTTGGCCATTGACAATAGAAGTGAGAGTACCAGGGAGGAAGGGAAGTGGGAGTAGAAGAAAGGATAGTGGGAGTACAATGGATATTGGCCGGAGGACTGTTAGAAATTTGGCGGTGGGCATGATGTGTGATCACATATTTGAGGAATAGTACATCTACACATCTAAATATTATTTTGCAAATCAAAGTTACCTCAATAAAAATAAACTATGTACATTCTGGTGGCTTAAGGATAAACGCTGCAGCATGGAGGCATAGTCCATGTAAAGCCCAAAGACTTAGAGCCAGGGGGAAAAAAACCAAGATGAGCAACAAAATAGATAAATGCACCTTCCTCCTCTCTTTTCCTGCCTGCCTGCCTGCCTCCCAGCTTTCTTACCTTCATTCCTTCCTAAATGTTTGCTTTAAAGAAAATAGACATAGCTTTAAGAACTCTGAAAAAAAGTTTTTGAAATTTTAATTAAGAGAGTACATTAAGCTTATATATTTCTTTAAGTACGATGGTCTTTTTGCTAGTGTTAATGCTTCCTATCCATGAACATGAAATCTTTTTCTCTTTTTCTGTCTTTTAAGAATGTCTCGTGATTTTTATTAGACAGATATTTCACTTTAAAATTTTTTTCCTAAATATTTTATTACCTTTTCCATAATTATAAATGGAATTGTTTTGTTAATATCTTTATTTGAATTTATTTGCATATAAAATGTAAGAATTTTATAAATCAACTTTGTAATCAATCATTTTACTTGTGTGTACTTTCTAATATTTTTTTTGATAGTCTTTTGAACTTTTTATGTCTATTATCATGCCATATGCAAATAGTTGTAGTTTCACTTTTGCAAAATGAATTCCTTTTATTTCTTTTTTCTGTCTAATTTTGCTAGCTGAGACCTCTAATATATTAAATAATAATGGTGAGAGCTTCCAGTCTTAAGGGAAATGTTTTCAAAGTTTTAAAGTTTTATATGATATTAGCTATGAATTTACCATATATGGCACTTATGTTAAGGTTATTTCCTACTATCTCATTTTATTGAGTTTATTGTAAATGGGTGATATAAATTAATACTTTCTGTATTTATTGAAACAGTCATAGTTGTCCTTACTTTCATTGTAATGTATTACATTAATCGATTTATATATATTGACCCACTGTTGAGTCACTGGAATGACTACCACTTGATCATGGTATGGAATTTTTTGAATGAATTTAATTTAGTTTGATAGTACTCTGGTCAAGATTTTACATCTACCTCAAAGATACTGGTCTATAGTTTTCTCTTTTTTGTGATGTCCTTATCAGTTTTTGGTATAAGAGAAATATTGCCCACTTAGAATATGTGGAAAAGTTTCCTCTTATTCAATGCCTTTCAAAAATTAAGAAGGGTAGCTATTAAATCTTTCAAGACCTGCTGAAACTCATTAGTAAAGCTTTCCCCATCTTTTGCTTTTTGGAAGCTTTTGATTACTATTTCATTTTCATAGCTTGTGATTTGAGATTTTTATACTTTTTTATTGACTCCTAACTTTATAGTGTTGTGATGAGAGAAGATACTTGATACAATTTTAATCCTCTCAGATTTATTTATATTTTTTATGGATCAGCATATGGTATCTCCTTGGGAACATTCCATATACCCTTGAAAAGATTGTAAATCATAACATTTTTGGAAAGAGTGTTCTGTAAATGTCTACTAAGCCCGTCTGGTCTAATTCCTTATTAGGAGCTATTGTTTCTTTGTTCCTTGGTTGGTTGATCTGTTTTGTTGTGTGTACTAAAGTCTCCTATTTTATGGGATGACTTTTTATAAAAATGTTAATTCTAGTTGCTTTAAGGAATCTGTCTTTGATTTTTGCAATTTGTTACAATATATGAGTGTCTGCTAGGACTTAGTTGAAACTCTTAGAGCTTTCTGTATTCGAATGTCTATTCCCTTCTCCAGATTGGGGGAGTTTATGGCTATTTCTTGAAATAGGATCTTTGTAATTTTTTCTCTTCTCTTTCTAGAATCCCTATATGCAGATGTTTGTCTTGGTGGTGTTCCTCAATCCTCAATCCTTTTTTTATTTCCGGTTTTTTAACTGTTTCAATATTTCCTGATGCCCTATTTCCATTTCACTAATTCTATTAACAGCTTTTCAGTCTGCTGTTGAGCCTCTCTACTATTAGTTCATGCAGTGTTTTCCTCACTTTCATAATTTCTTAATGGTACTTTTTTAATGTGATCTCCCTCTATATTAGAATTTTCAGTTTGTTCATTCACTGTTTTAATTTCTGTAAGAATATCTAAGACTTTAAGATTACCCATTTTGAAAGATTAGGATTTTTCCTGGAGGCTTTGTTTTCATTAATCATTTGTTAAGATATTTATGTTTCTTCAATTTTTTTTAATTGGTCCTTAGGTGATGGAATGAAATGTTGGGCTTTCTACTATTAAGTAGGTTTAAGCCCTCTGCATTAGTCAGGATGGCTAGGGGTTTGGAAATTACATGAAATAGCAGGCCACGTTCCCATCCTACAAGGTTGCAGACAAGATAACAGAATCCAGAAGGCTGCTTTTGAGTGGAGTCAATTGCTCAATCTTCCCTAAAGACTGTGCCTGGTTGAGCTATAAGAGGAATCCATATTCATCATCAATTCAAGGCAACTTGTGCTATCAGAGCTTTACCAGGAGCACCATGCTTAAGCTGTCCCCCCAGTGCAGTTGTAAAGTCAGTAGGATATATAATGCAAAGTTTTCCCCCAGAGGCATAGAAAAGATATATGGAATTGCAATCCATATTTTATATGCACAGTCAGCAATCAAGCCTCAGTCCCAGTAGCGGCCATGGCTAAAGAGAATGGAGAGGTGGTGTAGTAAGGTGCCTCCTCCTTCCCTTCTCGAAGTAATAATCTCTGCTAAATTTTGGGGGCTCAGGCCACAGCTGGAGATACTCTGTATTTTGAGATGCTATGATTAGCTATATTCTCAATAGCCTCCCAAAGTGAAAATTGGGAAGATGTTTTCATGAGTGGATTATGGAGAAAAATCACTCTTGAAAACCTTCAGAAGGATGCTACAGGTGAAACTTGTGTTCTCAGCTAGTTCCATTTAGGAGAAATTTCCCTAAAGACAGAGGCTCCAACTGCCTTGGACTTGAACTCTTTGTCACTGCAGGCTTTCTAGCTCCATCTCTGGTGCAGTCCCAAGTGCTGGGACACTGGATATGGGAATGAGCCCTTCAGACCACAAGAAGAGACTCTGTATTACTAAAGTCCCACCCCCACTCCCAGTCTTGGGCTACAGTGCCCAGGTGGAGTTCCTGTGAAGGCTGTGTCTTGGACTGTCCTACCTTTCACAGTTTTCTGTCTCTTCAGGCTTTTCCTTTCTTCCCTTCCATCCCTTCCTCCCTTCTTTCCTTCCTTCCTTCCCCTACTTCCCTCCGTTCCTGTCCTCCCTCTCCCCTTCCCACTTATCATCCTCCTCGCCTCCCTCCCTCCCCCTCTCTTTTTTCTTAGATGTAATCATCCCCATTCCGTGTGCAGTTTTATTGTTTTTGTAGTGAGGAGGTAAGCTTGGGACCCTACTCCTCTCTCATTTTGGATGGGAATAATTAATTAAACCTCTATTGAAACTTTAATTCAATAATCAGCAACAAAGTTGAACTGACTAGCCTGAGTTAGCTGGCAGCTTTTTGTGGGCTATTAGAAATTCTTTAAACTTTTGTTTTGTTGGTCATTAGTAACATAGGACTACTCTCTGCAAAGTAATTTACTGTATACAGAAGTATTGGCATTCTACTCAAATTGTTTTCTAAGTAAAAGTGCTTTTTTAGATTTCTAATTCAAATTAATAGAAACTAGGATAACTTTTCTAAAAATAGTCATGTGGATTTTTCTGTATTTTAAGATTATTATTTTCTCTTGTGGATCATGTGAGATTTTGGAAGCAGGTAGAGCAAAAAGATTAGCTTCATCTAGTAGATGTTCAGAAAACATTATTTAATAAACTTCTCCATTTGTGTACTTGTAAGCAAAATGTATTGAATTTCCTCAATAACATTTTTTTTAAGTGTCTAGAAATTCATGTATGTCCCTGTAGTTGATAAAGACACAACCTGTTTCAAGCTTCTAAAGAGTAGTTTATAAATAATGAAAAAAAAGAATGATACTTTCATATTAGGGAGAAAACTGTTGAAAGAAATCTTTTTAGTTTTGTAGAACATAAAAAATCAATGCTTGATTAGATTTTTGTCAAAAATGTGCTCTTGCAACTTATTTACTACACATGGTTATTACTATACTTCTTTTTTTTTAACTTTTGCAGATATCTGTTTGTACAGTATCCACTCAGAACTGGTATTTGATACTAGTTGTTCTTACTGAACTAGCTTAAGGCTTCAAAATTACGATATGCTTTCACATACAGCAGGACTGAAATATGCCAACATTTCCAGCGCAGTAAATAAGAGTGGAATGGAGGCAAATGTCTCTGGAAGCAGTTCATTATTCTTCGAGCACTAAGTCATACAGAAATATTTCACATGAAAATAAACATATTTAGATCTAAGTTATTTTCTAAAACAATGTATAGTGCCAAGAATACTTTGGAAGAAACAAATGTCCGTTGTCCCCACTTGTTTGATAACTTACAAACACTGTATTATCTTGTTAAATATTCCATTGCATTGCCCCATAGTGTCTGTAAATATTATATGCTAAATTAGTGATTATGAATCCCTAGCTAGAGAACTTTTAAATAAGAATTTATATGGAGATATCTGTCATCCTTTTAAAATATATTAATAAATATTTCCATTAAATAAATACTTTTTGTTGTTTATAGTTAAAAATTTGGTAGGTACATTGATAAAATTGTTTTATTAAATGTTAATATTGTCTCAGTTTTCTACACCATACCTTTGTAAGCCAGGGACAAGACCTTTTAGATATTTTTCTACATTTCATTTTATTTTTTAAAGGAACACTGCAGGTAGGAATGAAGGCAGGCAAAGGCAGAACGGCAGAGAGAGAGGAAGGAAAGTACTTTATGTGATTTTAGTTGTTCATTGTTGTTTCACTAACTGGATTTCTTGGGATGCATATTGACTGTGCTCACCAAATAACCACGCCAGGGAGCACCTTGATTTTCTACCTTTCCAGTGAAATGATTTGATAGTATCCTAAATGCTTCCTCTCATTTTTGACTGGGAAACTTTAAGCTTAGACTTCTCATGAACTACTCAATTAAGATGGACTATTAGACTCTTTGTTCCCTTGCTATTTGTATTGTTGGGATGTTAGATGATAAAGCTCCTGAGGACAATAAAGACTTATAAAGACACTTTCTACCGTCGTTGTCCCAAATGCCACTTGCAATAAATTTTCCAAAGATCAATGAAACAATATGTATGTGTTTTAAAATGGAAAAATGAGTCTCAAAATCAGTTTCCATGACATTGAAATTTTAGGGAGAGAGCTCCATTTTACCTACATTTACTGGATTTGACCACATAAAGGTTGTTAACTGAAAATTTTTATTATAGGGAATTTAGAAAGTTAATACAATCATAAATAGAAATGTGGAGAGGCATAACAAACCTGCTTTTCAGTGACTAATTTTGCTTTAAAAAGTTAGGAAAAGAGAGGAGACAAATGTACGAAAGAAAATATAGTCAAGTTGAGATGAAAAAATAAGATTCAGAGTATTTAAATAATTTCCCTAGAAGCACCCTGATACTTGATGAAAGAGTAAAACCTAGAACACTTCTGAGTTTTTGCCATAATATACTATTTTGTGTTTTTAAAAATATAGGTTTATTATTTCTCCTGTTTAGCAATGCTCTATGTATTTTCAGATGTTGAAATCACACCTCATTCTGTGCAAATATCACATCACATGCACCATCAGTCCAGTGAACTTTACCAACACCTTGTTCCTCCTTCCTTCTTCCCCACCTGCTGTAGCCAGTCTTTCCTCCTGTGAATTTTGTTGAGATTGTTTGTTTGTTTTGTTTCTTTATTTCCACATTTTAGTGAAACCATCCTATACTTCTCTTTTTTCTTCTGGCTTATTTGGCTTGTCATAATCACCTCCAGCTCCATCCAGGTTGTTGCAAAGGGCACAATTTCATAGAATTCCATTGAGTGTATGTATCACAGCTTCTTTATCCAGTCATTTGTTGATGGGTATTTAGGCTGCTTCAGTGTCTTGGTCATTGTGAACTGTGTTGCTATGAACATATACATATAGAGAGAGACAGATAGATACATATGTGTGTATACACACAGTACACATAAATACATATACATGTATGTATATATGTATGTGTATACACGTGTGTATGTATGTGTATATATACACTTACATATTTAGTTCAGATTAGCATATATCCTGTTTTCGATAGTAAAAAGTTTTCTATAACTGATTAAATTGTATTTTACATTTCTCACTCTCTGTTCAGGTTGAAAAATACTATAGAATGGGTGATATAAGGCTGAAATTTATTTCTCACAGACAAGCAGGCAGGAAGTGTAAGGCCAGAGTGCAGGGAGATACAGTATCTGGTGAGGGCATGTTTCTTGATTCACAGATGTGTATCTTCTTACTGTGTCCTCACAGGATGAATTTGGCAAAGGAGCTCTCTGGGGCATTCTTAAAAGGACACAAATCCTATAATGAGCCCCCACCCTACTGACCTAATCATCTCCCAAAGACTCTACCTCCTTACACCATCATGTTGAAGGTTAGAGTTTCAATGTATAAATTTTGGTTAGACATAAACATTCAGTCTATAGTAACCTCCTTGTTCCAGAGAGAGATTTTACGGCTAGCCAGTTCATTGAGTAAAATATTAGATTTATGCTTAGGGGGAAAAAAATCCCAAAACATTGCTTCATTAATAAAAAGTACAGGCGTGCCCTGATGGCCTAGTGGGTTAGTCCACCCAGCAAATGAAGTCCATGTATATCCCAAGACTCAGGGCCAGGGAGGAGCAACTAAGATGAACAACTAAATAAAAATACAGTGCTTCTTCCTCCTTTCTCTTCCTTCTTACCTGCCTTTTAGTCTTCATTCCTTAAAAAAAAAAAAAAAAAAAAAAACCAAGCAAAATACAAACAAAACAAGAATTGAAAGTAAGAAAGAAAAATATCCAAATAACTATTGCCAGGGGGAATCTAAAAGTCAAACGATTCCTATGACTATTAGAATCAGTTAAAGTCTTAGAGGCTAGGCTTTATTCCCAGCATGAAGGTAGGAGGTGAGATTGAAAACACTATTTGAGTGGAAGCTGGAACTAAGCTCCTTACTTACATAAAGTCAGGAATCCTGAATTACCGTTTCTCATGAAGCGGGACCAGAAAAAAATGTGCATCAACTCAGAGAAGCAATGCTATTGACACAAAAGTGGAATACTAAGCAGGGACAAGCATTTCACATGACATAGATAGTAAGGGAACGCCTCATGAGAAGCATAAAATTGGTCTAGAGTTTTTGAAAAACTTACAACCCCAAAAGGAACAAATACTACAAACTGGACACTTTTGACTCAGGAGAACTATACACATCATAAGATCTCAATAAAAAATCACAACTGCTACCAGGAGACAAACTTTGATGAGTTAGGTGATATAAAATAAGAAGCTTCTAATCTATATGTTAAACTTCTGAGAGTTTAAAATAAGCATATTTGAAATGATCAAAGAGAAAAGAAAAATCATTAATGAAGACTATTAAAACAGATTTTCTAAATTTAAAAAGGGCCGATATTTTAAATACTAGATTACATAAAGCTGAGGAAAACATTAGAAGGATTAATTGATTGGAATTAGATATAATGAAATCAACATAGACAGCAAGAAAAAGAAAGAGAAAATGTGAAAGAATTTGAAAAAAAGGAGGAATGAGACAACAAAGGTCTAACTTTTATTAAAAGCTGACGAATCAGGGAATTGAGATAATGATGAAGATACAATATTCTAAGATAATTTTTGAAAATTTTCTAGAATTAAAGACACGAGTGCTCAGATCGAAGAAGCTCCAAGCAAGTACAAACAAAAAATTCCCATCCAGATACACTGGCACGCAGAGGGCAAGCATCGAAGACAAAGTGGCACCACAGATTATTGGCAAAGAAACAAGTCTTTAGACTTTTCTTTAGCATCAGTAAATGTCAGGTGACAGTGAAGTAATTGTGAGGTAAAATAAAGACAATTTCAGACACAAAAATCTGAGTTCATTGCTCATAAAGGATACAGTTTTTTCCAAAAGTTAAGCATTTCAGTAATGATCATTAGAGTAAAAAAAAAATATATATGGTAACACTTGTTATATCTAGGCAGGTACTGATTAATTGATTAGAAATAAAAATAAATCTATTGATGTCTTTGAATTTTTTTAAAGAAAAGAACATTAAACACTAGTTACTTCAGAGTCTGGACAATGTGAAAGGTAATGGAATCACATTATTTGGGAAGATGAAAAGATAAACTGATCTACTTTAGTCTTTTAAAAGTTAAGGATGGGTGATAAGCATTAGAGTAAATCTGTAAGCACACTGCCTTAATTTCAAACCTGAGAAACCCAGTATGGGTATTAAGGAAATGTAATCTATTAGTCAGGAAAAGGAGAATTAGAAGAACAAATCAAATACATGATAAATTAAAAACCACAAAATCAATTCATTGAAACTACAACATCAATCTTAATCGATGAATCTCTTAATTTAAAAGACTTACAGAATGAAGGGTAAAAGAGAAAGTACAAGGATTCTCTGAGTGTCTGTCTATCATTAAGAGGATGAAAGAACATTCTAACACATTTGTAGGATGGAATAGTATGTACTATTACAGTGAGTCATAAAAAAATCAATCACATGCAAAATTCTACACCTTTATTTCCTCCCCTCTCACATTTTATATTATTGAGGTCAGATATGCCTATTAGTAAATTTTTTCTGATTATATTTGCTCTTAATACTCTTTATAATTTTAGCGTTGGTGATGTAGTTGAAAGTTACTAACATACCTCTATTACAGAACTGTATTATTCTGTATTTGCTAAATATTTACTTTTTCATTGATATTTGCACTTTCATATGCTCGTGTTGCTTTTTAGTATCTTTGTTTCAAGTCGAACAACTTGCCTTAGCTCTTCTTATAAGATAGGGCTACAGGTGATAAACTCCCTCAGTTAGGGTTTTTTTTTTAATGGGCAATTTTGCTAGGTATAATTAAGATCTTAATTGGCAGTATTTTTTCTTTCTTTTAGCACTTTGAATATATTATCCCTCTCTTTCTTGTCCTGCAAAGTCTGTGCAGAAATCCACTGATAGTATTATAGGGTTTACATTGTAATTGACAAACTTGTCTCTTGTTGCTTTCAAACAACATATAATGAATTTAAAAGTACTCTCTTCTGGTTTTTATGGAAGAATTTAACAAGTATGATGTTTTTAATTTTGGGGGTAGATTCACCAGTGATACCTGTGCTTTTCTTTACTGGGAAGTTTTTGATGACAGATTGAATCTCCTTACAAGAGGTCTGTTGAAAATTTTCTATTTCTTCATGATTCAGTCTTAGTAGATTTTATATTTCTAGGAATATCCATTTCTTCTAGGTTATCTCTTTCTTAAATTTCTCATTTTGTTCATGTATTATTGTCCTGGGTTCATTTAGTTCTATTATAGTCTGCTGAGCTTAAGACAATTAATATTTTTGTCAGACAATTCATAGATCTCAGTTTCTTCAGGGCTTACTGGTGCTTAATTTATTTGGTTGTATCACATTTCCCAAATTCATAATTCTTAGAGGGTTATGTTGGGGCCTGTTCATTTTATGAGGCAGTCAGTATTTCCTATCTTTATAGACAAGTTTCAGAAATTTAAGCCCTTAAGCAGTCAAGCAACCATACAGATCTGGTGTCCAAGTGAGTCTACTGGTGGATGAGTCTAGGTGCTGGGGCCTCTGGGTATGCTCACTGCCAGGAGCAGGAGTCAGCTGCTGAGAACCAAGTGATGGTTTTTGAGGATCTCCACCCCTTTTCTTTGTTCTTAGCAACTCCAGAAATTCATAGCGTCATTTTCCTCAGTGTTCTGGATGAGGCACTAGTAAGCATCCTACATGCTCTTCCTGCAAAGTGGCCTTGACAATATTCAAATTGAGAGGTATAAATTATTTTCCCTTTTAAATCTGGGTGAGGATATAACTTATCTGTTACCAGTATACTTTATGGAAGTGACTTCATATGGCTTCTAAGGTTAGGTCAGGAAAAGTTATAATTTCTATTTTGACTACTGGAATACTTACTTTTGAAGAGTTCAGCTTCTCTGGAAGCAGCCATCCTCCCTGAGATCACCAGATTGTGAGGAAGCCATGCAAAGAGATAACACAGAGGTGCCCTGGGATTACATGAAGAGAGGGAGCGATACCTGACCATTCCCTGACTTGACATTCCCCATGGTTTTCCAGCTCCAGCTCCATCTGTGAACAGCTTTCAGAGATCACAAGCCAGATGAATTCTTCTGATACTAAATGTGCAGAAACAATGAGACATGATAAAATATTTGTTGTTTTTTAGCCACTGAATTTTAGGGTAATTTGTAATATAGTTTAAATGACTGTAATAGGACCCCTTTATACATCATTAAAGGGAATGTTACCCTCCCCATAGTCTTATATATATATACCATATGAGGGAGGAGAGAAGACAAAATTAGAAAAAAATGGTCATTTATCCAGAGATGGAATAAGACGTTGTTTTAAAACAGAAGCATTTGAAACACAATAAACTGACATTTTAAATGTGTCCCTGCTATTATTATCCATTGTAATAAGGCACTTTCAGGAAGATTAGATATTAGAAACATTAAGAAAATAAGAATACTAGTATATTTTAATAAATGTATTAATAATTATGTCATGCTTTCTGTGTCTATATTGTGTACACAGAAAATTAAATGTGATAATCTAAATATAAAATGTATAATAGAAACTGGCATATAATAAATATTAAATTAAAAGGTAAATATTATCACCATTAATGTCATTACTGTTGTTAATAGCTGATTGATCTCATCTTGATGACAGTCACACTTACATGGATAATAGAAATGTTGGTTTGGATTCCATGTATACCCCAAATTAAAAACTTAATAGAAAATTCACTCTCTATATCTATTTGGATGCTTAGAAAAGTTAATTTCCATTTAGAGAAGAAATACCTTATAATATTATCAAAATTCTAAGTAAATAAACTTGCCAGGTAATTTGTTATTACTAGAAAGGGCCATTCTGGGGAAGCTCATGTATTTTAATGATACAGTTACATACTGATTGATAAGTTGGCACCTATGCTCTTATATTTAAAAACCATTTTAAAGCTGTCAGTGAACTTTTGCTATGTAGTCACTGTTGCAAAATGCATCTTCATGATAATGAACATGATAATGACGCTAACATCTTTAAAGGCTCAAGTACCACCTTCATGCCCACTGAGCTGAATGAGATACTGAATTACAGGACTTTATACAAAATACTATAAAAGATAATTTTCTTAACCTCTCAGAATATGGATTCTTGGGTTTGATTGGCAATACTAATGGTGGCTGACTTAAATCATTAGCTGGAAAAAGTTCTTACTGCAGTGCCTTGTCACTGAAAAATTTTAATTTTATTAATGACATGATTTAATATCAAATGATCTATCAATGTGGATGCCTTCGAATAGGATGAAGGCTTATTCCTAAATCTTATACTCAAATACCTAAATCGTCAACTTGCATACAAATAATTTTAAAATTGTCAATTTATGAAATGAGATCAATGTCGTCATAATATATACACATTTTATTTAAACCTTCTCTTTTTAATGGAGTTCTGTGGTCCTACACAAAGGGAACAAAAGATAAAGAAAACATTTTACCAGTCTGGAGTTATATGACTTTTGAGGATCACCTTTTACTCCTTCATGCATCTTTCTGAGATATATATATATCTATATATATATAGATATATATATATAGATATATATTTCTCCCAGTTTAACAGATGGACTTACACATAATTTAGTGATTCATAGATGATGAAAACTACGCCTTCTGCTGATGTGCTCTTATACTGAGAGCTGTGTGGAGGAGGCTGAGGTTACTACAACACACTTATTGATCAGTTGAATGACTTCTTTTATTACTTCATCCATTTATCATCTATTTAGCTATAGACTCATTCAGTAAACAAATGGAGTGGAGCCCTAAGATACTGTGTAATCAGCAAGGATTGATTAAATCATTCATTCTTCACTATTAGAGTACATATCATGTGCCAGACAAGGAGACTGTGATTGATAAATTACACTCCCTTACCTTCAATCAGGTCACAGTCTGAGAGGAGACTGGTACCTAAGTGCATATTTGAGACATTGAGATGAAAGCTGTAGTTAATCTGCTTTGCATAGTGCAGTGAAGGAGGAATTTGCATTTTTGTAGGGCTCAGGAAAAAACTTCAAAAGATTACCTAACTACAGTATATTTAAGGTGGAGGACCTTAGAGCAAAGCCACAGAGACACAGGAAAACCTTATTGCAAATGAAAAATTCAGTCAAAGCAAAACAAAAAGTTTAGGCTATATATATAGTTATCAAAATAAAACAAGCAAATATAGTTGCTTTATAATGTCATTTATTAATGAAATTATTTTGGTCACAATTAAAATTTACGAGTGACTGTCTGCCACTTTAAGGTAACGTCTATAAGAATGTGAAGACATGTATTTGACATTTTACCAAACTCACTTAAGAACTTAGGTTAAGAGGTGATTCCATATGTATTTAGAAAAATTTTACTCAGATAATTTTAGTGTTTCCTAGTGCTTTCCTTCTCTCATGAATTCTGATTTCTTCAAAAGCAGAAATATACAGAGCTAATCAATGATTTCTTCTTTTGCTCTTCACATTAATTTTCCCCCTACTGCCTATCAGATAAAATTACAGATAGTTATTATTAATTAATGACTAGGCACTTTGACAAATGAAAGTGTATCAACATTATCATATTAGTATGTAATCTTGCTTAGACCTATTATACTAGACTAGATATACTCTCACCTACTTGAGGACTGAACACTTGAATTAAGGAGACTATCACTGACCACAGAGCAAAGAGGGAAAAACAGATAAAAGGAACTCTCGTAATCACCAGTCCAGAGGATGACCTTGGGTTTATGGCCTTGCCTTGCCATGCCAGACAACACATTAACCACAGGGAAAGCAAAGAAAAATAGCCATAACAATTCTCACCATGTATTTCATGGAGATAGAGGTAGAGTTAATGAGAAAATGTTAGTAAAACATTTTAAGCTCTTTTGTAGGAAGACACACATAAATGCAGAGAGCAATATTATTAGTCATGTTAATGGACGGGGAATTTTTACTGCTTGAGAAAGATACTCTGCTGGAATTATGTTACTCTCACAGTGCTGTATATCCTTGGCTTTACAACACAGCAAAGATATTTTAAACTTCTAACTTTCTATTAGCTCTGAGTATTGGGGATGTGGTTGTCTCAACAGCAGCTCTCTACATGGAGTTCCAAAGGGAGAATTCGATACTGAATGACTTTTGAATTCCAGGGCTATGGGTAGCTGTGTTGAGAAATGTATTATTTATTACCACGATGCACAAAAGAAAATGACAATAAAAAAGGCAAATGCTGAACTAGAGAATATAACCTCTTGGTCGGTGTGGTGGCTGCAGCAATCCCAGGGCAAACATTCTATTATGATAACTCAGAAGTGCCACTCCCCTTACTCCTTCAAGCAATAAAAGGCCAAGCAAATCATTACAGGTTCAACCAAAGAGCAAAGCTTTTGAAGATGACAATCTCCTGTTCATTTCCTATAACTGCGGAGAGTTATGTTGGAGCCCTGAACAGTCAGGTAGGGTTATAAATTTCTCAGGGAACCGGATTTTACCAATCTGCTTTGAAGAGTGAAGCTTCAGGTATAAGTTTATGAGAATATGTTCAGAAAGGCACACTTCACATTTTCTCTGGCAAGAATACCAATGTGTGGAGTGCTTTTAGGGAAAAGCAAAAGCTTTCATAGTAAGAAAATATCCTATTTCAAGAACTACAACATGTAGTTCTAATAGGCATTAGCCCTTGTAACCTTTTGCTTGTCTCACATTGGAAACCTAACAGTTTCGCATAACTGTTCGCCTCCCGTTTCTCCTCTGTGTTTAAGTCTCTCAGGGTTTGGCATTCACTTTCTTATACTGTCATTAATCACCTTCTGTATCATTTGGCTCATGTTTTCTTTCCATTCTGGTTTCTTCCATCTTTCTTGCTAAACACTGATGTCACATAGCCTTGCTCTTCCTGACTCAGGAGAAATTTCTTGGGCTTTATTAAACCTCCCTTGTAACTCTTCCCCAGACTACATCATCTTTCAAACTCTTCAGTCTCTGAAACTATAATCCTGAGATTCTCTCCCTATTCCTTTTCTTGCCTTATGTCAGCATCCTAGCCCTTTACCCTCCTCAGGAAGCCAAGACTTTATCGTGACCTTCATTCACTGGAATTTTGCCTGCTACAGTGAGTTCTACGCTCTTGCCTTCAAGTTCCTTCTCCCCATCTTGCATTTCACAATCAGTACGCTCTCTTTCTCGCTCTTCAGGGCCCTCCATAACTTGCTCCTCTGCCATGACATGGGGACAGTTTAAAAAAATGCAATCAACTCTTGTGTGTCCCTACTTTTGCTTTGTTCACATAACACTGATGACAGCTCCATGACACTGCACAAACTCCAACCCCAGGCAAATTCAAAACAGTTTAGGAAGTACCCATCTATTTCTTTAGACTTCATTTGTAATGTTCTCCTAATTGTCTTGTCTTTATCATCCCAGTAGAAGATTTATAATGTATAAATCATTGAAATTTGGGACACATATTCTCTTGCATCAAGCCCTAAATTTGATAATGAGGGGTGGTTGACAAAATACATAACAACTAAGAATCAAGACATCAAATGATCAGACTTAATATGCATGTTCTGTGGCCCTTCTGCTGGAACGTGGTGTGTGGGGAGAAGTGGGAGAAGTGCAAACACCCATATGTCTGTGGAAGACCCATTCTTCTCTGAAAAGTGCTAGGTGGTCTTTTCTGTACCTTCTGGGGCCAAATTCTAACAATCTAATATTCATCTGTCTTTCATTTACTATTTTTTCATTTTTTAACCTCCTCCGAAGAATTATTCATTTAACGAATTTAATTCCAACCTACATCTATTTTGACTTCTGATCTTCTGTGAAGAGCCACATCGCATAGACATCAGTGGACTGCTGATTGCTAACTTACAGATGCCCCTCATCCCATCCATCTGACACATGGGGAAGTATTTGGCTTTAATAATCCTTTTTTTCTCTTAATGTTTTCTGTTTCTTGGTTTTCATGACATACTTCTCAGTCTGTTTACTATCAGCTAATTAACTTCAAGTCAGTCTCCAGGGCTGTTTTCTTTTCACCTCTCACTTACTTTGCTACTCCCCCAACCCTAAATAAGCCTATTCTTGCTACATATTCGCACACACCCCTATAAACTTGTTACGTAGAGTAGTTTGTATGTCTATGGATATTTGCTTTTATCTTACTTGGGATTTATTGAACTTTGGGGCCAAAATTTAAAAAAATTGCATACTTGGGAAGTACCTGACCATAATTTAAATTTAAATTTTTTACCCCATGTCTCTCTCCAATCTTTGGAGGATTCCAATTATTGCTTATGTATGTTGAAAATTATCTCATGGATTAATGAGGGTCTTGTGTTTCTTCATATAACAAATTTTTCTTGGAGAGTATCTGTTCTTCCAACTTTAGGTTCACTGATTCACTCTTCTGCCATCTCAAACGTGCTTGTTGTCCTTTAGTGATTTATTTTTCCATTTTGATGTTGTTCTTTTTAATCTCTATAATTTCCATTTTTTTATACTTCCCACTTTCCCACTGATATTTCTTGTTCACTCATATTTAGCAATTTTATGGTTTGAACTTATACTCCTTTGATTATTTTAACCAATTTATAATTAATGTTTTGAAAAAAGTACTTTTGCTAATGTCAGCAATTATGACTGCATTCAGTTTTTATTCAACGACTTTTTCCTGAAAGTGCTTGATAATTTCTTGTTCATTTTAGATAATATTTTTATTTAAAAACTGAATATTGCAGACCTACATTGTATCAACTCTGCATTCTGATTTGTTCGTCTAAAGAGTGTTGGTGTTGTTTGGCCTTAAAAATCAATTAATTGACTAGGATTCTAATTGCAAAATAATGTGCAGCCACTAATGTCTCACATCAGGCTTTCTTCATCTAACTCTTGAGTCCTTCCATTCAGCTTTATTGCTCAGTGATTATGCAATGACTTTTATAGAGGTTAACACTCCAAATTGGAACATCTTCCCCCTTTGGCACATGAACATTCCTCAGACTGAAGAATATTCGAGGATGAACATTCAAGGATGCTACATATTCACAGGTTTTTCAAGCGTTTTTATTTTCACTGTGTTCTCCAGTATCTCTTGCATACACACACCCACACCCACACCCACAAGAGTTTTGAAATTGTGTTCACTGATGTTTATTGTCTCATTCATTTATATATATGCTTTTTTATGTAAATGATTCTTTCTCACTTTAACGATATGGTTCTTAAGTGTAACCTGTTTTGCTGGTTAGCCTAAACAGAGTATACCACCTCCTGCTGGTAAATCTGTGAGACTGCACTGCCTAAATTAGGGGAAATGGGACTATTTGTAGGCAAAAACAAAAACTGACCTTTTTATTTGATTCAGTACCAGTTTTTGTGAGTAAACACGTGGCACATTATTGCTGGCATTTGGTCATTGTACAATGCCTTGGCATGGTTCCTTTTACTATTTTTGTCTAGACTGCAGAATCTATTGTCTGGCATCTTCATGCCCTTACAAAAACTAGATCCCAAATTACCATTTTTAAATAAGATGTTTAAGTTTTCATTTTTATTGAAAATTGCGTCTAAGGTACAAAAATGAACCAACTTTTTACCCTAAAATTTCTTCATGTCTGAAACTAGCTCCCTTAATTATTTTGATGAGCAAAATTAATACCATTTATTGCAAATATAAAAATGTAAATCAGATATAATTGTTAATTTTTCAAAATTTAATATTTCACACTTTATTTAAGAGTACTTTCACAGTGCTGATTTTTATTTGAAGAGCTACTTTTGGAGTCATTGCCATATGAATTCATTTGTCACGAGAATGGTCACTTCTGAGAAGTCTTGGCCATCTCTTGAACTCCATATGCTTCAAACACTTCTGCCTCTATTTTGTCAAAATGAGCTCCTTTAAGAAAAAGGCATAAAATTTTGTCTGTCTTAATAATATAATGCCCAAAACAGAGATTATATTAAATTAGAGCTTTATTGCCTAAGTAGATCATTACAAGGTATCAACTTTCATATCATAAATGTATAGGACTTTATTTCTGATCACTTTACTCATATTTTTCATGCTTTACATTTACTAGCATGACTCACATAGTATGTACCAGTTCTGGAACAGGGTGATAAGAGATGTAGGACACCTGTACAAATTTTTCATTCTAATAATATGATCACCTAATTATAACAAAGTACTGAAAAGAGAGTTTAAAATCTATAAGCTATTTGAGTTTCTAAAAGCTTAAGAATTCTCTATTTGCATAACAGGGAAATATCCACTTCTATTGTTATTTTCAGGACTCAATTATAACTAAAAGAAGGATTTCTTATCTCATTAGGTTAAGATATTATCTTATACAAGTGGAACTCCTGTGAAAATATACACATATATATATATATTTGAAGATAAATACCATAAAAGTTAGCATATCTTATATAATTTTCTTGATATAATGCAGTTTTTACTTCATTCTCTAACTTGTCACACTAACTTGGCATTATGCATCTGTTTTATTTATTTATATATGTATATCTATGTGTATATATATATATGTATCACACACATAGTAAGACAAAAAAAGGAATCTTTGACAAGGCTGATTTTGTGAAAAAGTTCTTTTACAATTAGTTTTTTCCTGTATTATGAAAGATAGCTATTGACAAATGAACAAATTCTTATGTATTTCCTTTTTCAATACTAAAACAATATAAAAAGTCTTTGTACTCTTCAGGCTAAATTCTCTGTAAACATGTCCCTATTAAGATCAATTGCAGTGCCTTTTTCTTAAAAGGATTCTAAATAAGCAATAGTAAATCATGCAGCTAGTTTTCCAATATTGCATAGGAATAACAGTAAAGAGTATATTGAAAACAATTCTTTGAAACTCTGGAGAATAAAATTGATTTGGTGCGCATGCAACAATGAGCTGCACTGCAAAACTGGGATTAGGAAGGACACTTCTGCTTGGGAACAGTATTTGACAGTATTTTAGATTTATTTTTTATTGCAACATGGCTAAGTATTAAAATGTAGCAGAGACAAGTAAATGCAAATATGTGTTCCCTCAGCTAGCTCAGTTGAAATCCTTATTTTAGACTAAAGTAAAATAACATTTACATTTGTGATCCCTGACTCACAATTGTTTCATTCAATAACTATCACTGAATTCTGTTGTGAATACACTACTAGTATTGGTATAAATAAGAGAGAATTTTTTTTGTTGTTGTTTCTTACACCCTGAAGCCAATTAATTAAAAGTTTTCATCAACTCAGTTTTTGACCACTCCCTTTTCTCCTTGTCACATTTTCTTTCTTACATTTTTTGACCAAAAAAAGGTCACAAAAATGTAAAGCTGAAGGATAATGCTATTAAGGACACATATCTATCTATCTATACATTCTTTCTAACAAAAAAATCCGTAATGTTGTGGTAAAGAAAACACTCCTATTTTTAAGAAATATTTTAAATATTTTTGTTAAAACTGATAATACCTCAGACTGAACGACAAACCCTTTCAATCAAGATCAAATCCAAACTAAGTTCAAATAATAATATTAAATCCATAGGAAATGCTTCATGAAGCTATTAACATAATTAAGGAAGTTTAAGTCAGCTTTTCAAGGTAAATTCTGAGCTTACTGCAAGGGGCTCTTGATAATGTAAAAAAGATTCTGGTAGGTCAAATAAATATGTAAATTATCAATGATATAGTGACATAGGTAGAAATTTTATTTTGTTACTATCTACTCCCTAAAATATTTGGAGGCTGAAATCAGAAATTGCTTATTTATCTTTATTAAATAATTTCACAGTTCACAACCTTTCTATAGTACAGTATCACATATTTTTTTACATATATTTAATGAATATATGAAATTTTCTGGAATGTGAGAGATCACAGTTTTATGACATTCACGATCTGTCCTTGATCCATAATCCTTACTACACAAATTGCTATTAAATTTTTCAGTCTTTTAAGTAGTCTGTTGAGAAAGCAAGCGTAATAAAAATAAATTCCAACTGAGCACAGGGAATTATTAACTTTTTTAAAAAAATCTTAGTTTATTTTCTGTTAGTATTTAATAATTATTAAGAGATTGTATAAGAACTTTTCATTAATCAAATGTATTTCCTCCTACTAGAATTAGATAGATGAATATAGACAGATGCTAAGATAAAAGTTAGTAAGTATAATATAGCAAAAGATTGCACTTGAAAACTTTTTGCTCTCTTGAAGCTTATAGCATAAACATCACTACGAAACATAATCACCATTCTCCTAAACCACAAGAGAATCTTTCTACATGTGTAAATGCATTGCTATAGTGTGTATTCAGCTTTGTTTTTATTTTTCCTAAAGTTTTACATCTGTGACCACATTGTTGTCTCTTAACTAATGTTTTACTTGTTCAGAACATCATTTCTGGAAATAATGCTGCATGCTTTTTTTAGCCCGTGAATAAAATGTTTACTGAAAGGAGGTATTTTCTGTTATGATAATTTTCCTGTCCAGACAGAGTCTAACAATAAACATTTGTTTTAGTCTTGATCCCCAAAACAGGAACATGTCTGCCAAAATTGTGGTTGTGAAAAGCATTTCCTCAGAAATGGATAAGAATATGACTATGGATTTAATTGTATACTCTAGTCTATAAAATATATCAGAAGCAACGATCATCAACTAAACGTTTCCTTCCTTATGTACAAACACGTGAACATTTTTTTGGGGGGAAGCACTGGGGGTCTTTATCACACAACATTAGTTAGAAAATTGTTATCAAGTCTTTTCAAG
This sequence comes from Solenodon paradoxus, assembly GCA_004363575.1. Lineage (NCBI taxonomy): Eukaryota > Metazoa > Chordata > Mammalia > Eulipotyphla > Solenodontidae > Solenodon > Solenodon paradoxus. The sequence goes on along the minus strand of RJWH01002064.1, from coordinate 132,630 downwards.
CCTTTGATCAATGTTAACACATTTTGTTGTGAGGAAGATGAAATTAAAGGAAATTTCTGACCAAAATACTGGTAGAAAAGAGACCTATGTTATTTTCTAGGCCCTCTTCTGCTTAAGAAATTTAATGACATCACTTCTCAAAATTTTGGACTCTTTTAGCTACGTATAAGAGAATTTAAAGGTCATCTTTCCCTCTGCCAGAAACTTCTAAGTAAATAATTATAGTGCACATGACTGCATCCTTGTAATTATAGATTTTGAGACCCACTCTTTTTACCAATAGTCAGATAGTAGGAAACCTGAGTACCGGAAGGTCAAATACATATCAGGATGATCCTAGAATATTAGAATCAAAATCTCAGGGTTAGAAAGGACTTCTAAATAAAAAAATTCATCTGTTTTCTAAATCTCTAATTCTACCCCTCTGTGTGATTTTTACTGTTATTTTCTATCTTTTCTAACATCCTATCCATCTTTGAATATCATGTTTAAATATTATAAGTTGAACTGAAATCCGTTCATGATGAAATATCTTCTCATTGATCTTAATTCCACTTCTTGTGATAAGACAGAATTGGTCACTTTGCGATAATCCCTTTTCATGCAATAGTCTCTCAATATTTGAAAAAACAAAACAAAACCCAAGATTCCTGTAATAGTCCTCTCATTTATAGGTTTTAAGTAACCTACATTCTAACTTTGTTTACTTATTAAAATATATTACATGGAAAGGTACTAAGCACTGGATTATTCTCTTTAGCACTTTATCCAATGTACTACTTCAAGTGTGGAACCCAGAATTGAACACTGTTGTCTAGATTTAACAAAGTATACAAAACAGAAAGTAAAGTCTTCTTGCAATTAGGATTCAGTTCATTTTTTTTTTTCAATTTGGTATATTGCTTAATTCAGGAAATTATAACAAGAGTAATCTAATGTCTTAAAATCCTAGATTATCACAAATAAATGTAATGATTCTTTAAACATGTATTTCTTGTTAGAGGCTCACTCTTCCCTGAAGTACAATTTATATTATCTTCAAAATGGAAATTTGTTCTGTCTTGCCTTTAAAATACCCTAAATATTTACAGACTCTCTTCAGAGAATTTAGAAATAAATATTTCCACTTGTACAGGATTTATTCCATCTTAGTTGACACTGTAGAATTATACATGTAACAGAATTGTAGAAGTGACAGGAATTGTAAAACCTTTGTGTTTGTCAGAGATATGAATAATAGGATATTTCTATCAGAGGGAGTAATGTATGGAAAATATATTAAGCAGAGGAGGACAAAATCTTTTTTATAATAAATATATGATTTTGTTTACATCATTTTATGCACTTTAGTATATTAAAGTGCATAAATCATACTTTAGTCTGTATTTCACAGCCACTACTCTGTTCCACCTTCCTTCCCTCCCCTCTCCTACCCTCCTGGTAGCCACAGCCTCTGTTCAGGAGGAAAATTCTTTATAGGAAACAGGAAATTTATCATACTAGTTCTTAAAGGAATTTACTCTTTGAGCTTGTGTAATAAAAGTTAGTCTCTAGAGAGTAGATACAAAACGATGTCAATGGAGAAGTTGAAAACCTGGATGACTGCTCAAGGGTAAAAATTATAAGGGAAATATTATACACAAATTCTGAAGAAGGGATATTAGATAATTCTTCAACATTTTCCTACTGACAGAGGATCATTTTTAACCAAATCTGGTTTGGGGGATGAATCAGAGGAAATGGCAGTGTACTGACTTCCTTCAATTCCCTCCTACATAAATTTAATTGAACACTTGTGGAACCTGCTTCTTTATAATGCTGGAAATTAAGTAAAGGTTTTCAGGAGCCAATGGAGCCAATAATTCAAGAAAAAATGCTGAATCTTGGTAAAAAGTAATGAACTTAATGATGTTTTAACCTGTCTTTTTCTTAGCCACTTTCTCCAGCTCTGCAGTATCTTGAAAACTAAAACCCACAATCATGGTAAAAGCCAGAAGCCTGGCAACTACTGAAGGGCTGGTGATCCTTCTCAGATATAGTCCCAGTTAATTGCCATTATCACGAATTGCATGAATTGGAGGCTTCCTGGTAGATCCCATCTGCAAATCTGTATTGACCTGCCTCCAAACTCACCTTGGAATAGCTCAGTGTGAACAGACTTCTCTAGAGAGATTTGTCAAAAAAAGTCAATTGTTTAAGACACGAATACCTGAAACGTTGTATAGCAGTGTTGCAAAAATCTGGGTTTAAACTTGGAACCAATGGGAAAAAAAATTAGATAAAATGTTGTGGAATGAGATGTCCATATAATACGTTTAAAAGTTCCAAAACCATCCTGGGCTTGTGGAAGATCACACATATGCACAGGAGTATGTCCATGCTCTGATCTGCATGCAGGCAGGAAAGAATTGTAAACACTGCCTTGATCTCATGTCTGGCTAATGTTCTAGTTCTGCATAAACAAGAAATGCAGTGTAAGGCTCAGTGTCTCACTTAAGTGTTGAGGGCATGTCCCAACATGCACACCAGTAATAGTCACTACAGCCATCCACCACATAAGCGTAATATTGTGGTCAACAATGGACTTCATATACTATGGTAATTTTTGTATATAGCCTACGTATGTAGTAGGCTATACCATTTAGATTGTGTAAGTAGACTCTATGATGCTCATAGTCACCTAGTGATGCATTTCTCAGAATGTATCCCATTAATAAGCAATGCATGACTATACATAGATAAATATAAAGGTCAGTATGTATTTTTTTAAGTGGTAAATGTGGTTCTAATCATCCATTCTTTCTGATTTAAGGAAAATTTGCATAAAGAAATTATTATTCAACATTGATGGACATATAATATATAAAGATGTAATTTGTATAACAACAGAAAAGAAGAGGAAAGGGAATGGAACTATATGGGATCAAAGTTTTGAAACTGTAGTAAGTAGTTATTAAGCTGAATAAATTATATATCAAGATGTTAATTATACTCTCCATGGTAACAATAAAAATAAAGACAAATGGTACACTAGAAAAATATTTGATATGGAAGAAGATAAGAATGAATAAAGGGGAGGGAAGAAAACCAGAATGCCTAGAGAACAAATAGCAAAAAGACATGTAAATCTTATCTATAATTAAATGTAAATAAATTGAATATTCCAATTAAAAAGGCAGAAATAGGCAGGAGGAAATTTTTTATAAAATGATCCAGCTATATTCTGTCTATAAGAGACACACTATGTAAATAAAGACAATACATTTTAGGACAACTGGGTACAGTGAAGGATATGATATAATGATGAGTGGATCAATCTATTAAGAATATATAACAATCAGAACTATATATACACACTGCAAAAAAGCTTTAAAATACCTGAAATAAAAACTGACAGCATGGAAGGAAAAAATCAGTTCAACTAAAAATAGTTGGAGACTTCAACAATTCAATAATGAATAATCATTCAATAAGGAAGACTAGAACAACTAGGTATAAAATCAACATGAAAATGGAAAGCTTGAATAATAATATAACCAAGAGCTATAATAGACATCTGTAGAACATTTCTTCCCATAGAGGAAAATGCTCATTATTCTCAAGTTTCTAGGAAACATTTTCCAGAATAGACTATATATTAGGTCATAAGTGGATCTCAATTAATTTACAGAATTTAAATGATTCAAAGTATATTTCCACATCACAATGGAAAGAAATAAGAAATCAACAATGGAAGAATATTTGGGAAGTTCACAAATGTATGGAAAATAAACAACACACTTAAAACATGTGTGTCAGAAGAGAATTAACTAGATAAATTAGAAAATATGTTGAGATGAATGAAAACAAAGATACTACATTCAAAATCTTTTGGGATGCTGCCTCCATAGTACTTAAAAGGAAAGTTAAATGGAAGTATAATTTTTAAGTTTTTGAGGAATATCCATTCTGTTTTCCATAGAGATAACATCAATTTATATTTCCACTAACTATAAGAAAGTTCCTTTTATTTCACACCCTTCCTAACACTTGTTTCCATTTTAATCTTTTGGATATAGGTCATTAAGGTGATACCTCATTTTGATTTTTGATTTGTATTTCCCTAATGATAAGTGATTTTGAATATTTGTTCATGTGTCTGCTGCCCATCCGTAAGACTTATTTTGAAAAGTAACTGTTCAGATCATATGTCCGTTTTTTTTGATTGGGTTATTTTTGTTATTGTTGAGGTGAATGAGTATTTTGGAGATTAATTCCTTGGCCCACCGAGGATGTCTATTTTCATGGGATTCTGATAAACCTCATGTGAAATACAAAGATGAGATATATTGGGGATAGTCGCCAATATTTAGAATGAAACTCCTTATCAATTCTGAGGGGCAGCAGATAAGTGGTGACTCAGTCTCCATATTCAGGGAGGTAAAAATAAATTGGGATATACTACCAACCTTGTTACCCTAGGTAAGCTATTGGGCAAGGTTTTGACTAACTTATTCATATTAGTGGACTGATGTTCTTTGTGCCTCTGCTGTGAGTGAGTGAGTGTGTATGTGTGTGAGTGTGTGTGTGTGTCTAGGAGCTAGAACAATGTTAGTTATAGTCATCAGGGATAGAGCAGTGCTGATGGTAAATGAAAGGATGATGATGTAATCAAGCTACGACAAGAATCACAATTACCATCTAAGTAGTTATGTCAGCTTGATGCATGGGGATCCCTATTAGGTTCTGGAAGTATTCCAGGAAGAACATGTATTCAAAATGATAAGCCATAATGGCCCTTTAGAGAATATGTGTGATAATTTAGGGCTCTTCGGGGAAGTATGAGATGTGGGGAGATATCCTTCTGATCTTTACACTGGTGGATTTTCAGCCATAAAGAACTATTAGGTGCTCCTGAAAATATATGTTACACCAGAAACTCTCCAAGACTTAGCACTGTGTAGTTCTTTATGTACTATATATGTTTATAAATGTATTTTGATAAATGGGTTAGATTAGCTCATTAGAAAGGAACAAATAATGATTCCATTCATATGTGGAATATAAAGAAACAAAGTAAACAAACTAATATAACACAACAAAAATGATCTTAGACTGTGAAATCAAAACTGCAGTTATTCAAGTGGAGAAGAGGGGCGGGAACAGACAGAAGGACTTAAATCGATAGCAGGGAATGGTACTAGAACTCTGGTGGTGGGTAAATTGTAATAATACATATTAATCAAAGTGTGAATCTACTCCCTTAAAAACTTAGATAATATGATAAATTAAAGCCAAAATAAATACTACCACTTTTTCTAAGATATATACTAGAACCAGAAATATTGCTGTTGAAACAGTTAACCTGAATTTTGCTAAAATAGTACAGAAGTAACTTAAAATATTTGGATAAGAAAGAAAAAAAGGGAGGAAAGGTGGGAGAGGGAGAGGAAGGGAGAGAGTGAAAAAGGTAAAGAATAACTGTGAGAGCAAATGCAAAGATATTTAAGAATTGTGACAGCAATAAGAAACTGTCCACTGTGAACACATTCAGAATGTATTCCAAGGTACAGTTGCCATGCTACCTCTATTTCATATACATGCTAAGGAAAATGTTATAAAATTAGAGTTATTAATCTGAATTTTGTCAATGCAGGAGAGAGTGGACCTCAACAGTACCACTAGACCAAGATAATAATAATTCTCATTTATAATCTCCCAAGAGGACACTAGAAATTCAAGTTGTATGTATACCAGGGGTTGGAGTTAGAAAAATATGAGGCCAAGGGTAATAATTGGAATTTTCTTAATGACAATAATAGATGCCCAGAAAATTGTTGACTGCCTGACATACAACTCCTCACTGCTCAAATAATAGCTCAGCACTCGCTGTTAAGTGAATTGAACAAGACTGGGCTGGTTCATTTCCCTACCCTAACCTGTAGATGTGGAACATCTTCCTTTCTGAGAGCTTTTTAATGAGGAGCTGTACATACAAATGCACCCTTATAAAGTATTCATAAGATAAGTAATTTGAGTTTTTTTGCATAGAACCAAAATAAATGTATCAGATTCAACAAGAATGAAAGTTGAAAATATTAACATGTTTTCAACATGGTTTACAGCTAGAATTTGAAGTTTTCTATTAAATTTTATATCTTAAATTTTTATTTTAAAATATCTAAGTAAAATGCCCCCCTTTCTATAATTATTTCTAATTACTTCTTTATATGCTCCATGTATGATAAATACTATTTAGTTTTCTTTTCATTTCTGGATTACAGATTTATTATGATTGACAGAAGAGTTTTCTCATATTTTTAACTTGTTTACAAAGTATACAATCCTCACAATCTTCCACAATTTAAAAAAACAAAACAAAAACAAGTGACTATTAGCAGACTGACCTATTTTGATTTGGACTTTTCTATATTTTAAGGTATGTTTGCCTTGGAATGGGCCTAACTTCTTCTAATTATTATTGACCTGTTTCCCTGCTGCTACCTCCAACTCCAGGTGTTTTTGGAAGAGTTAGTTAGCACTTTCACATGTTGACTTGTTTGATAGATCTTCATTCCATTGTTTTAAGCCAAACAGAAGAGTAACTACAGGTGAACACCTGGCAGTTTACTCCTCCTATTTTCTTTCATGAATAGAACACACAAATATATGAAATTGTCGCCTACCTCATTTCAGACCTTCCCAAGGGTCTACGACCTGAGACATTACATGAGGTCAAGAATAGACTCCAGCAACAGACTGGGATGCATGCTCTGCTCTTCACTGGCTGACTGGCCTGAGGAAAATGTTTTTATTGCTTTTGCTTGTTTGTTTACGTTACCATATACTCTTCATGATAGTTAATTTGCTTCTCAGTCTATAATGTGTAGATAATACCAGACCCACCACTGGGGTTCTAGTGCCATCAGGGAAAATTTCTTAATCTTGCTAAAACACAGGTCCACAGACTATGAAAAAGGAATGAAAGCAGTGCCTATCACATAAGGTCTTTTTCAAATTCAATGAGACAATCGAGCATTAGTCACAAAAGCAAGAGTTGGAAACAACCTACATGCCCTTCAACAGATGACTGGATAAAAATAAAAAAGATGTGATATGTACACATAATGGAAAGCTACCTAGTTGTAAGTGTGTGTATGTATGTGTATGTGTGTATGTGTACATAAGTGTGTATATATATGTATGTAATTCAGTCCTGACATTTGTTAACAATGCGGTTTGACTAGAAGGTGTGCTAATGAAATATGTCAGAGGCAGAAAAACAAATACTATGATTTTACTCACGTGGAAGATAAACAAAACTAATACAAAATAAAACCAAACTGTAATGAAATAGTAGTTACCAGAGGAGGAGGAAAGGAGGTATGAATTTGATAAAAGAGGTCAACTGCATAATGAAGAATAGAAACTATACTACTTCTGGTGAGCATATTGTAGTATATCAGACATTGACTTATTATGATGTACACCTGAAACCTAGATAATGTTATGATTCAATGTTTAATAAAAAGAAAAAAATGAGACAATGTAAATATCAGTGTAGTGTCATATAGTATATGGTACAGGACATAGTATATGCTCAATTCTAGCCATTATTACTTAATACTTAAGATTTTAAAAGTAACCAGATATACTGAAACAATTAACATACATGAAATTTGCCCTTTAAAAGCATAAATTGGTTATTATATAGTCACATAGTTGTACCATCATCACCACTAAACCTAGAACATTTCTTCATCCCCATGGGAAGTCCTGCATGCATTTGCAGTTATTCTCTGCTGTTTCATCTACCCAGTCCTTGTTAATCCTGCTCATCTTCCTATCTCTATAGATTTGCCTGTTCTGGTTGTTTAACACAAGTGGAATCATACACCATGTGACTCCTGTCTAGTTTCTCTCACTTAGACTGTTTTCAAGCTTCATTTTGTAGCATGAAGCATCATTTCATTCTTTTTGGGGGGACAAATAATGTTCCATTGTTTGGATATTTTTAGTACCCTGGTTTGAGAATATTTCCAAGTGTGAAAGCTGGGCATCAAACTTCTGCTTAGTTCCAGATTCTTCTTCCTTAATAGGAGAAACCTTTCTGGTTATGCAGTGGACTTCCTTGTAGTAATCAGACGTAAACCTCACATGGAACCTTGCTAGCTACAGTGTATCTGCCCCTCTTTCCCAGTGGGATGGGAAAGCTGATTTTCACAAACAGCAGAGAGAGTAGGGTGTGTTCTAGCACCGCTGTGTGTTGGTTATCAGGGAACACCTACGTACACTCCAGACAGTGGTCTTGCTCCATCGCTTCTCCTTTCTGTGAGTAAAGTATTGTTCTAACCGCACATTGTATCTTAAGCTCTCCTGGGTGGCTGTGAAATTGCAGAATCTGCATGGACCAGATCTGTGGACTGGCACTCCTGGTGTTTGTCAGGCCTATAATCTTTGTCATCTACTCTGTGGGAGTTCTCACTTGGGTTCCTTAGGTAGCTAGATCTTCCTGCTTCGTAGTTTGCATGTATTGACATGAAGATAGCAAAGAAAATAAATGTTCTATTTCTTTGTATTATGTTTTCATTACATAGCATATTAGTAACTTAAGCCATCTAGAAAATGTTTAAAATCATTGGCAGTCAGAGCATTAGCTGAGATTTTCATTAAAAATTCAGGCTCTGACATCAGTCTGGTGTGATGAGGTGACTAGTAATAATATCTGAATTCCTTCCTAGCCTAGGTTATCAGTGAAGATTTCTCTCGATATCAGAACTGTCCATGTCATGTTCGCTGGCCTATAAAATGAGCAGCTTGGTTACCTGTCTGAGTTCAGTGACCCAAAGCATAAAACCATCAAAGCTGAAAGCATGACTATGTATTGGTGGTCTTATCAGAAAAGGATCTAAGTGTGCACTGAAATGAATCCAGCCTGCTCCAGTTGGGCCGTATTGACACCCTGACACAGAAATGCCACCCTGGAGATGTCACAGAGTTGGAGATATACCCATCCCACTTTCTATTCTTCAAGGGTGCCCACATAATGCCTTTAAATTTAGTTTAAAAATATCTCAATGGTTGTTTTCATTCTTGTCTCAGAAAAGCCTCTAACAAATGAAATTATGTTCAGTGCCTTTTGGGGAGGTTGTCCAGTTGGATCAAGCACAATCTGATTTTATGTCCTGAGGAGCCAAGGCCTGGAAAAGGGAGATATTGTTGAGACATTTTTCGTGATGGTCTCCAGCTTTGGCCTGTATCAGGCTGGAGGGCTGAGTGAGGGCTGCGAGCTTTATTACGCTGCATAGTGTCAGCAGCCATAGAGTTGCGTTAGGATTATGTGTTACCATTGTGATCTCAGTGCAGGAATCCAAGTTTGAGGTAAAGCTACTGATGTAAACCCCTAAAGCATTTCAATCAAGGTGGGATGTTGGCATTTTGAGGTTATTTAAAATGGAGGTTATATCGCAACCTGGCAATGGTCCTGTTTTCAAGTTTTTCTCCAAACCTACTGTTGAAGCAAATGGTATTGTTTGTATTATACATATATGAAGTGTGTGTTTTATGTATATAGACATAAATAAATTTTACCTTTATGATGTAGTGGTTCTTTTTTTCTTTGTTTTTTTTCAGTAGTTTTGAAATTCAGATTTTGACTTGTATGTTGAGGGATCTTTTTTAGCATAACCCTGCTGTTTTATAAATTCAAATGCATTGTTTTCGGTATATAGTTAGTTCCAATGATAGAAGTGTATTTATATCTTAGAGACTGAACCACCTTCAAAAAAGCATCCACAGACATTGCTTAAATCATGCCTAAGAATGCCTTATTTCATTGATAAGTTAATGAAAACACCTTTAATAATAATTTGACTATATTCTAAAGTAGGAGTATAAATATGAAGGATTGTGATCACTCTTACTCAGCGAAATTTAACTATTTTTTACTTAGTTTTTCTTATTCTTAAAGCAGTGCTTTTTATTTCTTTTACATTAGTGATTTAATAGTTGGATATAAAGAACTCTTATTATCTGGTAGGTTAATAAATGCTTTTTTTAGTTACTTAATCTTATTAATAAAATTTTGCTTTATATTAATTTTCAAATAATTACACAGTAATGAAGAATACTTGATAATGATAATATAATCATATATTTAGTTTTTCTGAAATCCTCTGTAGAATTAATGAACTTAATATTTCTTAACTATCAAGTTAAAAAATTTAGAACTGAAAGGTCATCAGTCTAAAATAGGAGACAGATTAAACACAATTAATCTGGAAATATTTTTATTTCCAAGGTATGCTCAACACACAGAGATGTTTATGTTTTTATTCTAGAAAGTCTAATGTTATGGGGTCAGAGGGCTCTAACCCCATAGAGACATATTTACTCTAAGTAGCCTGGATAGTGAAATGAAATGGTCTATGTACTGTCTATACCATTCACTGACCTTTCATAAAATTGAAATCGTCTAATGTCATAATCAAATAAGAGCTGCTTTAGGTCAAGAAGGTGAAATTTAACATTGGAGCACACATCTGTGTGTGCTTAGGTATTTGTACCATGAAAGAAGCAATAGATTGGAGTAGAACTAGGGCTAAGGTCTTTGGGTAATCACATCCTTTTGAAAATGATTTCTGGCCAAGAACAAAAAGATTTATATCAAATTTATTCCTGACTATTTTCTGGTGAATTCCACCATTGTTTCTTTCTTTGTTTTATATATCAATCATTTATTCCTTGGTTCTGAACTATTCACTGTACATTTAAACAGAAAAGGAGGTAAGCATCTTTTCTTTCTTCTTTTATATGTTAATAGTTGAATTCAGATGTGTGAAAATGGAGAAAAGAAATAATAATGTCTACCAAGCTTGTACCATGTGCTGGGAACTACGCTTTGTATTTTACATACATTTTATTTAATCATCATAATGTAAATTGTAGAATTTATGCAAATCTTATTGATGATTAAACTGACAATACAAAAAGTGAGTGAACCAATTCAAGATTATAGAATCACTTTTTGGTGAACTTCATATTTAAACCCAGTCCTTTGTGCTGTTACACCTTTTGAGATTTGTTTCTCTTGTGGTAGCATATTCTAAATAAGAGAATAGAGACTTTATGCTGTTTAGAATACTTAGAAGAACCAAAAGACATAGCATGCAAAGACATTAAGGGATCCTGTTTCTTCAAAGATTGTTTATTAATTCAATGTTAATGTGACATTATTCTCTCAATAGATCTTCAAGTTAAGAAAGGCAAGAAAAACAAGTGTGTTATGATGCCAGGAAGGAAATGCACACACACACACACATACACACACACACAAATGGAATCTTTGACATTTTAGTGCCTCCAGGCTCAATGACTTGAAAACAGCTTAGTGCTCCTTCCAAAAATATTAGACAGCAGTCATTTACTCTGGAAATAAAATAATGATTTGCAACAGTGGCTTTATATTTGTATGAAGCCATTTAGGAGCTAGGGAATCATTTTCCACACATGAAACATTTTGCTCATTAATGGAGAACATTTGATTCATTGCACATCATAGACCTTTTGGCGTTTTGTGTTAGACAAATAAACTTAGGCTCAATTTGATGGAAGGAGAGTTACGTGTAGAGATGCTACTTATGATAAAGTGTGACTGGTGCCATAAGGAACAATAATTTGTCAACCCCAGTACGAATTAAGAACCCTGGGCTATTAACTCTGAGACATGACAAGACTTGTATTACCTGTTGCTTAGAAATATGGTTGATCAAACTGATGTGAAAATATGACTCAAACATCATTGCACCTTTGTAGATTTCATATTGATGCCCTATAAACACTACAGCTTCTTTGAAATTTTCTACCCTGCCACTGAAAGCATATAGCATGCGTTTTGTTTTATATATGTTGCTACAGATTTATTAATTCAACAAATGTGTATTGACCTCCTACTCTGGATCTGACTTTATGCGGAATCTGGAAACACTGCAGATGCTGAACTTTTTCTGGAAGTTTGATGTTCTCATTATTACAGTTCAGGGCAGATATTTCAGTTGCCACAGACGCATTTTCATTTCTAAAAATGACAATCACTTCATTGCTGTGTGGTTATTGAACATATGCTCAAGGTAGTTCTATTGCCAGATGATCTAACTGAATTGCCACAATGAGTCGGTTTGCATGTTAACACTTAACAACTTGTCCAGTGCCGCTGCATTTGTATTACTGTGGAGTTACATATTTGATGATTAATGCTACAGTTTTGAATTCTGGGATGTTCTATCCTTTCTAATAAATGAAGACCTTTTCTGCTATGTGAAGATCAATTTAAATATACCGTTCTTTGAAAATTTATGAAAATACTTTATTATAGAAAAAAATGGTCCCACTTTATCTACTCTCTCCCATCTACAATTCTGAAGGTAACGTTGGGTCAAGATAGTTCATACACGGGGGTTCCCTTTCCTTTTTATACACTCTTGCATTCTAGAATCTTCTTCACTTGTAACAGTTCTAATTCTGACATTCTATTCAAGTATAGTTTGAGGTCACTCACAGACACCTGGGTATGATGCTCTCATTGGTTCATTGTTATTATGACTAAAATCTAGCTCCGTATGTGTCGTTACTTAGAAAAAATGGATTGAACACTAATTAAGCAAATCTTTATCATAGTGATTTATATTTTAAATCATTTTTGCTCATTGATTAAATATATGACAACTGGACTTGCTAGCTATGTATAAGTACTAATGTTTAATTCTAAATATTTAATGGATGCAAATATGCCCTCTCTACTTTTAAATTGTACAATTCAGACTGAACACTGAACTAAATATCGGTATTTTAAACATAATTGTTACCTGTGGTTTCTTTGAGTTATTTTCTAATTTTGAATGCAACTTGCTATAATTTTAGACACTAGGTTTACACTGCTTACTCCCCATAAGAGCTGATAAATTGCTTTTCTTATTTTCTTATTTTCTGTATCCAAGTGAAATCTGATAATAGATTGTCCAAAGAAGCTGTAGGTAATGGTAGAACAGGGGCTAGCAGTTGATTACATCTGCGAATTTTGAATATTTATAGGCATTTTAGGCCCATTTTCCCCACTTGTGAGTAAAATGTAACAGAAATAGCATAACCCAACCTGGGTTTGAAACCTTAGTAGTTTTGGGGTCCAGTTGTTCTTGATGGAGTCACTGAAACTGCATTATCATGTTTCCAAATTCATTAAATGGACATGATAATTCCTGTAAAATATCTGCATATAATAGATGATCAAAATGTCCTTCTTGTTAGAGTGTGCATAATACCTTTGCCATGAATGAGCACATATTCTCTGCCTCTTGAGTGATCTTGAGAAACATGGAGGCAAATTTGATTCTAGGAAGCGGTGTGGAGAAGACAGTAAAAGAAATGCTTTCACCTTTGTATCAAGGAATTCCTATTTCTTGTGTCCTACTAGGAGCCATAAAGAGAACCAAGATTCCCATTTTAAAATAATATGGCAGACTGCTTCAGAACTTGGGGATCATGGGAAAAATGTGGATTGAATATATCAGTGTCTTAAAGCAGTTACAAAAAATCACGACTATGAGTGTAATCTGTGTTCCCACTCCTTGCCTGCAGATCTTCTCTTCTAGAAATTCACTGAGGAAGTCAGATGCCACCATTGGCCTTGATCATATGACCTTGATAATGCTTTTTAAAACATATTTGGTCATTCATCTTTTTTACCATATATTAACAGAGCCACCAATTTTCTTTGGTGTAACACACTAATGAGTAGACTGCTAGATGAATTTACTTCATGCTGTTTATTATGGCTAAATTTATATTTGTTGCACTGACACATCATTTATAATTTAAGAATTTCGGGTTTACTTTGTTAAAACTGAAATATGAATATCCTTTAATTATGAGAGTGACACTGAGAAAGGAAAGAGTATGGTGTGTATCCTGAGCAAGAGATCTATGATACAGATCAGCTCTGATCAGTTTTAAGCAGACAGTCATGGAAAGTTTCATGGGGTGCTTTAGTGGACATGCCACCTTGTTATCAAAACAGCCCTTGAAGAAATAGTCTCTATTGTCTGAGGTAATAAATGCCTCAATAATTCTATCTACTCAGTTCCTACCAAGGCCATACTCTGGTTCTTGGCCAACCTCCCCACATCAAAAGGGTCCTAAAGCAGGAAAGTGGAATTAAATTCCCAGGTTCAGACCAAAGAATGTTGGCATTAACGAAGTGTGAATTGGTGTGGATAAATTCCTGGCATTTGTGCTGAAATCCAAATGTAACTGAATCACTCTTATCTGGAAATATGACTTTAGAGCATAAAAAGGAGGAATCTGGCCTGAGCCACTTTTTGGCACGGGTGTGTCAGAAATACCGTCAGCACAGTCTTTTTCACAGATGTTATTTCATTGTTTGGACATCTGGCTGATTTGCTGAAAACATGCATTTGTGAGAAATATATGGGAACATTTCTTTTTGATAAATAAGGAAATACTTCAGTAGAGATTTAGTACTGAATTTTTCCTTTGTGTATGCTATTTTCTTTCAGCAATAACAACATTTCACTTTCCTTTGCTTATGTTAGGGGAGAAAGAAGACTCAAGTTTATTGTACAATCACAGTTGCTTTTACATTTTAGCAAACTGCTCATAAAAAACAAACTAGGAAGTAATATGCATTATTTCTACATGTTTCCAACTGTGTGGAAAATTAGTATTTTGAAATGTTAGTAAGTTACATATAAATAAACATAAGTCATTCGTCTCACAGGTAACACCGATGTCTCCTAGGACAAATTATTTGATCAGGTAGTAAAGCAACAGACAGAAGTTTTGTCTCTGAAAGATTGTTCTGTTAGAAGCTTCTTTTTCTCTTTTCTAAGGTACTATTTTAAGGCAATATTTCTAATTTAAATTCTGGAACACTCTCATTTTTCTTAAGTATTGAACTGTTTCTCTAATCCAATCTGCGTCTGTAGGTGGCAGCGATCCTTCACCGTTGGCAGTGATGTGGATCTAAATGCACAGGACTGTAAATGGAAGGTGAATTTATGAAAGGAAAACAAACCCCCAGAGTCTATTTTCAGGTGGGTTCTTCTATTTTTATGTAAGTATGAGTTTATGTGGTACAAACTGCTGTTATGACTAAGGGTACACTTCAGCTGCCAGTTCTAAGTGTGATGTAGTCTGCCTTTCTTTCTGATCTTGGGCTATGGGAGACTGATGGGGAATCACCGCTCTTTATGAAAATCAAAATAACTGATTCACTGAGCAACATGTTTTTCAAACCTCTGCTCCAGGAAGTCATAAATGACTAAGTGTTAGTGTAGAGTAAAAACTATTGTTTTTCTTCACATTGGTATATAGACTATATTAGGGAAAGGAAAATAATAATTCTGTGTTTTTAAAATCCTCATGTGACAGCCATAGTGATTCTATGGATACCTTAAGTGGGATTCGTTATAACTGGGTGAAAGTCTGTCTATTTCTGTTTTTTCAGAAATTCTGGTTTAATCTTCAACATAATAGAAGCTGTCTATTAAAAAGGTTTATTTAGTATTTAACTTTCCAAAGAAGTTTCTCATTGTTAGAAAGTCAAAAATACAAAAGACTTTTGGAGTAGCTTTTGCCTAAACTAAGTAACTAGCTGGAGTGCTTGAATATGTGTAGCTCGGAGGACTGGTAACTGACTGCATTTAGTGTGTGCTTATGACTTACCTGCCGTTACTCTAAGGTCTTTAGGGGGCTTAACTCATTTAAATCCACGTGACAACTCTACTATTTCCCGTAAACTCTATGATGCATGTGTTGTCATGTTATAAGAGTTTTAAAGTCAGGATATGTCTTAATATTAAAACATCAGAATACCACATGCCCTGGTGACCTCGTGGAGAAGGCCACTGGATATAGTCCACATACCTCCAACGACCCAGGTTCACACCTCGGGGACAGGGGGAACAAACAAGATGAACGACTAAATAAAATGACTATTTCTTCCTTCTCCTTCTTCATACCTGCCTGACTATTCCCCTTCATCCCTGCTTACCCTTTCGTTTAAAGAAAAATTAGAATAGATGTCAGGAATTAATAAAGAAATCCCAGGGACAGTAAATGGAAGATGTTTAACTCGCAAGAGCTACACAGCTGTTGATTGGTAGCAGGAGAATGGAGGGCCACACATGTGTAGTCACTTTCCTAAAGTCAGTGTCAAAGCAGGCTGCTTTGATAGCTGTGAGACCAGTTGAAAGCCCAGCACCAATGACTTTTAGTGGGCTTTGTGTTTTGATTAAAAAATGCTGCCCCATTAACGGTATAGGTCACTAATAGACAGCGCTCTCAGGAAAATCCCAGGCATTGACAGATCGGAGGCAAAAACTGATTCAGCAGAGTTTGAATCTGAATATAAAATTGTCTGAGGAATAATTAAACCAATTTATTGGATTTATATTTTCATTTTTACATATGCATGAGAGGAGTATATGATTAAGTTGTCAATGTATCATTAATTATAAAATTTTCAATGAGCACAAAAACAGAAATTTATAGCACGAAGACAGCTTTCTGTCCTTTTTCATTGGTTGTGATTTTCCTTCCTTGTGGCATTTAAAACTATGTCTTATAACTGAGAACTCTGTTCTACTTGATAACAATAGTGGTAGTATCTTTGGCTTTTGTACATGAGGAAATTGGGACTAAATAAAGTAGCAGAATTAGGGTTTAGATTCATCAGGCGTGTATAGGCTGATAGTTGTGTGGTACACTGTTCCTCTGGAGAGCTGATGATAAAAAGGTCATATTTTTATGCCACTTATTTGTGAAAATAGTTGCTATAACACATTTTCAAAATTCTATGTGTCCCTCAATTCTACCTTAGACCACGATACTACGTACCTCTTCCTCCCTCCAAGTGTTAACCTTTCTCCACTTTTCTGTGATACCTTCTTCAGTCTCGCTAAAGCAAGGTTAGTCAGAGAATCCCACTCGGGACAGAAATTGAAGGTGTAGCATTCTTTCCTGCCCTGCCAGGCTGTACGCTAATTCTGAATGTGATCACGAAGCAGGTACTGCATTTTAACTGGCCCCTCGCTGTTATGTAGAAGCACCACCTGTGGTCGCAAAGCTTGTGTCTACTACTCTGAAGTGGTTCTGCTTGTCTATTTTTAATCAGTTTTCAATCTTTAGGGGAATATGGATGAAGAATTAAATTCCAATCTCCCAGCATGTTTTCCTTTCTAAACCTATGCCAGAAAAATAAAGATATTTCATTTTCTAGTTATTAAAAAAACATACAAAGAGAAAGTAAGTAATGTTTCATGTTACATTGTTCTTATGAAGTATGACTTACTGAAAATTGTTAAAATGAAAACTGGTGCTTTGGGACATGGGTAACATATATAAAAGTTAAATATTGGAAATCATGTCACTTTTTTGATTTTCAAAAGGATACATAAAACCAATTTGTTCTGATACATTTTTTCATTTTAATGTACTATGAAGATATGATTTTATACAGTATATGGTTCAAACTCAGAAGCCATAGTAACTGGATATTTGTATGTATCAAGTACATTGCATTGACTAATCTAAACCCCAACAGTTTTATTTTATTTGGGATAGCTTTATTCCAGAATTTAGAAACAAATCTTAAATCAGGTGATCTTTACTTTTGAGTAACTCCTTTATCTTTCACAAATGATTTGAGAATCATGATCTATTTATTAATGGAAGATTAAGAAGGTATAATTTTCTTCCATTAAGGCAAAAATAAATTCAGAGGAAAAGCTGCAATGTAGTCTTCACTGTTTTTATTTCATTTTATTCTCAGCGGTTATTTAATATGCATTTAAAAAGTAAATATTAAACAGAGAATATCATCTGAGAAATCCTACTATAGAAAGAAACTGCATAAGTAAATGGAAAAGGCCTCTGAGGCACTGCATACATTTGATGACATCTATAAATTATTCCTCACAAGTGAGTTATTACCAGTAGATTCTTCAGGGGCTGCCAAGATAGGGACATTTGAGGGAAATTAAAGGGGAAAGTTGCTTGATCAACGTTCATATTTATGAAAGGAAAAGAGAGTCCTCACACACTACTTCTACAAATATATCTTTCTTTGATATTATACAAATTTATAATTTAACTGTGAACTGGCAGGTAAGGAAAACCCTATTCATCAAAGACACAACAGTAAATTTATCATGAAAAGATGCAACTCTTCAACAGTGCAAAACCCTGTGATTTAAAAAAAAAAATTGACATAAGTATGTTTTTAGTTGTTGATCCATCATACAGACAATATAGTTTGGGATTTCACCAGGATCTCACTTCAATTGCCCTTTATTTTATCTAGTGTTATGATGAAGGATCAGAACTTTCAAAGTCACACATTTACACTGTACACTTGTGACTTAATTTTGAGATGGATGTTGTATATGGGTCAGCAAGTGGTGTGCAAAATCCTGACTCAGATCAACAGTGAAATTGGATGTTGGTTTTTAGTTACTCTGTATGGACTTTAAATGTGGACTTTAAATATGGACTTTAAATGCATTTTAGTACTATAACATTTTCAGTGATTTTTCAGCATGTACATCTATTTATGCTCTAGCCATCTTAATCACTTCTCTAATAAATTTAAGTCCAAATTGGATAGGTTGACATGTTTGCTCTTTTAGCAATGGTTCTACTATCTTACTAGAGATACATGTATACATTGGATGAAGAACTTACATTTTACTAAATAAAGGGGAGGATGTGTGTAAGTGGTGTGTGTTACTTGCTGATTGAAAAAAGGGGAAGTAATTAATTATGTAATGACCTAAGAACCATATTTTTATCACTCATCATGATTTAGTACCTTGTATTGTGCTTGTGGACCTATCTGAAGAACTGAATGGCTCTGACAAAAAATATCTAGATATAGATATATACATATAGATATATTATATTGATAATGTATGGTTTTGTTAAAGTGTTTATTAACTCATTTTATTCTTAAGTCTTCCTGGAAGATTTGATACTCTTTCCAAAAATTTTAATATAGCTTGAGGAGTTTATTTTAGGAGAATATTCTCTGAGCAAGGGGTATAAGTGGTATTAGCCATGTGTAGAAAATGCCTTTACCAGATGGCCACTCTAATACTCAGTTTGAAATAAGATTCAAGTAAATGTGAACCAAATGCTCTTTCAACAATCCTAATGTTATTTTGAATGTTTTATAATTTGTTATTCTCAGATGTTAAAATCAGGGCTTTCTTATACATGGGATAGGTCTACACACTGCAAAGTGTTCATTTGAGTAAGTAAGCACGTCTTCTTACTGTGTTAATTTCTAACTCTCTTCTTACAGTAGCTAATGACAGACATCATGTATTTTCACCTGGACTCATTGTTATCAATATATTCTTTAGGAGCCTAAAAGCAGATACTGTCTATAGCCATTTGAATTTTCTCATACAGTCCTTGTTTCACATTAACTACACCTTTAATTGTCCTATTCAGAATCAGTCCCTTTGGAATAGTTTGCAGAGAGCCAATGGATTGCTTTAAAAATATCTCAGCTCTGAAAGTTTCTTTGAGCTTGGTATGACTAAATCTCCTCCTTTGTCATTTGTTTTATTAGCACAATGTTTTCTTATAAAAAAAACTTTCCAAAGTTATATACTGTTTTTGCAACAGAAGTTCAATGCATGATATTTATCATCAGGTATAGAGTTTGTTTCTTGGATCACTAAAAGCTAAAGTCAACTTTCATTATATTTTATTATCTGGTGAAGTGATGTCTTCATTACTGAGTAGAATTCCTGGATTCTCAGAAACTCAGTCCTTGGAAATCCATTACAGATTCTAAAATGAAGGTTCTCCCCTAGAGAAGAGTCTAATGGGTGGGTTATATGAAACATCATGCAGACATTTTCATCAGGCAATAAAAAAATTGAGGTTTTCACCTTTGGGTTCTCGAACCTGTTGTAATTTACTCGTTGATAGGCTATGTGAGCAGAACTGACCTATGTAATTATTGGTAAGGATAACATACATAGGGGTCCTTATTCAGATTCCCTTTTCTTTTTCACAGATCTTGCTTGTGATTTACCAGATTGAGTGTACATGGATATACTTTTATTAGAACTGAAATATATTGATTCCTTCTACAAATGTCCTATTTATTTGTAACTAATGTGTTTTCTCTTCCATCATCAAATAGGGAAACAGTTGGAATAGAAACAGTATTAATGGTTTAGAAGCAAAAGGTTGAATATGGTTTTACATTTTAAGTACTTTGGGAAAATGATTGCTACATCTGATAATTTCTGGGGAAAGTTCTATGTGAGACAGTTGAGAAAGAAATCAGCATATACATACATTACACTTATATGTCAGATTTGACAATAAACATTTAAGTTTCATAGATACTCAGACTACTTTTTCTCACCTTATGAATGATAGTTCCTGAATTAGTGTTTTTCTGTTCTTTAGTTAAATACTCAGAAGTAGAATAGCTGTATGATTTGATATTTATAGTCCTTGTTTTCTGGGAAATAACCATGTGTGTTCCATAGTGACTGATTCCCAACAGTAGTGTACAGGGATTTCCTTTTCTCTACCACCTCTTCTCAATGATTTTGAAAAATTATCATTATAACCATTGCAAAGGGACATATCACTGTAGTTTTGATTTGTATTTTTGAAATGATAAATTAAAATGAACATGATTTTGTGTATCTGTTGACCAGTTACATGTTTTCTTTGATGAAATATATACTTAGATCCTCTGCTTATTTTTAGTCAGATTTTGTTGTTAACTTGTGTGTAGATTATGGAATGCTAGTCATTAGTCAGATATATGATTTCAAATATTTTCTATTCAGTAGGTTGCCTATTAGTTTTGGTTATATTTTCTTTTCATGTGCAGAGCTTTTTAGTTTGATGTAGTCCAGTTTATTTTTGCTTTTGCTTTCCTAGCTCTTGAAGACAAATTCATAAAGATAGCTCTAAGAACAATATCAGACAGTAAGCTCTGTACATTTTCTTCTATGTATTTATGATTTTAGGTCTAATATTCAAGTCTCTAATCTATTTTGAATTAATTTGTTGTATGAAGTGTTTATTTCATTATTATGCATAGAGTTACCCAGTCTTATTAATACCAGTTATTGAAGAGATTTTCCATTCTTCATTCTATGTTCTTAAGCTCTTTGTCATATTAGTTGTCTATTTATGTATGGATATATTTCTGAGTTTTTAAATTCTGTTCCACTGATCTACATATCTGTTTTTATTCCAATACCATATTCTATTGGTTGCTATAGCTTTTTTGTATAGTTTGAAGTCTAGGAGCATATTACCTCCATTGTTTTTTCCTCAAGAATCATTTGCTATTCAAGATCTTTTGCAGCTTCATACACATTTTAGGACTACATGAAAACACCAGTGGAATTTTGATAGGGATTGCATTGAATCTGTATATTACATAAAATAAAAAGCCCATTTTGATAATAATGTTATCCATGAGCATGCCTCAATTTCTTTTAACATTTATTAGAATTTTTAGTGTACAGACCTTTCAGTTCCTTGGTTAAATTTATTCCTAGTTCTTTTATTCCTTTAATGAAATTGTAAATATGCTATTTTCATCATTTTTCTTTCTGATAGTTCTTTTGATGTATATATAAATGCAACATATATTTGTATGTTGCTTTTGTAACCTGAAAATTTACTATACACATTATTTCTAGTAGTTTTTTGGTTGAGACTTTAGGGATTCTAATATGTAGTATGTCATCCAAAAATAGTGACAGTTTTTCTTTCATTTCTATTTTGATTCTTTAAATTTTTTTCTTACCTAATTATTTTGGCTAGAATGCCAAATACTGTGTGGATTTTACTCATATTTGGTAAAAAAAAGAAACAGAGATACTGGATAATTTCACTCATGTGGAATATAAAGAAACAAAACAAAGTAACAAACACAAAAAACTCTCAGGACTCAATTCAGTACTATGGGTACCTGAGGGGAAGGATCCTAGGGATGAAAGAGTAAAATTGAAAATGGTGACTGTTACTAGAACTGGGGTGGTGGGTAAGGTGTGATAGGCATAGTGACTGAGGTGTGAATCTATTCTCTTGAAACTCATAACAGTATTAAAAACTAATAAAACAGTAATTTTAGAAGATTTGACTATCCCGCCCTGCCCCCGCAAAAGAAACAAATACAATGAACAAAAGTAAACTCTTACATTATGAGGACAAATTGTGGTCACCAGAGGGGAATACATACATATATATGTATATACACACATACACACATATATATCACTTGTGATCATTTAAAGTTAGGACAAATTATGAGAAGCAGAGCATTGACTTCATAAAGGTTTTGACCAAGCTGAGGTGTATCCATCTGAAATAAACTTAACCTGTGTATGTGGAAACCTCTTTTTATTGTTGCTATTTTAAAAATAGGCTTCACATAGTTAAAATGAAAGGTTGCACAGTTAGTTTGTAAACTAAGTAAAATGACCGTAATGATGGCCCAGTCTTCAATAAATGAGTCTATTAGTACAGGTTGATGGTGGTACACATGTACAATTTTTAGATAAATAAAATCTTCAAACATTTATACTGTAAGTCCAGTGTGCAGGGTAAACTGATTTACATAAAAATACATATACATATATACATATACATGCATTTATATACACATCTATATTATATTTTATAGTTAAACATTTTATATTTTAAATCTATGAATTATTTTGTGATGTTATATTATTTCCGTATTTCTGGATGAGAACTGAATCAGTACCACCAGTTTCTTGTATTCATTCAATTAACATTTTTAGTGATTCCTCTGAGGTCAAATCCATCTGTATCATGAGTGAAATGAATTTTTGTCCTAGTTTTCAGTTCTCTATGTTCTCTTATACCAACTGCTTGATCTCAGATGTTAACAACAGGTACATCTGTTAAGTTTTGCATGTGAATATCAATATTTGGAGTTTCAGAATTTTTTTTACTAGTAATATTTCTTTTGTTCACAATTCTATTTTCACTTTTAAATACTGAAAACTCCAGGTCTGTGTCAGTCTATATTTCACACCACCACCTATTCCCCTTTTTCCTTACCCAACCGCCCCACCCTATCACCCCCCTAACCACAGTCTTATGTCCTGTTAATTTTGTTGGGATCATTCAGTTATAATTATTAAGAATCACTATATACAAACAACCTTATCATATAAGACAAGTTAAAGGATGCATAAATTTATCCTTGCCTTTTCAAAGTCACAATCTATCAGGGAAGAGTTTAGTGTTCTGGAGCTGTTGTAATAAAAATATCAGAACGGGTGGCTTTTTATAATAACATTATTTCTCATAGTTTTGGAGATAGTGAAGTCCAAGATCTAGGTGTCCACAGCTTTACTGTCGGGTTCAGATGGGTCATCTTCTTTTGTGTCCTCCGGTTGGAGATGGCAGGGATCTGTCTTGATTCTCTTATAGGGAACCATTCATGAGGGCTTTGCCTTTATGATCCAATCAGCTTTCAGAGGCCCTACTTCCAGTTGCCATCACATTGAGGATTAGTCTCCACATGAATTTTCAGGGAATGAAAAGTATTCTATTTATAGCAGGGAGGTTGTACATGAAATTCATACACGTGATAGTGTTTTCTGAAAAAAAATTAAGGTGACTCCAAAGGTTTTAGAAATATAGGAAAAGAAACCCTGATATACATGAGCACATAGTCAGAGTTGGTATTAAAATATTTAGCGTTATGTAGGTGTGAATTCCAGAGGCCACCATATTTTGAGAATCTGGGTATCAGCTCTGAAAACAGTTGGGAGATTATTCTTTACATAAATGCAAAAGGAATCTAATTAAGAGCTAGTTCCTCCTATCTAAAATAGAAATAACATAGCAACTCCCTCATAAAACTCGTTGGTAGGATTTATTTATAAATAGATATAAATTAGTTGATTCACATAAAGTATTTACAAAAGTCAAGAATCAAAATATTAGTTCATATTGTTTTACATTGCCATAGCTGTTACGCATATTTTGGAGATTTATCCATCTTAAAAATCACTTAATCAAGGTAGGTGTAAATATAGAAATTATTCACCTTGACATTAGTAATTGACACTGAGAACTTGACATTGGTGATTAATTTTGAGATTCATTTCCAAAACTAAGGTACATGAAAATCTGTTAGTCAGTAGATTTTACTTAATAGACTTTCTTTAAAGGGTTGTCAAGTTTCAATTATCAGTTGCCCACTGATTTCTTCCTCTCCTGAGATGTGACGCAATGGGAAGGCAGCTAAGGGAGAGGCAGGCATGTGGTCTCAGCGGTGACTGGTGCGCCAGCAAGAACTTAGGACTGTCGCGGAGACTGTGAGATCAGGAGTCCTGAATTCAGAGAAGTTTACTTAATAGTGGTGATGGACCACATTCCCAATAAGAAATGCCACTTGCAATTAGGTATCAGGGCATCTCAATACTTAGATTGGTGTTTTTAAAAATCTGTGGCACACGTGGGTTTCTTTGCAATTGGACTGCTGAATAAAGTAGTAACACCTTGAGTATCTGGGTTTTGTCTAATAGATGAAAGTCAGTTGGTATTTGTCATGGCTGAAAACTCCAGGTCTGTGTGAAGAGACAGCACCAGTTCAAGCAATAATGAATACAGTGTGATATGAAACATGCCAGGAATACCTTTTGAGGCAAACCATGGAGAATTCTGATAGCATCTTTTTCAAATATCTAAAAATGTTTTTTACAAAAACTCAATGTCTTTTCAACATTGATATGATTGAATATGAGTATTACTTCATGCTTTTTCTTTCATGGACTAGAAGGACATGAAGCAGGAATCATTATTTCAGTAATAAATGTCATAACCTGAAGCGCAAAGCCACAGTGAGAACTGGTGTTTTCGTTGGCTCTTTGAAATTTTTTCATTTTGCCCAGAAACTCAGATTGAATTTGGCTACTTTTAGATCATACATGATCTAATTATGTGACAATGAATCTACTACCTTGAATCCACAGCAAATAATGTACACTGCAGCCTTTCTGAAGAGCAGCCGATATATTTGGAACTTTGAAGTTGATTAGAGACTTTTCTAGCTGAAACGATTGACTTCTAGGTATATGAAATAACAGGTACAATGGTCTCTTAATGAATTTAATAATGCAGACTTTGTTCTTATTTCAATAAAGCACTTAAATATTTTGGCTACACAGTCTTTTTTTTTATTAAATATTGTTTTGGTGTATGTGAGGTAGAAAACCAGAGATGAAGCTGTGGAGAATAGGGAAATAGTTGTTGCTTGAGGTAGGAGAGGAGATGAGTGCCAAATCAGTTGCCCATCTTTGTACTTAACGGCTGCTAATACGTTGCTGGCTGCTAAAAGGTGAATTTGGTCACTGGAGTTTCCCCTAAATTCTAGCTAACTATTTGCAATCATATTGCTTTTAATGAGCCTGCTGCTCTACTATATACTGGTCATTTCCTATTAATGAAGCTGTAAAATATCTACTTTCTCCTGGTCCCCTTTCCCTCTGATAACTGAGAACACGGTGACTGGATTTAAGTGACTATGAACAATATGGACATAGTAGTTTTCTCAATAATAGGTTATAATTATGAGGAAACTGCAAAGTCTTGTTGACTTGAAAATATAGGAAAGTTGAGACAGCGGTAATGTTTCCTCTTCACTCCTCTATTATAATGAATATTTAAATATGTAAGTGACAAGAACAATAAAGAGTAAGAAGCTTGGTCCTGTTCTAATACCCTAAGTGTTTGACTTAACATATAAAAAATCCAAGTAACACATCACCAAACAAATGTAAATTTTCGTGTTCCCCATTATTTCTGTCATTATTATTTTAATAATGTATACTACACCTTGGAACATTGATTATAAATTATGCAAATAAAGCTGAACTGATTATAGAGCACCTCTCAAACTGTAGTGTGCTCAAAATTTTACAAGGGAGGTCAATTGAAAATTAAGATTTGTAGGCTCTACTTACAGAATTTCTAATTAGGTCTAGGATAGTGTCCAGGAACTTTCATTTTTACTGAGCACCCAGATTCTAAAATTTGTGATTCATTATCAGTGCTGAGAAACATTGTTTTAGGATATTCTGAAATACTATTAAAACTTCTCTTTTTTTTGAACCTTAGCAGATGTAACTAAGTTACAAAACTTATTTATTAAAGGCAAAATCTGTATCAGAAATCAATCTAAAGAATCACATGTAATAACTCCCTTAACTCTTCCGAACTGGGAGATGGTACTATTATTATTACCTTACAGTGGATGTTGATAGAGACTTGAATTCTGTCACTTAGGAACTGTGGATCTTGGGGAAAAAATTCCAAGCTCACGAATTCAATGTTCTCATCTGAAAAGCAGGAGCAAGACAGAATCACTGAGAGGATTTAATGAAGAAGCTCCTGGAGCAGAGTGCGTTTCACATGGGAAAGATAACTGAAGTAAACAGCAAACAAACACACACATTTTTTTAGGGACCTTCAAATGCCCAGGGACAGTCAGGGTTAGCTGTTAGT
This sequence comes from Solenodon paradoxus, assembly GCA_004363575.1. Taxonomy (NCBI): domain Eukaryota; kingdom Metazoa; phylum Chordata; class Mammalia; order Eulipotyphla; family Solenodontidae; genus Solenodon; species Solenodon paradoxus. The sequence continues at coordinate 106,044 of RJWH01002064.1, read as the reverse complement.
AGTTATCAGTTATTTTCCTCTTTGTTGGATAAAACACTCAACAACTACCTCCATTTTGAACATGATAGGTGTAAAAAAGAGATGAAATCAGTTATTGCTACAAATGACCATTTTTGTTTTACTTGCTTTTTAGTGATAACAAAACAATAAACCTAAAAAAGTGCAATGATGTTGGAAACTAGATTATAACAAATAACTGAGATTATTTTTCTAATGCAAAAAAATGACTAGTTTTTTGAAATAAATAAGAACATATTTTTATCGTGTATTTTCTCTCCCCCTTTTGGATGTGAAGAGTGGTCACATATTAATTAAGTCTAGTGGTGACAGTGGAAATACACATTAACTTCAATTATGAGACTTAAGAAGTCTAATAAAAGAAATCAGCAGGAAGGCAGTGGTGAGAGTTAGACAACCAAGATGGAAAGGAAAAAGTAATCTGTCTTGAAGCACCAATTAAGTTTAATGTTTTGAATAAATGGACAATCTCAAAAAGATTAGTTTGACTTAAATCACTCATTTAAATGTTTCTACTCTGTGGTCTAAAACCTTGACAAATGAAACAATAACCTCGACTTTAGTTTGCAAATGTAATGCTTATATTGATTCTTTTCTCTCACAAAGTGCCTGCCACTGAGTACTATAATGTGCCTTACTATTACAACTTATTCCTTTATGGGCTTCTACTGCCTTTAAATTTAGCTCTCCTATCAGTGAAGAATGGTGTCAGCATTTTTTTTCCTAGTTTCATATTGGTCCATGTATCATGCATTTATTATCCATTTGTGTTTGTCTCCCCGTCTGTCTTTAAAAATGACAATTTATTTTGAACTACTTGTAGCAATATTTAACCACTGAACCTTTTAATTACTTAGACTGCCGACAAGCAGTGCACATTCAGAGTTAGAGAAAAAAGCCTGGTGCATGAAAACTGAATTGAAATGGCAAATGAGAGCACCTTTCCCATTAGATATCCTGCCAGATTTATAGAGCAGTAAGAAAACTCAAGGCCAGCGCTTATAGCAGTTGGGGGCGCCTAGTCTGTACTAGTGAATAATATGGGAATGTAATTGACACATTCCAGTGGAAGCAGGAAGACTTGTAGTCAAACGTAAACAATAAAACAGGCATCCTTCCTTTCTTCCAATTAAGAATTTCAATCAAATGGGCTTTTTTCTAATGGGTGTATTCTGAAGAATTGTCGGGTTGTCACGGGTTTCTGTGTTTGTGGAATGAACATTCTATATACATTATTCATGTTGCTCGAATTAGCGAGTTGTTTAGGTAATTCTTTAGCATATCTTAGTCATTTAGAAATACTACCTCATCTTTATTCTGTGGCTAAGCAGCAGTTCTCAAAAAAAAAAAAAAAAGGGTTTTGCCTGATTTCAGACAACTTCTTTTTAATACCCAAAACATTCAACATACTGTCCTTGCACTTTACTTTTGAATAACTTATTTCATTAATTTGCAAAATATCTTGCAATGCAGGATGCATGATATAGTTGAATTGTAGGAAGATTCGGAGGCTAAACAAAGTTTACACTGGCTAAGTCCCTGGACTAATTTTTGATTAGGTGCCTGTATTTCCCACACAGATGGAGGAGGATCTGGGAATTGGAGATTTGCAATAGCTTTTTTACTTTTTTGGCTTTAATTTATTTTTCAATAACATTTTTGTGAGTTTAAAATTAATGTTTAACATTAAAAACAATGTACAAAATGTGAAGTAAAATTATCAATATATCTATTATGTAACAATCTCAAATAATATTTTTCTATGTTTTTAATTTTACATATATGTAAGTGGTGGGTATAACAACCAGAATTTGGTAGGGTACAATTAGAAAACAACTAATATATATTTCAGCAGTTCCTATTAAGTTGGTTCTCTTGAAAATTTGTTTCTGTTTGCCGGATGAAGCGTCAGGCGGTTCTCCTACTCTTGCTAGTAACTCCTAAATAAATAAAAGCCTAATGTAATATCATAACTCCAAACTTCAGGAATTCTGTCACTGTCAGACTGGCTGAAAGATTTCTGGGCAACTCCCACAAGGAAGGTAGAATCATAATCTAGCTGCTCCATATATAATGTAATATTGAATGTGTGATACATATAGTTGCTGGTTCTTTCTTTCTAGATATGCTTTCTAATTCTTCCACTGCTGGCTGTACTACCTTTGATGTTGGCAATAACTTGGCTCCAGCGTACAGTTTCTCAAAACCCTCTCATGCTCTGGGTTTCAATTTCCATCCCTTCCTCTGAGATCTCTCTTCCCTTTCCGGTGGCGCCTTTGGGCAGAATCCCTGCTCCACCATAGGTGAAAGGCCAGCTCCATCCCAGTGCAACTTTTTCTTTGATAACTAGGCCTCCCTGTCCTAGAGCACTGGCCAGTCTCTGAATGTATTAAAGTTCATCTCTTTGGGCTTGAGAAAGGGAGAAATGTACCTTACCCTCAGAGGAGTAGGATGCAAAGTACACCGACAACTCTTACCAAGCATATTGCTTCTATACTCTCAAGGTACTGAACTAATGTGGTTAACTAGTAATGCAGTTAGATACTGAACTAATGTGGAACAAAATTCTTTTACGATATGTGGACATGTCCTGTATAATTTTGGGGTAGAAATTTAGGATGAGCTGAGTAATTGACATGCAGTTATCTTGGCCTCCGCTAATCATGAGGCAGAAAAGACCTCATTTTAAATGATGCATGTGATCTGTCTTACTTAAAATCCTGCTTTTTCATCTAAAATTACATAATGAGTTTCTTCTATATTGTGAGAGGAAACATATATTATGACTGTATAATAATGCTTTGCAAGAAAATACCATGTTTGTAAACTATTCCTATAATGTTCACTTATTTTAAATCAGTGAAATCACTTTTGAATGTCAATCCTTACCTCGTCTTTAAATGATCGTTTTAGGATGGATTTCTTGAAGTGGAACCATTGAATCTAGAGATCTGAGCATGTTAGGCCTTTATATACTTTGAGTTATTAAAATTAATTTACATTGTCATAAAATTAGTTTGAGTCATTCAATTCACTACACTCTAACGAATAATGGATATTATTTTTCTATATTCATTTAATAGCCAATTTACTGAGTTTTATTATGATTTTTGTGTATTTTCAAAATGGAACTATCTACAAAATGATCATCTTTTTTCCTTTAAACACACATATACTTTCATAATTTTATCTTATTCAGTTGGAAAGAATTCAGTCAACAGTATTAAATGATAATGGGGAATATAAGTGAAGCAAGATAGATTTTGATGCCAAGCAAAAACACTGAGCGTAGAGAATATGCTGAATATATGCCCGATTCAGGGAACCAGCAATGAGGGAGACCAATCTCCTCTTACAGCTTGTTGGAATGTGCTATTCAGTAGTTTGAATTACCCATTCGAAATAATCCTGACTCCTTAGTCCATTAAAAAAAAAAAATGCAAAAGAAAATGCTCTTAAAAAATTCTGTGTCCATAAAAATATGAGAGAGGGAGTCTTAAACAATTCTAGGACATGGGTTTGAAAAATAAGTAGATATTATTTTGCCATATGAAAGATAGATTCCATTTCTGTCTTCCTGGTGCCGCCTCTTCTATTTCTATTTATTCTCTCCCTACCCACTAACTAAATCTAACTTCTAATCTTAACATGCTGCCAACATAGCTTTTACTAAATGCACCAGTTACCTCTCTGTTGTTTGGATTCAGTTCTTATCTTACGTGACCTCTTTTCAACATTGTCTGCTGTGAATGATTCTCTTTCCTTGGGAGGTTTCTTGGTCTCTCACTCTCCCCTGAGCTGTCTAGCTATTCCTTTTCTGTCTACTTGAAGGTTCATCTTTTTCTAGGCCATTTTTGAGTTCTAGAAGGTTTGGTTTGAGGCCCTCTTTTCTTCTCAAATCATTCCCTGTCATTCCTCAAATCATTACCTGAGCCAGATGAGTTAGAAAAGTATTTCTTCTGCCTCAACCTCTTTAAATTCAAGATTGGGATTACTTTTTTTAATGTTTTCCACTTACATCTTTTTCTAATTTTAGAGAATTCCTGGACTTAACCTTATAATTCTTTTATTGAATTATTTGGATAATCCAGAAAGTTTTTTTTTTTTTTTTAAATTTTCTGATCATTTCTACATTAAACCATTCTGTGGTCATTTTGTAAATAAAATATCCACTAGATTTTGTGCTAAGGATATCAATTCAAACTTGTAATGTTCTCTTCTATTCTCAGAATGACCTTTTCCTCATCTACTTTGGTGTGGATTTTTTTTTCTTTGATTTTTGGCTTGTATCATTTAGGAGATCTGTGTTAGAATGTGAGATGTATAACTAATTGCCAGTGGTTTGGTTTATCTATAAGGGAGAAGACAAAATGTTGAGGAATACTAACTTCTAATATTTGGTGGTCTTTACTCTGGGACTAGATTACTCAGTTGATTGTTAGAAAATCTATGTGTATTCATCCTGTTTGCCATATACTTTTCAAAGGCTCCAGGTTTTCTTTTATTTTGCAACTTTGGAACAATTGCTATTAACACATTTTCTCTTTTGTTCAGGAAATCGCTTGCAATTAAATGCATTTCTTTTGTATTCATGGAGTATTATTTTCTCCTCATATTTAAAGATTATTGTATGCTCCCATATATTACTCATATATACGTGTGGTGTTGGATAAGGTTAGGGTGTTCCATTTCCTTTCAGTACATACTGCTGTCAATTAAGCAGTAATGGTTTTCTCAGAATTCAGATGGGGGAAGGCTGTTGTGAACATTTTCTCCTAAAAATTCCGATCTTACATGTGTAATTTTGAAAAGTAATTCAAGTTGCAGAAGCATTTTGTCCAAATTATGATATCTATTATTTCTGATATGAGAAACAAAAGTTTTTCCCAGATTATTTAAATCTTTCCATAGTTATATTTCTCCTGATGGTCTGCTTATATCCAGGATATAATTTGACATTGTCTTTCACTTTCCCCTCTTGGATATATTTTATTTAACAGTTCATTTAAAAGATTTATTAATTTTAAAAACTATCAATGCATGCTTATGGAAGAAAATTACTTTTTAAAGATACACAAAGTCAGTTATATGAAGTAGAGACATACATGAAGCAGAGAAAGCTAATTATTTTATTTTTTAATTTATTTATTAGAGTTAAGCCTCTATAGAATATTTTGAGAATCTGAGTATTCCACATTTTAAATGATCATTAGATAATGTATTTAACTATGTACTTTACTAAGGGATAATCACTTATCTCTTAAAAATTATGTGACTAAAGCAATACTCTGTGTTTTTTATTCCTCATTCTTAAAAAGATTTCTCCTAGTGCATTCTGGTTGCTCAAGATTTAAGTCTGAGGCTTTGGCATAGTCCACTTGAAGCCCAAGAATCCAGACTCACAACTCAGGGCTGGGAGAGTGACCAAAATGAACAACTAAATGATGTTTCTTCTTCCTTCTTCCTTCCTAAAAAAAAAAAAAATGAAGATTTCTACTTTTTCCAGAACATAAGATTTATAGTATTACGTAATGAGGAAAAAAAAATTAAAGTCAAACAACAGTTTTTTTTTAAATAGAAATATAAGTACTATAAAGAAATGAAAGTTTTTCTGCATGTACATTTCTTAGAACACAGAATTGAGCTCAGACGTAATGATCATTTTCAATAACCAGTTACGTAACTGTGTGGCAGTATACAGGCCTCACAAAAATTCCCAGCCTTTATGGAACATATGAAACTAGCAGATCTATGGCAGAGGAAAGTCTTCCATCTGACTGCTATTCCATTGCCTTGAGGTCACTGAGTTATGCTCCCTCCCTATTGTCCACTTTTCTCTCATTAAGGTATATGTGAGAACATACTTGGGATATATAGTTATCAATAACTCATATTCCATATGTAGATATATGTGAATATTTTTGTATGTATACATGTAAAATACACATGCATATTTACATATGAGTGTTTATATGTACATATACATGCAATGCATAGTTAATATATAATCAGATGTCTTGATAGATCAGCATATAGGTTGATAGAAAATTTGATAATGCCCATTACAAACATATTTTTAAGGAAACCAGTAGTAACAGTAATACATCTGATTACGCTTGGGTGAAAGTACTATGCTATTTAGTAAAAATTCCCCTTCAATTTTCATTAATGTTTGTTTCTTATAATAATGATTTCCAGCAGTTTTTTTTTTAATGAGTTGTGGATATTTAAATTGATCATTTTCCTTGTTAGAAAGTATCCCATGGGGGCATTTGCTTACCTTGTTTTGTGTTTGTTAGTTTGTTTTAATTATCATCCCCAGTCCACCATCTCTTTTAAAGAGGTGACCCTAAGCAGAGAAATGTACTATTGAATCTCACCTCCTTGGCCTCAGCTGTTTGCACCTATAATGAATTCTTGGCTCAAGGTAAACTGACCCATGTGCGAGGCTAGTCAAATTTTATCTCTGGAGAATTTGAGAGTGTGAAACTAACACAGAATGGCACCAAAGCAAGTCAGAACCACATGCAAATAAAATTTAAAGGATGGGAGAAATCAAGGATTAAGTAGAAGTAACCACTAGAAAGAAAGTAAATGAGCAAAGAGTACATGGGTCAAGCACTAGTTCCCGGTCTGGATGGCTGCAATCAACTTGTACCTGTCCTACAAGCTCTGAGGGACTTTCCTTTTCAGGAGCAGGAAATATTACTCTATTTCTGTGATTCTGGTTGAATTTCCTTCTTTTTGTGAGGCTAGAATTTCTCTCATTACATATATTTTCCAAGGTTTACTCCTTTTATATGTATTAATATATTTAATTTGTCGAAGGATTGTTAACATCATAATGTATATAGTTTAAGGTGAGCATCATTATAAACCAATATCTATAAAACAATACATTGTTTACTATCACAATTCCAGTTCATCCTTCAGTACCGTATAATTGGTCCATTTTATTCATTTTGCCCACCACACTCCCTGCCTCCCTTCTGTTACCACTAGTTTGATTTTCTAGACTAAAACTCTATTTTTGTTTTAGTTTTTGTTTTGCTTCTTTTCTGTATAAACCACATATAAGTGAAGTCATAACAATATCTGTTACTCCTTCTGGCTTATCTACCTAAGCATAATTCCCTCTAGATCCATCCACATGGCTGCAGATGGCAGGATTTCATCTTTTTGACAGCTGTGTAGTATACCATTGTGTATATATATACCAAAACTTCTTTATCCATTCATGGTGAATGGGCACTTGGGTCGTTTCCAGCCCCTGGCTATTGTAAATAACACTTTAATTAACATGGGGGTACATATAACTCTTTAAATTAGTGTTGTTGTGTTTACAGGGTATATACCTAGATGTGGGATATATGTATCTTATTTTCAGTCTCAATACTTTCCATATTACTTTCCATAATGGCTGTACCATTTTACACTCCCACACAATGTATAATTTCATTTTCTTTGTATCCTCACCAATACTTGTTTACATTTTTTGGATAATATTCATTCTCACAGGATTTACTGACTTTTGGTATTAATATTTCTTCTTTTTTTCCCCCGTAAGTGTATTCTCAGTACTGCTTTTGCTTTGTCTCAAGACATGTCTTCATTTTCATTGGACTCTAGGAATTTTTAAATTTTACTTTTGATTTCCTGATTGACCTAATTTTTTTTCAGAAGCATGTTTATCTCTATTCCTTTGCTATTTTCTTCTTTTGGTTGATAGTTTTATGCTATTAAGATTTGAAAAGACGTTAGATATGATATAGTTGTTTGTAAATGTGTTGAAATTTGTTTTGTGTCCTAACATGGTCTATCCTTGAGAATGTTCCAAAAAGAATGTATAGTTTGTTTTAGGGTGAAATACTCTCTGTATAACTATTAAATCCACTTCATCTGATTTGCCATTTATGATCATTATTTCATTGTTCATTTTCTCTGCATGATCTGTCCATTATTGCAAGTAGGGTATTTAAGTCTCCTATTATTTTGTTGCTATTAATGTCTCACTTTAGGTCTTGATTGCTCTGTTTGGTGTATACATATTAGTCTTCCCGTTATATTGATCTCTTTATCTTTATATAGTGGTCATCTTTACTTTGGTTGTCTGTTTTTGCCTGTAGCCTATTTTAGCTGATGTGAATTAGTCATTGCTAGCTTTTTAAATTCTCCATCGACTTAGATTGCCATTTTTTTTCATCACTTTAAATCTCTGTCTCTGTGTCTTGTCTTTTTTGAGAAGCATTTAGTTGGGTTTTATTTTTAATCTTCTAGTCATTCTGTGCCTTTTGATTAGTGTTTTTAGTTAATTTACATTCAGGATGATTATTGATACATAAGAGCTTCCTACTACCATTTTGACTTCTTTTTTGTTATTTAATGCCTTGTTTCATTTTTTGCTTACTTTCCTTTTATAAGTAATAGTACCTCTGAATTCCTCATTGTCCAATATCTAAAAGTTGTTGTTTTATGTATGGTGTTAAGTTCTCTGTTGTTTTATTTCTTTTAGATTTTTTTCTGTAATAAGAGATAAAGTTCTGTGGAGTTTTTCTTTAATGGACAACTCTTGTTCCTCAGATTTAAGTCTTGACCTTGCTGCCAAGTAGATGTATAACCTGAGACTTTTTAAAAAACTTTTTGGCTTTTTCCTCACTTGTAAATGGAACAGATTATACTTACTTTATAGATTAATTGTGATAATTGAGTTAATGTTAGCAAATTTCTAGGAAATAGATTATTTTGAGGTCTTGGGAAGGCAGTACTTAAAACTTCACTGGTGAGCAAATGCAGACACTGCCACTACCATCATGGGACATGGAGTGTGAAAAATGCAGCTGTTTAAAATGGTTCAGTGGAGTACAGCACACTACTAGCAATCACTGTATGAAAGACTTCCCCAGGGAACTGATACTTGAGTTGAAATCTCTGACAAATTGGTATTTGAGGTGAAATTTGATATAACAAATTAACTTGATTCCCCATTCTTTAAAGCAGGATATTACAAACCACTTTTTTTTTTTTTTTTTGGATTGAATTTCAGTAAGTTATTCCCCGTAGTTTGAGAATTAGATGCGGTATACTAAAGTATAAAATGTGCTTCTTGAAATGTATATTTTCTCAACACATTTGGATGTAAAGGGGAATGTGTGTGTGTGTCACACACATATTCAAACAGTATTTAATAATTTTCTCACTTCAATAAAAAATATAAACCTACTGGCTAATTTTACACTTTCAATTCTGTGGATATTTGCTTTACTATAGGTAGCCTTTACAGTGTCTACTTCTGGGCAATTTAATATTTTTGAACTTGGCAAAAGGTTGGTAAATGGTTCTTTTCCATGACAATGAAAAAACTGAGCTGGTGACAATTCATGGCAAATTCAATCACTGTACCCATTTTCTAGAAGTTTAATCAAGTAGATAAATTACTGGCTTGAGAAAGGAAATAAAATATGGTAAGGCATATTGCTTTCATTTTGGAGCTCACAAAGGATAATAAGTACAAATTCTGTGGACTTACTAGACGAGTAAATAGAGAAAATATAATTTCTTCAGAAGACTTTCAAATACTTTTTACAATGGCTTTTATTTTGCTGTTGGGTTCTAAGTAAATGCTTTTTAATTCTCCATTTAGTACCCAGATGATTTTTAATATACTTATGGTATTATATTGTGAATAAAATCTTTACATTGCCTTATTGAAGACACATTTTCTCTGTAGAACGCATTTTTCTCTCCAGCAAAATCTTCATAGCCCATCAGACTTCTAAATCAACCACATTACTGGCTGCAGCCTTAATTCATTTTACAACTAAGTAGTTAGTTTTCTTCTTATAGATGTATAAATAGGATCATATCTATTTTAATATTATATAATTTTATATAATTATATTACAAAAGGAAGCGACTGCCTTTTCCTCCTTCATAAGTACTGGCCTGAGGTTTATGTTCATCTTCCCATATTTTTTTTTTAATTTGCTTATTTATTTCCATAAACAAAGCAGAACATTTTCACCCTAGAGTAACATTAGACATACACCATACTCTCTGTACAATAATAGCTTTTTGCTATTAAATTTCATTTTTAAAATGTATCTGTATTCAATCCACAATATGCTAATTTTTCTTTTACTTATATATTAAAACACTTAATTTTCACTTATACAAACAATGTTATAATAGATGTTCTTTTGATCATATTTAGAGATTATCAAAGGAATAAATCTGGAAAAGTAATTATCAAATAATGACTGAGTTATAGATTATGAATACCATTACTTTATTAGAAATGACCAAATTGCTTTTCAAAAATTTTATAACTTATAATGCCATAAACATGAGATTTTCTATTTTCCCGTATACTTGCCATAACTTGTTATTACCAATATTATCCATCCTGTGGTAAAACAACATTTCTGATTTATACTTTCATAGCCTTTTCTATATGGCTAGTAATACTTGTCATTTGTAAAAGTTGCAGATATTTTCTACTGAGGAAAGGCTGTGCTTTAATCTTGGTATGACATTTCATTTTCTTTTAATAATGAAAATATTAACATTTTAAATTTAACATGAGTTTTGGCTTTCATAGCTTTTTAAAAATACCCACTTTGGGTGTACCCTTATGACTCAGACAGCTGAGGCACTAAGTTGCAGACCATGTAAAGATCAAGACCTTGTTCTGAGACCCAGGACTGGGGATGAAAACCAAACCAAATAAAACCATACATTTCTCTTCTAAAATTTTTTAATGTCATATCACATTTGGGTCTTCAATAAGCCTAGAATTGTTTTGACTTTTAGTGTGCAGTAAGAACCTGGTCTTCATGTTTTTTCTGAATAACTAAATAAGCTAAATTAATTGCTTCCTCAATTTTCACTGCCATCTTTATCATGTAGTGTTTTCATTAATGTACTTTGTATTTCATTTGTCTTTTGCTTACCCTTGTGTAAATACCATCCTGAAATAATTACTACTACATCTTAATGTTTTAACATAAAGGTAGGAAAAGAAATGTTAATTCAACATGGTCTTAATTATACTTTATAGTCTATCCTCAATATTATTTTAAGATGGAATGTGTATTGTATGTGTGTGTATGTTTTTCCATGTAATTTTATATTACATTAGTAAAACCAACATATTTATAATATTAGTTCATATTCTTTAATGTGGTATATCTGCCATATTGGTGTTAATGATTTGGAATATTTTCCACATAGCTATTGCCCATATGTGTTAGATTTATTCCTAGTATATCATATTTTTAATGATGAATGGGATATTTTTCCAGTATACCTGTTGTTCAGATACCTGACACATGTGAGTGGGATTTAGGGACAGTTTTAGTATTAGCTGAAAAAAAAATTGATTCTTAAAAAGTTTAATTTCAATAATGATAAGAATTTTATAATTGAACAGAATTTTTGGGAAGGCCTATCACCTGTGTTCTGGTATCAACAGACTTTTGGACTAGATAAATGGTTCTTGGTTTCTGGTGGATTTTTTGTTCAGTTTCTATTTTTGTCTTTGTCTTTTTTTTATATACGGAAGGAGCTGAGAAAGAGTTTCAAAAGATTCTACTGTCTGCTAACATTACAATTTGGGATTTGGGAGTGACTATCTAATTTTACACAATAGGGTCAGGCTGAGTTCTTTACTCCCATAGCTATGAACATTGACTTATAATTTATAGCTGTCTTTTCTAGAAATTGCCATTATCCCAAAGAGGTCCATCTCACTTGGTAGTGCTTGACCCACACAAACACCCTACTCCCACCCTCTAGGGTATCCCTGGCCAATAATGGGTTGCAATGACATATGAAAGGACTGATTTCTTGCTTCAATTTGTACTTTGGTGTCCTAGGGGTTTCAAGCTGGAGTTACATGAGTACTAAGACCACTTCCTTGTTTTATTGTTATCCTCTTTTATTCTACCTCTTGTACTCCTTATCTCCTCTATTCAGTTGTATAAGAATCTTGTAAAATAGGTTTTGTTTTTTTGGTTTTTTTTAGTTTTTAATGCTGTCTTGACACAGTTTTCAGACCTTGGCTAGAGGCCAATTACCCTTGAGCAGCTCATTAAGTCCACACCCCAACCACCTCCTTTATCAAGATCCCCAGACAGCAATATACTTACCCTGACAGCCCTAGGGCTAGGTACTCAGAAACTGGGGATTATCCCTGTGCCCCAGAGCCAGCTAAAATTAGTCAAACTAGCTAATGCTAACCTGTCTATTCTGTTCACCCTTTTTCCTGTAAAAATCACAATATAAGCTTTTACCCACAGCTCCCATCTCTTCCTCTGCCTCATGAGGAACCCTCTTCTCTGAGTGGCCATGTTCTCATGATTGTAACAAAACTGTAAACCCTGGTTTTTCTCTCTTTGCTTCTAGCCTTTCATACCTCCTTTAAAGTAATATGGTATAAGGTTCTACTTGCAGAAAATCTGCCTAAAACAGCCAGTGATCTGGAAATGTCAAGATATCTTATAGGACTTTAGAGATCCTAGAAGTCAGTGTTTCTCAGGGCGGGTTATCCATATGAATCAAGTTAAATAAAGTGTGCCTGTTCTTCTGCTACTCCCAGTGAATCTGCGATAAAGCCACAAGCATCTATATTTTTAAAATTCTTCCCAATTTTATGATATACTGCCATTTTTAAAGACTACTCAGTGAATCCCTTTTCTCCTTTGTAGAGTTGATACATCCTTTCATATATTCAGTACATTGGTGAGTCAACCAAATTATAAGGCAATATTATTGACCTTACCCTGTGAGTCCTTCTAGCTTTTTCTTTTCCTTTTTATTATTTCTCTGCTTATCTTGATGAAATGTCTGTTCTTTCACTTGCATTTGACCATGGTAAAATTATGACTACTCAAAACCATTTTTCTTTTTATAAATTAAGTTATTGCTATATAATGCAAGATGGTATGTAACAGAGAAATGTATGAAAATTTCAGTAACTGGACAGCAAGGACCATATTGTAAGCAATCAGCACCTTCTTCTCTCTTCCCAATTATGATTAGCCCACTGAGTATCTTTGCTGCAGGGCATATGTAGCTAACTTGCCTGGTTGTAACTGCATGTATAATATAACCTGAAGTATCTGTCATTTTGATGGAAATTCCCTACTTTAGAAACACCTTCTCTTGGATTACAGTATAGCAACATTGAGGTTAAATAATAAAGCCTTGGGGGAATCAAGACATGTAAAAGTCCAGAATTTTAAATAGGGTTTATTGAACACTAACAACACATATATTAGGCCTTCCATAGAGACTACTTTATCCATGATTGCACTCGATATTTATACAAATAAAATGCAAAAATACATTATTAGTATGCAAAACATTGATTTAATTTGGCTAACAGCTTTTATGTTATAATGCTAGTGTTCACTGACATTTAATTTTTAGTGTAATACTGTCCATTTGCTGCCTGTCTTTACACTATAGAATACATGCTATTGTCAGAAGTGACTAAGAGTCTTAAATGTTACAGCAATCGGGTTCAGCTAGTGGAAAATAACAGGCTTCATGCACTCGGGAAAAGTTGAAAGGATTTTATTTAACGCTGGTGGGCACCAGTGGAGTGATATCCAAAGACTGGCACCCTGAGCAAGAGTTACAGATTGTATTGACAGGGGTCTCCGGGGTAGGCTAGACTGAGGTGGATGTGGGTCTCTGGAATTTTTCCATTACTGGTTCCTGTTCAGTGTTGAGCAGGACAGGTCTGTCAGTGATTGTGATAAGTATAAGTTATCTAGGGCTTGGGATCCAGCTGAGCTAGTGAGATACTGAGTTCTGTGGAGGCTTATTTCCTCCTCATTGTTCAGTGGAAGCTTTTTTCCTCCTCATTCCCGCCTCTTGATCCTCAAACTGAATGACAGTCAGCTTTGATGGGTCCGAGAATGGGAAAGGGGGTGTCGATCATTCGACTACTTCCTGCTGGATGGTTTTGTAGTGGAGACTAAGGCATCTTGGACCACCTGTGAATTGGAAGGAAGAGGACATAATTAGCAATCTGAATTTTCTTCACTTGAGTGATATGGGATTACATCTTTGGACTAGTAAGATTTGTTTCCTTGTGACCTGATGAACAATGGTTTCTATGGAGGATCTGATTAGGCCTATCATTAGCTGTAGAAGACAAGGGAGTATTAAACTCCTAAGAAGAGTGCTATGGTCCGTAATAGAGTCTTAAATCCTCCAAAGAAAGAAAACCAAGAGAACCAGTTTGAGTTAAACAGAGACTCCCATTTTTGGACAACATGGGCTATTTTTCTCATTCCTTTGATGATGTCTTTAATGACATCTTCATTGTCATTTATTTGTAAACAGCAATTTGTTAGGTTTAAACTTTGCACAGACCGCTCTTTCTTCAGCAAGCAGATAGTCTAAGACTAGTTGGAGTTGTAATGTAGCAGCTCTCATTTGGGTCACCTGGTCAGCTAAAAGGTCTAACGCTAGGGATGTTTGATTAGTAATAATCTCCATTACTGCTTGTAGTCTTAGTAATCAATTTAGGAGATAGATGGGGGTTCAGTGGCCCCCAGCTACCATCCCGTGCCCAAGTTGCAGGGCCGTAAGTCTGAATTATTCTTTCAAAGGGCCATTCATTGCCTCATCCATTAATTAGCATCTCCTGTGATTCTAAGGCTGATACCTAGGCTGCTTTTTGATTTTCCTAACTTATCACATATTTGAATTGCTAGGTTACTTCCTACTGTATCTTCTAATGGAAAGAACTGGGGTCTTATTAGACCAATGTAACATACACATGTCTAATTTGGGGGCAAACAGGCATAGACCATTTTCCCACATCCAGTAATGTCCCTTCAGGGCACAGTTAATTGTTGGGAATGTGGTGTTGCCAACAACCTGCCCGATATGGGTAATATTTACTATTGAATTGCCCTAGAGGTGATCCAGGGAGATTTTTGTCCTTGCTCCCAGGAGAGTGACATTTCCAAAGCTGGACATCCTGGTTTCCAATGGCATTCTGGTGGGCAGGGTAAGTTATCAGGATCTGGACAGACAACCAAGGAGGTGTTAGTTGTGCTCCAATACTGTCTAAAACCTTGTTTATAGGTTTTATCATCATTATTTACCCAGACCCACTGAGGATATTTGAGGGAAAAGGTCTGGTCGGTGGTGTTATGGCTTTGACAGGGGATGATTTGTTCCATTTTTTTGGTGTCATTTATCTTGAGGATCCTTAGTCTGATCTGACAACTGCTCATTGGAGAGAGGAAGGTATTTGGGCCTGTTGTTATGCATGGAATCCAGGTTCCATTAAGGAGTTGAACTCCTGTCTGATTCTATTTGCCAGCGTGTTTGTGACAATTAAGTGGTCGAAGATGAATTTCTACTCTAGTATTAGTCTATATACATTGACTTTTGCCCAGATATGGTCCTCCTTCAGTCTGATTCAGGCAATATTCTCCCGGTTTGGCTATAAACTAATGGCCAAATGTGACTTTCTGGGGTACCCGCCACCCCTGTTCCATTATGTATTATGGACATTTTGCTCAGGATCCATTTAGGTGGGAGGGGAGTAGAAACCCATGACCAATGGGATTCAGCCCCAGGACCCCCACAAACCCAGCATCTAGTGAGATTGAAGCTTTTGGCTATTGTTTTAGCCAGTTGGAGAAACTGGTTAGGGGCACTCTATAGAGAGGAAGGAGAAAGAATGGGAGGGGTAAGTACAGCATGAAGCTATAAAATTACAGAAAAAAAGGGTAAGAGAAAGGGAGTTCATTTTAGCTTCTTTAGTTTGGCTCTTAGTGGATGTTCAGGATTCAGGTGAGCTTCCCATTTGGGCTGAACAACTTCTGCAGGGTGGGCAGCCTTTACTCGGGAATGATGGATCAAGGCACCCAGTCCCATAATTTTAAGGTCTGTGGGAGAGGTTAGTATGACAAGATAACTCCTTCAACCTACCTGGAAGGGACCTTTTTTTCAGTCTTTTGCCCATGCATAGTCTCCTGGTTTAAATGGATGTATTGGGGTCCTGAGGGAGATTGGGATCCGATCAAGTACCCATTTATGGATCTTCTGAATTGTTTTCCCAAGGCCCAGCAGTTGTTTTGTAATTCTTTTAGTCTTCTAACTAAGGGGGGCCTGTTTTGGCCTGAGGCATGCATCATACTTGCAAGAAAGCTAAGGGGTACTTGCAAGAGAGCTAAGGGGAGCATATCTGGCTGCGGTAGATAGATTTCCTGACAGAGCTTGGCTAGGATCTGTTTTAGGGTCTAGTTCATACACTCTACTTTTCCAGAACTTTGTGGCCTGTATGCAAATACTATAGGATCAGATAATGAGCCTGCCTTTGTAGCTGAAATAGGTTATTCATTGTACTATTTCAGCTACAAAGCCAGGACCATTATCTGATCCTATAGTTAGTGGCATTCCATACCTTAGAATGATGTCTTTCAGTAATGCTTTGGTTACCTCCCTGGCTTTTTCCGTACAGCCTGAAAAAGTGCAGACAAAAACCAAAAGGTATTTGTTTCCTCTACTGGGTTTTATTTCGGTGAAATCTATTTCTAGGTTTTCAAATCTAAATTTTCAAAGGGTATTTGTCCACAATGTTGAATTCCAGCAGGTCTGGTGAGACCTTGTTTTGTGTTATTTTGAGTACAAGGAAGGCAGTGCTGAGCAGCTGGAGACACATAGAGACGAAAGTTGAGCCATTACAAAGTAATGGTTTAACAAGGTTTCCTAAGTCTGTTTTTTTCTGTGTGTGTAAGATCATGTTGTTGGAAAACAATCCGAGGGGCCAGTCGTTTTGCTATATATACAGACTTGAGAATCAGGAAAGGTCCACCATCCTTCTTGTGATATGGATCCCCCTTCTTGTTTGGGCCATTTTTCTTCTTGCTCAGTGTAGATTGGATGAATTCCTTTCGAGAACAATCAAGATCTTCAAGGTGGTAGGTGTTTTTTTGGCTGCTCGTTTTGCTATTCTATCTAACAGTTTCCTTTGGTTACTGAGTCTTTTTCTTTCTGATGTTCTTTGCAATGAATGATTGTAATTTCTTTGGGTTTCCAAGTTACTTCTAACAACTTTAGGATTTCATCCTTGTTTTTGATTCCTTTTCCATCAGCTGTAAGTAGTCCTCTTTCTTTATATATTGCTTCATGTATATGTAGTCTGGCAAAAGCATAATGCGAATCAGTATATATGTTTGCTCATTTGTTTTCACTGAGTTCTAAGGCCTTGATTAAAGCCCACAGTTCTGCTCTTTGGGCTGACCATCCTTCTGGTAGAGCTTCTGCCTCAGGACTTCAGAATCAGATACCACAGCATACCCAGCATGTCTTTTACCCTCATGAATGAAGCTGCTGCTCTCTGTGTATAGGATGAAGTCAGGATTTAACAATGGTTAATCTGGGCGGCTAGAGTACACCTCATCAAGTACTTTTGATAGTCATGTTCTGGAGTCCCTTCTGTTTCAGGCAGGAAGGTAACTGGGTTTATGGTCCTTACTGGCTCTCAGGTTATTTGTAGATTTTCATACAAAAGTCCTTGATATTGAGTCATCCAGGTGTGGGTTAGCCATTGTTGTCCCTTTGCATCCATTAAGGTGATGATGGAGTGAGGAACTTTCATATTTAAGTTTTGTCCCAAGGTGAGATTATGTGCTTCTTTGGTCAATAAGACTGTAGCTGCCAAAGCTGTTAGGCAGGGTGACCATCTTCCAGCAACTGAGTCAATCTGTTTTGACAAGTAAGCCACCAGTCTTTGCCAAGGCTCAACCTTTTGTGTTAGGACCCCAAGTGCTATGCCACTTTTTTCATGGATAGATTATATGGTCTGGTCTCATCAGGAAGTGCCAGGGCTGATGTGAGCTTTGTCTTGATGTCTTGAAAAGCTTGTTGCTGTTCAGGTCCCCCTTCTAACGGTGTTTTTTCTTCTCCTTTTAGGACTTCATAGAGGGGTTGGCTAACTGAGACCATCTGGGAATTCATATATGACAAAACTCTGCTGTTCCTAAGAATTCTCTTATTTGGCGGCAGGAAGTAGGGACTGGTATGGCACAGTCTGTTTTCTTTCAGCTCCCAGGATCCGCTATCTTTTGGATACTTGGAAACCCAAATATTTGATGTGTTTTTTGGCAAGTTTGGGTCTTTTTCTTGGATACTGGGTGTCTGGACTCAGTTAATAATTGAAGTAGGGCTCTGGTGCCAGTTCAACATTGAGTTCAGGTGGGACTAGTTAAAAGAAGGTTGTCTACATATTGGAGGAGAATACATCCTAATTGCTGTCCTGGAAATTGAATTAAGTGTAAGGCTAAAGTCTGGATGAGTTGTGTAGGGGAGTTTTTGAAACCCTCGGGCAGTCAGGTTCAGGTTAGTTGTTCTTTTGTCTCAAGTTGGTGTCTTCCCATTTGAAGGCGAAGAGTAGCTGACTATTTGGTGCAAGACAGACGTAGGCAGAAGAATCCATCTTTTAAATCTAGACAAATGAACTATTCGGCATCACTGGATATGAGCAATGTGTAGGGGTTGGGAAGAACAGGATGTAAAGTAACTACTGCTTCACTGATGGCTCTCAAATCTTGAACTGGTCAGTAGTCATTTATTCCAGGATTTTTCACAGGCAGTAGGGGAGTGTTCCAGGGGGACTGACATCACTTCAATATCCTCCCTTTGAGTAGACAATCCAGATGTTTTTGGATTTCAAGTCGTGCCTCCTGAGAAATGGCATATTGATGAATTCTGACCGGCTATGCTCCTGGTTTTAGATCAACAAGTATTGGGGCATGGTTTATTGTCATACCAGGAGGGTTGTCTTCTGCCCAAACAGAAGGAAACTCTGTTTCTAATTTTGGATCTATGATGTTTGTTTCCATCGGAGAGGTGGTGTTCAATACATTAGCCAATCTTCTTCTTGGGACACTGTGAGGGATAAAATCAGGTGAGTCTTTTGTCTCCTTGGCATAGCTGAGATGATCCATCTTAGTTGAAGGTGATTTCCACCTTTGTTTTTGAAAGATCTCTTCCCAGCAGTGGGATTGGTCAGTCAGGCAGGTACAGGAGGAACTTGTGGACTATTTGATTGCCTCCTAACTGGCAATGTCGCGGGCCACAGAGGGCCTTTGAGTCTGGGTTCCAGTGGCACCATTAACAGTAACCTTTTTGTTCGAGAGGGGGACCACCTTGTGGGTAACTACTGAAGGCGTAGCACCTGTGTCTACCATAGTTAACTAGTTGGCCCCTACTTTTACTGTGACCATAGGCTCATGGGGGCCCAGGTTGATTGAGCTCAGTCTATCCTATTCTTGAATTTCACCAGCCAGGCCTGTCAGATCCTCGTCGGATGGCTTTAGCTGGGATTTGGAGGGTGGAGGTTTAGCTTGGGACTTCTTGAATGCCCGCGTCGGTTGAGGTATTTATCTTTCCAGTGTCCCCTTTCCTAGCAGTAGGCACACTGATCCTTTTCGAGAGGCGATCTTTTTAAGTTGGCTTTTTCTTGAGTCTTGAGATTAGTCTGGACTGATGGGTCTGGTGCCTTGTGGCAGCAGCCAGAAGAGTGGACTTTCATTTCATCCTCTGCTCGGCTTCCTTCTTGGCAGTGTTCTCGCGATTTGTGAAAATCCCGTTAGCAACTTCTAACGGCTTGGTAGCATTTTTCCCTACAAAGCCTTTGAGTTTTTGTAGTATCCGTTAAATGTCATTTTGGGCTTGGCCTACAAAGGTGGCACTGATCATGCGCTGGTTCTCAGGAACCTCTGGGTCAAAAGGGGTGTATATCCGGAAAGACTCACAAAGTCTTTCGTAAAAGGCAGAGGCTCTCATCAGACTTTTGGATAATTTTCAGAGACCTTTGACATATTAGTAGGTTT
This sequence comes from Solenodon paradoxus, assembly GCA_004363575.1. Taxonomy (NCBI): domain Eukaryota; kingdom Metazoa; phylum Chordata; class Mammalia; order Eulipotyphla; family Solenodontidae; genus Solenodon; species Solenodon paradoxus. Next base: position 86,161 of record RJWH01002064.1, on the reverse strand, counting down.
TTTAGCTCCTGCTCATACCTCTTGAATGAAGGCCAGATGATATCTGTCGATACAAGTCCTTCTTTCCTCAGAATTAGGGTCCCATAGGGGTTCTTCTTCTGGTAACTCTCCACGTACCCAGGCCTCTGCATCTAAAAGAACTGGGGTACTTGAAGTCATTTTCAGGCCTCAATAATGATATGTCAGTGTTCTTCTGTGTTGAATAAGGTGAGCAGGAGCTGTCTGCAGTCAACCTAGGTTGGATGGTGGGTTTGAAAAATAGATACTTAAGAGGGCAATGATAGCTTGTGGCTGCTTGGAATAAGATGGAGTGTGATGTCTCCAGTTGAGATCAGTGGTGAAGGGCTGATAATAGAAAATGGATTTCCTATCTTGGAAGGTTCCATCTGGCCTCATTCTGGGTGGTCCTCTAGTTTCTCTCAAGGGTAACTGCAAAGCAGGGTTTAGCTGGTACTCATGTTTCCTTGATCAAAGACACTGTGCAATATTTCCACCTGGAGATGGAGAGGGTGTTTGACTCCCTCTGGGTGGGGGCAAGACTAAAGGGGGTGGACTCACTGGCAAGTGGATTTGAGGCTGGCATGGCAAGGACAGGATAGTAAGGAGGGAGTCTATGGTAGTCCTCTGGATCTTGTAAAATAGGAGGGCACCTACACTGGTGGGGTTTGGGTTTTTGATCAGCTTTGGCATCCAAAATTCTACATTGTGCCTGACAATAGGCGCGGAGCGGGGCTGAAGGAGGCCTAAGAACAGATAATTTTAGCCACTGATCTCTGTAAGGAAACTGGTCTGGGTGATTGGGTGTGCCGGTAACTACTCAATAAACAGCCTGAACAGATGAAACATCTAAGGTTCCTTCAGAAGGCCATCCAACGTTAAAAGTAGGCCATTCTAATTCAGAGTGTAGAGTTTTCTGGGGTTTAATCTGACTCCTAATCACCTGAAATCCCTTCCTGAAGTTTTTTAGCATACAGTCTAAGACTAAGTTTACAGCCTTCCTCCCATGTTTCCCTGCCGTGCATGGTGGCGTAAGACAGACAAGGGGCAGCTTTCACTTTGTTCGCCTAGCTGCTTTTCTGAAGATTTGGGTGCCTCTTAGCTTTGGTGGGTCCATATAAGCCCGGGACTCAGACCAGATTCATAGAGAGGACTTCGTCCCCAGAAACTGATACTGCCCTGAGCTGTGAGATCACCACGGAACTGCAGGCTGGAACTCACTCAAGCTCTGTAGCAACTGCCGTGGAGACAGGACATTCACACAAATGTTCACATAATACAGACAGGCACTCTGGAGTTTAAAGTTTCCACCTACTGAGACTCTTGAAAATTTTGTTTGACCTGAGATTTTTCAGAACAGGCGGTCCAGCTAGAACCTTTCAGAAGTGACCACTGGTCACAACAAGACTGGCAAAGACAATTTATTATCTGTCGGGGGTAGGTGATCAGGCTCCCCCGTCCACCTCTCAAGTGGACCAGGTCTCAGGTCTAGCATCCCAGAAATGGAAACTTACCGAATCAGATGTCCCAGAAAAGCATTTCAAACTCTCCTTGTGAGTCCGCTGATTCCAACAGGCCAACCCAGATCAGGCCTCATGAGAGTCAGGTCCGGAGAAATCACTGATGGCGCCTTCCTTTCTGTCCTGAGGCCCAATGTTGGAGAGCCTGTGCAGCTGACATCTAACAACAGTGGCTCAAGGGGCCTGCACAGTTGTTGGGCTTCCCGGCCAGTCCGCCATATGTTATAGCAAAATGGGTTTGACCAGTGGAAAGCAACAGGTTTCACGCACTCAGGAAATGTTGAGTTACAGATTTTTCAGCCAGAGGTCTCTTGGGGTAGGCTAAGGTGAGGGGTATGAGAGTCTCTGGAATTTTTCTATTACTGGTTTCTGTTCAGTGTTGAGCAGGAGAGGTCTGTCAGTGATTGTGATAAGCAGAAGTCATCTAGGGCTTGGGGTCTAGCTAGGCTAGTGAGATAATGAGTTCTGTGGAGGCTTATTTCCTTCTCATTAAGAGGCATTCATTAAATTATAGAAGTTATAGAAAATAAAGTTAGGAGGAAGGAAGGAAAAAGGGAATTAACTCACCTTTGAGTTTTCTTAGGCAAAACAACTAACATTTTCTAAAATTGTGTTAGTCTCTACTCTCACACCTAATCATCTAAAAAGTTTTTGGGTTACACTTCCCACTAAAGACAAAATTCTCTACATAATACTTTTAAAAATGTCATATATATTAAAATTTAGTTTACTAACTCACAAAAAATTTCAAAATAAGACTCTTGACTACTAGAGATCTCATCCCTATTTCTTACTCAATTTATGTCTATATTTATATCATAATCTATACATTTGTAAATAAGTTTGCTTAAAGCAAATAATATATCCATATAGATATGTAATGTGAATACACACACACACACACATATATATATTCAGTAACTCTTGAAACTAAAACTAAATTCTACTTAACATGGTATCTTTCATCCTTGGTTGGAAAGTATTTACAATAAGATAAATGTGTTACATAATATAAATTAAGTATAAAAATTAAATTTAACAAATATTCTTAAAACTGATTTTGTTCTGTTTTGAATAGGTGTCTCTTGGTTAAAAAATATTAACAAGATTTTTGACCATCTAGCCCTATATTAATGTAAGAAGTAGCTATTTATATTGAACTGCTATTTTAATTTCTATATTATATCATTTGGAAGATTAATTTATTGCTTTTTGAGTTTATATTTACTTTTATAAATTATTTTTAACAATATAATCTTTAGAAATTGTTTTTTTTTAAATATCTTTGATGCTTACTTCTGTATGTCACCACAGTAGGCTATGGTGTTCAGTTGTTTGACTGAACACCAGTCTAGATGATGATGGGGAGATATTCACTAGACGTAATAACATTTTTTATTAATTTTATGGAAGGAACATTGCATCCTAACTTTAGAGAGATTTAGGTTGAACATCATGGTAAATCAACATTTGAATATGATATAATTTACTCACTGCCATTCTTAATCTTCCTTCACCATTTAATTGATCCTTTCCACTCAATTTGCTTAATGATCCCTTCCTATCTCAACCACTGATTTGATTTTATTGACTAAAATCTGTTTTTCTTATATCACCTATGAGTTAGTTTATTTTACTAAGCGTAATTCTGTCTAGGGTCATCCATGTTGCTACAAATGGCAGGATTTCATCTTTTTTTTTTTTTTTTTTTTTACGAGTAGTAATCCGTTGTGTCTATTTACCACATCTTCTTTACTCATTCATCTGTCAGTGTCACTTAGGTTGTTTCCAGCTCTTGGCTATTGTAAATAATGCTACCATGAACATAGGATTCTATATCTTTTTATAAATTAGTGTTGTTGTGTTTGAGGGTTAAGTACCCAGAAGTGGGATAACTGAACCATATGTGATTTCTATTCTCCATTTTTTGAGAAATCTCCATACTGCTTTCCAAAGTGATTGCACCATTTTATACTTCCTTCAACGGTGTATAAAAGTTTCCTTTATCCAAAAGTTTGGAAATGTTAGCAGAGGATTCAGAGACTGTTGTTAATTATTACTCTATGCATGTTTACCATTTAAATCAGTAGACTGTGAGTAAAGCAAATTATGCTCCATAATGTGAGTGGATCATTCAGTCAGGTGAAGCCTTAAAAGAAATAACTGATTTACTAAGGAAGAATAAATTTTGCTTCAAGACTGCAACAAAGAAACTGCCTGAATTTCCAGTCTGCAGATTTCAGACTCAAGATACAACATTCAAGGAAGCGTTGATGCTATACTTGCTAGTCCCCATAACTGTACAAGCCAATTCCTTAAAATCATTTTCTCACTCATATTCATGTATCTATATATTTGTATTATACACACATATGTATCCTATTATATAGAAATGTTCCTTTATTCAGATATATCTCATAATTGAAATGTATTTTATATTTCATTTAAAGATACATATTTATCGAACAGAACCCCATAGGCTATCTTTACCTGCCTACCTAAAAATACTGGTTCTGTTTCTTTGTATAATGCAGTATTCTTTGCCTATATTTCTATTAGTGCAGTCACCTATCTAGTATTGAAAAAAACAATTTCGTTTCAATGTAAGGCAAATTCTTCTCATAACTCAAGAGGAATTTTAGCATGTAATGGCACTGCTCCCAAGTGATTTGTTCTTCCATGTTGTTCCAGTGCAGCAACAGAGTATGTAAGTTTATGTATGAGGGATGAATACTTCAGAAACCTACCATTATTGAAAATTATGACTGGTAATTAAGATAATTAAAATTTTTCAACAAATGTTCTTATTTTGACAGGCTAAAAATTCTTACCAAAATTATAGTTTCTCTTTTTTAATACATAAAAATTGATTTACAGTTAGCATGAGGCAAAATTTTTAAGATTATGTTTTCAAAGACCATTGCATATCTGCCATCCATTCTTTATAATGTAACCATGCCACCGACACACCAAAAAGTGTTACTGCCTGGACCCTGTGACATGCTTTGATCAACAGATGAAGTGAAAGTGATGATATGGGATAATATCTAAAGATATGTCATAGAAAGACAAGTCCTGTGTCTTGAGTCACTTAGAAAGCTCACTCTTAGGAAATTCCCTTTTTGAATGTAGCCTCTATTCTATGACACCCCCAAGCCCTAAGGAGAAACTCTCACTGATAGTCCCAGGTGAGAGATGAGGTAACCAGCCGCACCTGCCAGAAATGGGAGTGACTCTTCTTAAACACAGTCTAACCTTTTCATGACTACAGCCCCGCCACCATCTGTCTGTCTGTATGAAACTTCAATTGTGAGCCACACAGAAATGCTCAATTGACCCAGAAAACTATGAGAGATAATACATTGTGTTAAGTTAATACATTTTGGGATGATTTTTAACTGCAACAGAGAGCTAAAACAGATGCTTAGAATGACCTATAAAACAGTCCAGGTAGAATGCATAGCACTGTTATGAAAAAATTCTACTAAACACTGTCATATAATTTCTTGTTCATCATCTTATTTTCATTTCACTTCTGTCAATATCATTGGACTTAATGACTTCATTTCTAATTTGTAAATACATAGGATTCAATTCTATGGCATCTTCTTCTGTTCTCCATTTCTACTGCTGCAGTCATACTGAAAGGAAGGAAGTCTTGGTCTCCCTTAGAAATGTGATGATGTTATTTTATCTAGCTGTGCTCCTAAGTTTATGAGGCAAAAAATGTAACAGATATGGTGGAGGGCTGGAGGAGAGGACAGTAGACAATCCAGAGAACATATCACAGAAAAGAGTCTGGCTTCCCTCTGTCCTGAAAGTAGGAGACAGAAATTAAAATTTTCCTCTATAGACTACTCTCCAAAGCACATTTGGTAACCATTTTTCTGTAGGAAGGATAAATGTGGAAAATGTTTTAACAGCACAAAAAGTTTATAGTACATTGGAAAGCAGCTAAGTGAATGCATAGTTTATCCAGCTCTACTAGAAGTTCTTGCAATGTGCTTTAACTGTAAATGAGAAAAAATGAAACAATTCAAATATTGTATCACAGTGTGGGAAAACTTCACTTACATTTCACTTACATCAATGTTTTGGAACAGAATTAAAATAACAACTGAATTATAAAACTTAAAAGCTTTTTTATATTTGTATTTTTATAATGAATTATTAATAGTAGCTTATGTATAATACTCAAAAGTAACTTGACAATACTCAAGGTAACAGAGTTAAATTTTCATAAATATCTAGAATTCAAAATATTTTGTATTTACACATAAACCACTAATGGAGAATTAGCTGAGAAATGGTGTCCACTGAAGTGAGACTTGTACTTATATTTAACTCTGTAGAGAGATGAGTGATGGTCATTATTTTAAAATAATATAAAGTTTTGTCCAGATACCTTAAAGTACCCTGATAATAGTGCTTCATCAAATTTTAAGGCTGGAGAGATAAGAATAATTGGAATTTTTTGTCAACGCTATGGTGAAAAAAAATATTTTGACTAGTGGAAGACTGTAAGTCATTGAACTTTTTGAAATAGTAAGATTAACTTAAAATATATTCAATACATGTTTCTTAATTCCATCTGAACAAAACAATAGACATCTTTTATTGATTTGCACTCGCTTCGGTTATAAACAATATTTTGAACTCTCATCTGTGGCAGTTCTAACAAGCCTATCTACACTTTTGTGAAGTTATCGGTCTGTTCAGTTATTGCTGCCAAATGTTGAATTCCTCCTTTTACCTAAGGGAAGCATCTTAAAAGATTTCAAAACTGTTTCCTGAAATCTGGAAAGCATAGTGAAGTCTACCTCCATTTTCAAAACAATGAATAAAGAATAAAGACAATGTGCTGTTTTGTTACTGTTGGTGGGGAAAAATGGTCACTTCCATCAAATAGGAATTCAAATGATATTTTATTCTAAAGGTTTTAAAAGGTTTCTTTTTCTGTGCAGGTATTTTATTTTGTCCATTTATGTTTGCTATATAAAATGATTTATATGTTTAATGATCATTTGATTGATACATGTAAAGTTTATTCCATTAGGCAAGCTAATTCTTCCTAGTAGAATGTTTTAAAAGTCTGTTCTTCTATACTGCATTGTAAATGGCAAACTGAATTGACAATAAAATTATGTGCATGTCAAATTTGGTCCCTCAGTGCCTGACATGAACATATTGGCTGACAGAAGTATCAAAATTCGTATTCAAAATCTAATTTTTCATTTTTAATTACTCCCGAAGATCAATGTATGAGGATATGTCTTAAATTAATCTTTCTTTTTTTATAATATTTTTCTAATAAAATATAAAATTAAGCTTAATTGACTTATATCTGTCTTCAGAAGGTATTTGGCATTAATGGAAATAATTGCTCCTTTCCAGAATGTCTGGATAAATTGTGAATTGAATATCATTTATTGCAATGTTATTTTTTTTCCAGAAATGAGACAAAGAAGCACTATAATGCATTCACTTTCCATTATACCATTTTCTTCAGACATTTACCACATTATGAGCTCCTACAGGGAAATCATTATCTTTCTTATAAGGAAAAAAATGAGGCAAGTCACCATTTCATTACCTATATTTCAAAAAGTTAAATGATTTAAAATATCTGCCCTGGGAGATCACTGTATTTGCTTGTCTGTGCTTTCACAAGCACTATTATCCTCAGCTATAATTTATTTTTGAAATGCCAAAAATGAGATAGAGTAATGTCTACCAGATTTAACCTTGTTCATTTTGTTGGTTAAAATGAATTCATTGAATAGGCGCCTAAGAAGATGAAAATGCCCATTCAGAAAAATAATCACATAAGTAGGTTTCCATCTAGAGATGCATCTGTAAAATTAATCATATTTATTTCCATGACTCTGAAAACCTAAAATGTTATGCCTCTTATAGTAACTAAACACATGCAAACAACGGTATATGTACGATGATGGCAAGTTAACACAAAGTCTGTTTGAACATGATAGTTAATTCCCTATAAACTGGCAGACTTAAAAGCTAAGCAAATTTCCACCCCGTGTGTTGTAAGTACTTACACAGTGACTCTCACTGCCATGAATTCTGTGCTCTGCTACTCAAATGTCTATTTTGGGAGTGAGGTTTTTGTTTTTCTTTTCAGCATCTCCAAAGATTGTACAGCCACTGATCTCAACTGCTAGTCCTTTCGTGAATTTACTCTCATCTGAAGAGAACTGTCTTGCTCAAGACTACACACTTCCATGGAGACAGGTCACACAGAGGAGGGAACCAACATACTTGGTAGGTCCTGTTGTGTTCTGAAACTGACCATCTTCCATACTAGGGAGTACTAGTATGGCCCCTGCCACAGGATGATGTAAATGTTGTCCACATTGGCTGGAGTCTGCAGCACAGATGACCCAGGTTAAGGTACAAGGGGCCCTCTTTCTTGGGTCAGATGACTTGTGTTCCCATATCTACCTGTAATAGTGGGAAGGATGCTGTGTGGTGTTTTGGCAAGCTCCAATGGGAAAATCACAATGCCGACTCCTGAGATTCTGGAGAAGGCCATGCAATGCACTAAGGGCAAAGTCAAAGCTTGAGTCATATGTGATTCAGTGTAGCCATGGTTGTGAGTAGTCTTAGAAAACACTGGGGGAGAGAAATCTTCTTAATCAGCAGAGTTTTGATGGTATATTAGTTATTAGCTTTGTGTAGAAAGAAAAGTGTCCTTTGTTTAAAATGTACTGTATAATGACTCATGTGCCATGGTGAGAGTAAAGAACATTTGATCATGGAAAGGAGAGAATACTTGGAAAAATTCAGGCTGATAAACCTATGGGAAGGGGCATATGATAACAATATTATGTTATTTATTGTGTGGTAATGCCCATCAGACAGCAACCAGTAAAGAACCATTACTAAACAACCCAGACAGAATTATTGGCATAGATGATATCTGCCAGACTTTGTCATCGGCCACCCCAGTGCTAACATAACTGGGCTTCTTGAAGTCCAACTAATAATAATGGAGGCTGTCATGAACCTGACAGAATGGGATCCTGCTCACCAAGCTTAATCTACTGCTGTGATGTTTAACCTTCCAGTAAGAGTTTAACTCTGAGCTTACAACAGAGTGCCATCGTTCGACAAGAGTGTACCTCTTCCACCTTGAAACAACAATGTTTACTCACAGGAATTGTCATATTATTCTAAATAGGGATTCATCTCTCACCACCAGGTTTCAGTCTGCACCATTATGCAAGGCCTTAAAGAATTTTTGATTTATCAGTCATGATTCCATATGACATCAGAACGAAGGGCCCATTTTGTAATGAAAGAATTGTGGCAGTGGGCAAGGGATGGGACGTATGCTTTCAATGTGTATTGAACCACGCAGAAGCTGTCGGTAATGCACAAGGGGCACTATGCTCCAGGCTGTTTGCTCATTAAATTAGTTATCATTGCATAGTTTGTATCCTTCACTTGATTAATACTTAGTCTGGAAATCTAGGGACAGGGCCTCACATATTAACAATGCTAGTAACCCATTTGGTAATCTTATGTTTTGGGTTTTGCTTTTTTTTTTTTAATCTGCAACTCTGGACGCTGGTCTTTAGAAGTCCTGGCTCCCAAAGCCTAATATTGCCACAGAGTAGGTCACAACAGAGGTAGCAAACATAAAGCTGCAGTTAGAAGGCAAGGAATTTAGGATGTGTATGTTCACAAAGAAACATGAGAAAAATAATTTTCCTGGGCTTGGTTGGGAAGGAAAATTGAATCCAATCATCAGGGGTCGGATGGCTGCTATTATACAATATAGTCTGGAGAGCAGATTTGGCATCTGTGTGATTCACTTCAGTATCCTTAGGACTACTTGCATGATTCTGATGGAAAACAGGCAAATGCATAATCTGTAGCCCAAGAAAGCCTTGATAACTAAAAGTTGACACTTCTCAGGGATGCCAATCTGGGTAACCTCACCAGATAAGATGTCTTGACCAACAATGGTTGCAGCCATGGGGAAGGGGAACCTAGAATGACCAGCAACAGAGGTGGTGGTTTGTTCCATTAACCCTCTTCTCATGAATTTCTGCCAGGAGAAGAATCCTGGAGTAAAATAAGAATTTATCTGAAACAAGTGAATTCTAGCAGTGCAGGAGATAATTTTCTGTGTTCCTCAGATCCCTCTTAAGGCTGAAAGATTTAATTCCTTTCCTCCTGAGGTTACTGAGAGATTTCAGCTGTCAGCTTTCTCTAATAATCCTTTGTTGTATAAAACCTTTTCACCTGCTCAGGGTCATACAGTTCTTCCCAGAGCAACTAACATCCAATAACTGGTAAATGGATTGACATAAGGACCCAGATCTTTTCCTCATTCAGGACACCTCGGAATGGCTTTGGGAGTCTTCTACTATCAATTGAGACTTTATCTATCACCCAACAATTCTGCCTGCCCAAGTCTACTTCTCTCCCTTCAAGGCAATTGCTGACCCTCAGAGAATTCCTTAGTGCAATTTGTGCTAATTCATGTTGCAGACTGGGCTTCCTCCTAACCAGTGGTACTTCACTAAACTGTAAATATAATTATTACATGCAGGTCATGAAGATTAGATATATTGTTACAAAGTTGCATTAAGAGCTTTTAACAAAATGATTTCCCTTCTTTGCTTTGTTATTTCTACTTGTATTGTGAATTCCATGATAAATGTCTTCTTTTTTTAATATATATATATATATATATATATTAAAAATCTAAATGATTTTTTTTGACAAAGCCACTCCTGAGGTAATGATGTGAACATAATGATAATATGAAGGCATAGTTTTTTTTATTGAGGTGTTGATATTTGAAGCTATAAAATTATGCTAGTTCACTTTGGTTTATTATCCAATTGTTATATAAGTGGCAAACTTTTCAATTAAAGATTTCAAAACACCAAAGCAAATATTGCTTTATGATACATTTTAAGCTCTCCATATACAGTTTGGAGTGCACCATCTCTGCAAAAGCAATTTGCTTCACTTGGAAATAAATCTTCTAAGAAATTTCCTGTGCACTTATTAAGGTCAGTTCAAGCTAAGGGTCAGCATTTGAGATTTTCAGTCCAAACATTCCTAACCCCATTTCCTATAATATGCTCAAATCAAGATTGACATCAAGTATTTTGTAAAAATAGCAAGAGATATTTAATTTTCCCCTTGATAGATGAAATTTTTTTTAAATATATAAAATTGAAGAAATATATTAGCCTATTATGGAGGAGCCAGGGAAATTTATTTAAATATACATCAATACATTTTGTTAGAAATTTAATATCAACTTAAAATGGATTAAATAGGTGACAGCATGGTGAGATGGAAAATAATACATATTAAAAATAGAAGGCTTGTATTTGAACATCTTGTGCTTTGTTAACTTGGATCTTGGTAAATTTAACTTTTTCTAGCTTGCTTCATTAACTTTAAAATAATTTTTCTACAAACTAGTTCTCTATGAACAAATCTTTGAAAGTTTCTTTCTCAAAATTAATTCAGTTTTTATATTTTTAGTCAGTTATTTTTCAGAAATATATTTCATTATTTGTGTTAACTTACAGGCTTGATTTAAAAATTAGATAATTAATGACTGTAAAGTGATTTATAAATATAAATGCTATCCATTCAGTTACTGATAAACATGTATTTATAAACAAAGAAATAACTACAATATGAAGTATGAAGTAAATTATTTTACATAGAATTATAGTATTCTTCAAAAAATTCCTAATAGCATAAAACTATAAACAACACAAGAATCAAAATATTTTTAAAAATTAGGTCATAATTATAGTATCTTCATTGAAAGAATGAAGGAAACAATTGTCCACATGAAGTTCGCTTCAGACTGGGAAGCTGACAACAACGATAAGACAATAAATATAACAAAGAAAGATCTGTAGCTTGGAGGAAAGTCCATTTAAAGGATCTAGGTGTCAGAGACTCATCACCAATATTCCTTATATTGAGAGCAAAGACTCACCCTAAAAATTTGAAACTCAGAATCTAGGTCCTAGAAACACTACACTCTTTTAATGTTCAAATTAACCTTTAAAAGTATATTTGTATAAATTCTGCTTCATGGAGACTATCCCTAAATTTTTTTTTTTTTTCCTTCAACTCACAAATATTCTTCAGCAATCCCTACAGCAATGTGGAATTTCAGCAAGAACCTTAAATATCTTAGTAATTATTGATAAACTGATAGGGTTTTATTTTTCAACAGGTTGTTTGAATGTTAGATGTATTTGCAAATACTTGACATAACAGATTTATATGCACAAAGCCTTCTAAACTAAGAAACCAAATGAAGAAAGTAGGAATTGATAGCAGTTACTTATTACTTTCAAGTTCTCATAAGTTTTTTGAGCCTTATTGGGCACCGTTCTCTTTTGAAGAACTTTGTCTACTATTTGGATTTCCTCCATACGAGGATGAGACATTGATATGTCTATTAATGCTGTTAGTGTTTGACTCTTAGGAGTAGATAAAGGCAAAATGATGCCAAAATAACGTGTGATGATGACATGGGAGACATCAGTGACTGATGGAGCCTCTCCTATTTTGCTTGCCTGTTAGGAAGGCAGGCAATTTCTGAAGGCTGACCAGATTTTTGAAAGAAGAAATCAGTGATATTCAAATAAAAGACAATTAAAAGGACATAACCATATTGCCATAAGACCCTGAGATTTTCTAAATGTCACATTTAAGGATGTCTTCAAATTTAATAGTGTTTTCATTTCTTTTTGCTCTAAATTAATGTTTAACTTTAAAAGAAGGCACTATATGTTCATGAGAAATTAATTATACTAGTGAACAAATATTTCCAAATGCGAAATAGAAATCTAATTTATTCAAAATGCTTTATTTCCTGTATTAGCAAGGTTTGTCTCTTAATTTCTTGAAACTTGTCATTTTTTCCAGTAATTTATAAAATTCTGTACCCAGAACTACGAGAAATCAATCATGCAAATAATTTCTTCTGATTCTGAAATGCTATCCCTGAAGATGTTGTGAGGGTTCCAGAGGTGCTATATTTTCAGTAATATAGAGAATCACCGTTCTTAACTATAAATCAGGTCCATATCATATAAAATACAGATAAAAAATTTTATTGTTATTTTCCCTGTATCAGTAGTAGCCACATAATTGAGACTTTAAAACATCAACTAGGAGGAGACAAAGGCTGAAGCTTATAAATATACTGAATTCAAAGTCACTATATAAAGTTAGGAGAAACCCAAAGCAACTCTGATTAAAGAGTGACTTAGAAGAGAGGAAAGAAAACTAATCTTTAATAGACGGTGGCAAAGTGGCCTGCCCTGGTGGAGAAGCTGTTAGGTCAATCGCCTCCCAAGGACTGCAAGGCCACATACCGCTTTAGTTTGAGTCCTAAGTTCAGGAGGAAGCATCCAGGGTGAACCACTAAATAAATAAAATGTTTCTTTCTCCTCCTCTCTCTTCCTGTCAGCCTTCATTCCCACCTGCACTTTTTCCTTAAAAAAAGAAACTAAAAGTCCCTTGGCTACCAGAGAAAATTCTCCCTTTTAAATAAGAATTTTTTAAATAAATTATAATACATCCTGGCTCATAAGTTGGCTTGGGCTAGAAATCATAATTCATCCCCAAAAGAAAAAAAAAAAAACTAAAATAGTGTAATTTGAGAATTAAATTAACATTTGCCCTGATTGGTAATGCAAAATACACCTACAGCACAGAAAAGCAAATATTCTCCAAACTAGAGGAATCCATTTAACTATGTTTCATGAAACACAAGTTTGAATTACAATTTATGAAGCACGTATAGAAAAAAATCAGGATGAGTGAGAACAGGACAAAAAACAGATAACAAGATTGGATATTGGAATATATGATAATAGATAAAGTAAGCATTAAAAGAAAATAATTGAAAAAATTAAATGGTGGCTCAGATCATAAGTTTACGGCTGAGATACAGACCATATAAAGCCAAGGAAAACTGAGTTTGCATCCTGGGGCAGAGGGAATAACCAGAATGAACAAATAAAAATATTCTTTTGCCTTTCTTCCTGCCTGCTTATTTTCCTCATTAAAAAATGTAAGTGTATATTCAAAATATAGTAATGAGTCCTCCCTCTCTGACTCAAGCAGCTAAGGTGCAGGATATGAAAGCTGTGAATTAGGACTTGAGACAAAGAAATACAACAACAAGACAAGTAACTATAAAACTCCTTATGCAAATTAGAAACTAATGGGATATAGTTTTAAAACCTTCTAAAATAGAAAATAAAATGACTGACTTAAACAATTTTATGGATTAATTAACCAACAGATTAGTCAGTTAAAAAACCATACACAAGTGAGGTAGAAGATATATATCTGAAAAAAATAGGATGCAGCAATATAAACATGTAAAAATATAAGGAACAAAATATACACAGAGCTAGAGAAATAAAGTTTAACATAAGTTAGAGGGTGTATTTAAAGGGATATTGGCTTAGAATGTTTGAAAACTGAAAACAAAATTCAAACAATTAAGAAACACTCATTATTAGTGCCAGGAAGCCTACAAATGAGATAGATACAACAAAGTAGTAACTTAGATACATTATAGTGAAAATGTAAAACATGCCAGTGAAAATTACTATTTTAAATCAAAGAAAAATAAATGTAGCAACACGGAATGACTTTTAGGTAGGCAGCTTACATATCACCATGTGTTAAACTATTCAAACAGGAATGCAATAACTTGAGTAGACGAAATAATGGTTAAGTACTATATACCTAGTTGAATGAATCTTTCAGTAAAAGTGACATTAAAAACTTGCTAAGAAAAGGCCAAAATATTTACAAGAGGAAATTATAAAAGATTTCATGGGGGGTGGGCGGAAGTGTGTTGCTATATATGGCTGGAAAGGAAGTAGGGAATATCCAATGAAGAAACTAACAAATGTTTTGGGTAAATTGGAACAAATATTGATAATGAAGTAGTTATATTTATATCATGCACTAGCGACTTTTAAATGATATTAAGAGTTAAGATCATTATTAATAAAAGTTCAAGTCATTGGGAATATACAGAAATTCTAAAATTGCATGCACTTAATAATGTAATTTCAAATAGAAAAAAATCATTGAAACAGGAGATTTTAATACATAGATTAAAGTAATTGAAGCTGAAATACAGAAAAAAGTGTTAGTGAAGAAAAGGATTTTTGAGGAATATTTGTAAGTCTGTTTAAAACATTATATCCAGAATTAGATGACATATCTGTCCTTCCATGTACATATTTAAAAGGGAAAAAAAAAAAGAAGGTACTCATAATTCAAACATCAAATAAGTAGTATCATATGGAATTTCAATTTTGTTAGAAAATATTTCAAGTAAATTAACTACCAAAAAATAATAAAAATACACAACCAGACATTTAGAATATTATAAAAATTGCTAGAAATTAAAAAATTACCAAATTATTTGAAATGAATAATTTCAGTACTATTTAAAAATCAATATATGAGATACAGTGCCTATGGTATTAAGAGAAAAAAATCTAAAGTATTAGTTTATAGAAGGAAGACCTAACAGTTAACTAAGAATAAGATAAAACAATAAAAACCCCACATATAATCAGAGAAAACAATAAAATATTGAGATCGATAATCAACTTAGCTCAAAATTAGTTTGTTGAGGAGAATAATAAAAGTGTCAGATTTCTTTGGTATAACTAGTCACAACTGGGAAGAAGGAGAGAAAAGGAACAAATACACAATATTGAAAGTGAGAAAAGATATCTAAACACACTTGTTCTAGGGATGAAGTTAAATGTAATTGAATATTTGGATAACCATGAGAATGTTAAAAGTTATATAAAATAGATGCACTATAGAAAAATTTAAATCTACTTAGTATGTCAAAGGTAACTTAAGGATAATTTGAGCAATCACATATCAATGAAAATATTTAGTTAACTTACTAGTTATCTTCACACAGAGGAAAACATGAGGTTCAAGGCAGATGTTCTACTAATATATATGAACCAGGTACCTGTAGTCTTCTACAAACTTTTTCAGACAATAGAAGAAAGTGTTTTATGTCTGTAGTATACCCTGATACTCAATTACAATAGCCTAAGTAATAAAATTATAGACATATCCTCTTTAACATAAAGGCAAAAATCCAAAGCAAACATTAAAAATTAAATCCATCTTACATTATTGACTCTATGTGTGGATTTATTTCTGGGATCTCAATTCTGTTCCATTTATCTTTATGACTATTTTGATTCCAATACCTTGATGATTTTATTACTTTTGCTTTGCAATATAGTTTGAAGTGAGAAAGCAGGAAAATCCATTTTGACAGGGATGTCATTGAATCTTTTTTTTTTTTTTTTCCTTTTGGTGACCTGGCCCTTTAAACAATGTTGTTTCTTGCCATCTGTGAGCATGTAATATCTTTCTATATCTTTGTGTCTTTTTTTTTTTAAAGAATGTCTTGTCATTTTCAGTATACTTCTTTTATTAAATTTATTCCAAGGTATTTTATTCTTTTCGATGTAACTGTAACTGGGATTGTTTTCCTGATTTCTATTTCTGCTAGTTTGCTATTAGGATATGGAAAAGCAATAGATCTTTGTATATTAATTCTGAAGTTTGCCACTGTATTGAATTATTATTTCTAATACATCTACATATCAAATATACTAATATATAGTGATAGTATTATATCTTCCTCTCCAATTTGCCTGCATTTTTACCCTTTCTTTTCTAAGTGCACTGGACAGGACTTTCAACACTTTGTTGAATAATAGTGGTAAGAATGGACATCCTTGCCTTGTTCTTGATATTAGAGAAAAAGTTTTCAGTTTTTCCAGCTGAGTATGATGTTGGCTGTGGGTCTGTCATTTATGTCCCTTACTTTGTTTTCAGTATGTTCTATCTGTACCCACTTTTTGAAGGTTTTTTTTTTTTTTTTTTTAACCAAATAGAGGTGAATCTTGTGTTACTGGGAAACTTGGAAAACTACATAAAGAATGGATTGAGATTACTATCTAACAGCATACACAAAAATTAATTCAAAATAAATTAGACTTGGGTGTAAGATCTGCAACTATAAAACACATGGAAGAAAATATAGGTGATATACTCTTTAATATGGTCCTTGGAGAAGTCTTGGAGTTGAATCCTCAAAAAGCAAGGGAAATAAAAGCAAAAATAAACATATGGACTAACTAAAAACTAAAACTTAAAAGCTTCTCTAGCATGAGAGAAACTATCATCAAAACCAAAGTGCATCCTGCTGAATGGGAGATGTTTCACATTACACATTTGACAAAGGTCAATATCTTATGTATATATAAAGAATTCATAAAACTCAACAAAAATACAATTAAAAATAAGCAGAGGATCTAAATACTCTTTTCCAAAGAAGGCATAGTCAACGAACATATTAAAAGATTTCATCACCTCTTATTATCTGGAAAATGCAAATCAGAACAACAGTGAGACACCACTTCACATCTCTGAGAATGGCTATTATCCAAAAGACTGGACAGAAGTTTGGTGAGCATGTAGATGCAACCATTATGAAAAGCAGTATCAAGATTTCTCAAAGATTTAAAAATAGAAATTTCATATGATCCATTTATCCAACATTTGACTATTTACCCCAAATCACATAAGCACTAACTGGAAGAAATACATGCACCCCATGTATACTGCATTATTTACAGTAGTCAAGACCTGGAAACAATCTAAGTGCCGTCAGCAGGTGAGCAGATAAAAATGTGGTATATATTCAATAGACTACTACTCAGAAAAAAAATTCCTGCCATTTTCAACAACATGGATGGAACTAGATGTTTTATACTGAGCACAATAAGATGGAGAAAGAGAAACACTGTGACTTCATTCATATGTGACATAGAGAAACCCAACAAAGGGATGAACTACATAAAACAAAACATTTTATTCTAGAAAATCAAATTAATGGTTACTAGAAAGGAAGGGGAAAGGTGGTGGGCAAACTGGGTAAAAAGGTGAATTATATGGTGAAGGATGGATAGGACTTTTAGTGGTGAGCTTCTTGTACTACATACAGATGTTGATTCATGATGCTACACACCTGAAATGTATAATGTAATGCAATATCACATAATGAAAAAACTATTTTTAAATTGAGGTCATTAACAAAAAAGTTATATTTATATTTAAGTGGAAAGGTAGTTCAACTTAAGAAAAATAAACTATTAGTATTATATATCGCATTATATTAATGGAGCTAAATATGATTATTCTAATAGAGAATGAGAGCATGTAATAAAATCCAGTACCATTTATAATAAAGGCTTATAATAAAAAAGGAATAGAAGTGAACTTCTTTTACCTAATAAAGTATATTTATACTAACTCTAAAACAAGTAGTTAAAGAACACAAATAATTCCATTTAATATCAGTATCATTATAAAACCATTAAAAGAATATTTCTTTTGAATATTTCTTCTTATAAGCCTATATTTAATGACTTTTAATACATTAATAAGTTGATAAATATCCCTAATTCATGGATAGGAAGTTTCCTGTGTTAAAATGGAGATAATAACCCACGGAATGAAAGATATTAACACAGCATATACCAAATAAGAGTTTAATCTCCAAAATATATAAAGACCTCACACAGCTCAACAATAAAAAGCAAATGACCCACTCAAAAAAATGAGCAAGAGAACTCAATAAAAATCTATCTACATAAGGTAAACAGATGGCCTACAGACAATCAATGTTCTACATCACTCATCATCAGAGAAATGCAAATAAAAACTACAATGAGATACCACCTCAAACGAGTGAGAATGGCCTATATTAAAAAGACTGGAAATACCAGGGGTGTGGAGCAGGTGTGGAGAAAAAGGTGCAACCTCTATTGGTGCAACCTCTTTGTAAAACAGCATGGAAATTTCTCAAGCAATTAATGATGGACCCACCATTAAATCCAGCAATCCCACTCTTGGGCACACAGCCAGAGACCCAGAGGATAAAAATTCTTTAATAAGAAGAAAATCTGCACGCTGATGTTCATAGCAGCACAGTTTACAATGCCAAAACATGGAAACAATCGAAATGCCCATCAACAGATGCCTGGATCAAGAAGCTGTCGTATAGATACTCAATGGAATTCTATGCATCTACTAAAACAAAACGAAATTGTGCCCTTTGCAACAATCTGCATGGAATTGGCAGGGATCATGTTAAATGACTTAAGTCAGAAAGAAAAAGAAAAATACAGGATGGTTTTACTCAAATGTGGAATATAATGAAATGAAACATAGATAAACCCCAACAAAAACTCACAGGACATAAGATGATGGCTGCCAGGGGATGGGAGGGGAAGGGATGGAAAAGAGGGAAAAGATGGTGATAAAGGACAATGGAACTCTGGTGGAGAATGTGGTGTGAAACAGACTGAGATACAATGTAAATATTCAGAACAATGTAGCACTGAACAAAAGAGGTAATAAACATCAATAATTTAAAAATGAGGTAATGACTTGCATATTTTTTACACAATATAAATTGTTGACAAGCATAGGAATCAAAGTTTTCTACATTTCTGATAGTGTTATAAATTGCTATAATTACTGTGACATTTTTCATTTCCATTCTGTATCTATTCTCCACTTTTCCTAGTCTTTTCTGGAAGCCAAAAGGAAAATTAATATTCTACATTGAGTGTACTCTTGGCCCTCTGGCTTCTATATGGTTTGGCCAATGAGAGAAAACAGCAGTTCAAAGGTGTGAGGGAAGTCAAATTCGACTTTTTAGTTCCCTGGCTCCCTTCCTTTCAGGGCTCAGTGTTTGCTGTGTCCTTCTACTTAAAGTCACAGAAGCTGTCAGGAAATTTCTCCTATCACTGCTGTCACACACCCCTTCCATCTTCTCAGGCCAGGGCTGTGCAGCAGCTCCTAGGAACTTAACCTTTTCTTTTCCCTGCCAACAACTTTAATTAATATTAATTTTCTATTAACAAATGAGTATTTTTAAAGTCTCTTTAATTATCCCTATTTAACTGTAACCTGTTTCTTCTGTTAACTTGTTTTTGGTTTTTATTGTGATTACTCTGATTCAGAACATGATATACATTTTAGATGCTGCAGGTTCACACTTGATCAAGTATCTGATAACACACCACACCCTCCGCCAGATTTCTGACGGTCCCCCACCACTGTCCATTGGACACCCACTACCCTTGTTCTCACCCCCAAACACACTTCCCTTCTGGTAACCTCCATTCTGTTGTCAGTGACTGAGGGTAGTTTTTGTTTTGATACAACTGTTTTCAAAAACTTTCTGGCATTATTAAAAAAAAAAAAAAAATTAAGGTGCTTATGCCTGAAGATTTGAAATTCATTCCTGTGCATTACTGGACATACTGATATCTTGAATAGGTTATGGGTGTTCCTGAGGGCTTCGGCTTAGCCCTCAGGGAGGGGCAGAGCCCCTGGGCTAGTTCCCTCCCTGCTGTGAGCAACTCCAACTATTTATTCCAGTATGATAGACAAATATTTTTTACTATCTGAAAAATTTTAGGTATCATTTCTCTAGAGAAATTTTTGCACGTGGCAACAGGAGACTGATTTAACCGTCACACAAGCAATGTTTACAATGGAAACAGATATCAGAGTAAATGAATTATCTTAATCATATGATTTACAGCAGTAAGAATGGATGATCTGTAGAAGAGACCAAAAGAAAGATGTATGAATCAAACTGGATAAATCTTAGGATATTTTGAGTAAAACAGATTTAAAAGTATATACAGTGATTCTACTGTGTTAAAATCATCTCAAGGATGATTATACTTCCTGTGGGTTCACTCTCCACAGCTGACAAAATCCTCTATCACACAACCATGTGATCTGGACAGAGTGGGAATCACCCCACCCAATTTTAACTAAAAAAAACTTAGATTCAGAGATATTGTGTGACTCACAAACACCAAGTCAGGGATTCAGGATTCAGCCCATTCCTAAACCCATACTTATTTTCTCTTTAATTTTAGTTTTGATTTCATCTGGCATATCCTGATGGAGCAGTGGTTAGATCAGTCACCTCTGAAGGAGCACAGGCCATGTTCCTATGGGTTTGGGTCCAGAGTTGAGAGTAGGGAAACAAAACAAAAAACAAAAACAAAAAAAAAACAGAACAAAAACAAAGCAAAAAGAAACAATAGGCTCCAAATGGAGTCTCTCATGCCAGGTCCCACCAATACTTAATCCTAAATTTAATCAGTTATAGCCTCTTCCGAAAGTAGAATTTTAAACCAAACTGGACTGGCTTTGTTTGAAATAACCTTTCTTTTCTTTGGCTAATAACCTGTACAGTCCCCTTTTTGACTATGAAAGCCTCCCATTTTGTACACTTCCTGGAGCGCCTTTGTACTATATAGGCTTTGGCTGATTCAGGAATCACTGATAAAGACAATTAGATCTTCAAATGTTTTCAGATGAATTTTCTTTTTTAACAGTAGTTATTCAATCCAGATATATGCACAATTAAGTAATATATTATTAAAATGTACATAAAATGAATAAATTATAAAGACAAGCACAGAACATGGTTTTACACACAACTCAGGATGAAGACAAGATGACCTGCAGTTTACCACAGCGTGGCGGAGCCACAAAGAAGGGGTCAAGTTATTTCATCTGTTTTTTTCCAGCCAGATGGTAAATATATGGGTGTTTTCCCATTTTATTACTTCTCAAACTCAGCATCTCCATTAAAAATCCTTAAATTTTACGTATGGTTTATCTTATTACAAGGTACATTTATTTATTTTTTAATTATTTCTATTGCATTTCTTAACATTGAAAAATCTTCTATTAAGTCTACATGGGTACCGATTTCAGAATATACAAAATATGTAGTTAGATGTAAAAATGAAAATGAAATTTTTAGAGATACTTTGCTCTTGAGCTGAAATAACCGAGGGGATATGAAATTCTGGACAAAATCAAGTACTAAGATCATATTCTGATTCCTATTTTATCCTTTGCACCTTCTAGTACCATTCAAAAGATAATTGGCATAATTAATGAACAGTCTGATAGAAGCAGAGACAGCAGTAAAATGAAATGGATTCACATATTCCCCTACAGCTTCCGAAATCTCTGTAAAAATGCTGCTTGCAGAAAGGAGACAAGAGGATGAATGACGCTTGGCCTTACCTAATGTTTGTACTTGATTGTTTTATAAAAATTTTGCTCTTGAGAAAGAATTAAAATAGTCAAAGTTGTAACCAAGCCCAAAGAATTTTAAAATGAAAACACGATCCGTTCCAGAAGTATAATTAAATTAGTGACAAGTCATGCCTCTATCAATCTATGCTCGAAGTAGCTTCCAAAGACTGATTAAAAGAAATCCTGTTTCTAAAGATGTTCTCAAACTTCAAAATATGACTAGCATAGATTTTTTTTTTTCACTATTTCCATCAGATATTACAATTGGCTTCACTTTCAGGTGAGAAGTGTTCCTCAAGATACAGTATGGCACTTCAGTACCAGGGATTTGCAAGATACATACACAGAAAACCAATGCAATGATTGCAACCATCTTATCTTCAGAAAGGGCACTGCTCATCTTGCCTGCTACATCTGAGTTACATGCATTTTCTAAAGGAAAGTTGAATCTCCTTTCTTATGGAGGTTTGATGACAAGAAAATCCATCTTTATCAATGAATGTCATTATTATCAATGTTCCTTTAAAAATATTATGCTTCCCTTTATTGATACTCTTATCTTGTGTCTAGACTGTGACTCTTAATGGTTGTGGGACTTTTGACAACCTATCTGACCTCCCTGAGCTTCCGTCTCTTTATCTGACAAATATTAGTGTCTAATTACAAGAATTTCATGATAGTAAAAAGCAGAAAATCATTTGATTTTTCTTAAATAAAATTTGTTGGCAGACAGAAAGCGATGAGAAGTGAGAGAACCATCTGTTGTGATTCTGTTGATATTTATAAGTACTCAGAAAATCTTAAGGGTCCAGAGATAGATGGATAGAAACGGATAAAGTAAATTTGTCAGATATAGATATAGATCTCTCTTTATCTTCCTCTCTTTATATATATACACATATATTATATACATTCAATGAAATATTCAGTCTTATAAAGGAAATCCTGCTTTTTACAATAGCATGAATAAATCCATAAGGATTATGCTAGTTGAAATAAACCAGGCAAAGACAAGTGCTGCATGATCTCACTTACATGTGGAATTAAAAAAAAAACAAAAAACACCAAAACAACAAGATTAAACTCATATAAAGTAGAAAAGTGACTGCCAGAGACTAGAGTGGGGAAATAGAAGTTGATATAAAGGTACAAACTCAGCTATAAGATAAAGTCTAGGATATAAGTAAAATATGGTGATTATAGTTACTAAAACTATATTAATTCAAATTTACTAAAAAATAGAAATTTAATATTATCTAAAATATTAGTATTTTAGTATTTTAACATTTAATATGCCCAAAAAAGGTAAATAAGGTGAGATGATGAATATATTAACTCAATGAATGAATTCTCTATAATTATAATTATATGATTATTATAAATATTAAATATATAATTATATATAATTATTTGCACAAATTATGCTTTTGTTAAATAAGAAACCCCAAATGGAAGCATGTGTGCCAAGCCCCACCAAGACTAAATATCTGACATAACTGCAATTTCAACCTCCGTCAAAAGCAGAATTTTAAACCAATTAATCTGGAGTGAGGTTATCTGTTTGATAGGGTTCCCTGTCTTCCCCTGAGGGAAAAGAGAAAATGCCTTTGCCTAAAATGATCTTTATTTTCTTTTGCTAATAACCCTGTTCCATTCTCTTTCTGACTAAAAAATCCTTCCAATCTTTTACAATTCCTGATACCACCTTTCTATTTGCTTGATGATTCGTCAGTCATTGAAATAAGTCAATTAAATCTTCAAATTTATTTGTATGAACTCTTTAACATTAGGTATCTTATAATTTCATTTATCAGTCATTCCCCTATTATTAAAAATAATGTACTCAAGGTTCTAAAATACCAAATGGCTTCTAGGACATCTACAATCAGAATTAAGCTATCTGAATTTGAATTATTCTGCCTTGAGTGTAACTCAGATTATTTCCACATTGTGCACAGATTCTAATAAGTATCTCTGAGACACAATTATGGAGTCCTAGAAAGGAAGTCTGACTGGTTCAATCTGGACATGAAAACCATCCATTTGGCCTCTGGATGTTTAAACCTAAAGGTGGGTGGGAACTTATCAGTACAGGAGGGGATTAGAAACCCTAATTAGAATTGTGGGTTAGTACACAACAACCTTCTCAGTGACCACCTCAGTTTTTATTGCCTCTGGCATTCAAAAGAAGAAATTGGAGTGAGAACTAGTCATTCAAGTTCCAAATTGCACTTTTGCCATTTACATGGTATCTTGATAGTGGATTCATATTTGGGAGGGTGATAGTTATTTTCTGTTTTCCTAATGCTCAGTGAACATGAGACTCCTTCATGTTCATATAATGCTATGACATAAGATGTATTTTTAAAATATAAATAATCAAAGTGCAGAATTACTATTATTCATAACAGACGCAATGGAAAATGTAAAGTATAGAAATGAAAATATCATGGAGTTGAACTAGAAACCAGTTATTCACACACTATGTTGTTTTCCTACTAAACCAAGCTTCTTCAGAAAACTAAAAACTAGTAAAATAATTAAATAATTTTTTGTCATATGTAGTAAAGGAAACATTCAAGAAGATATTTTTAAGTTTTATTAATAGTTTTCTAAAGAATGTTGACCATATGTCTATGATATAAATATATCAAGACTAATGGTTTAGTTAAAATAGTTTTCATAATTGTAGAGTGAATAATATAAAGTGAACAGATTCATAAAATTGATGTAATTTAGATTTTCTAACACTAATACAGTTTGACATAATTGTAATATATATGCTCCCCATATTAGTAGAAAAATGAACATGAAAAATGTATCCAGAAACTTGTTTTGAATGGCACTTAATAAAGGAAAGCAAAGTATTTTCTTATTACTTAAAAATTCAAGTGACAATTCACTTGTTAGGTAGAAAAGAAATCAAAGGAAAAAGATGATAGGAACACACAGGTTAAACCAGCAAAATGAGGTAAGTAAGTTAGCAGCATGTTTTAAGATAAACATGAAATGTTTAACCAAGAGAAGGAAAGATATTGTAACAGTTCCTGGTGATTGCTTGCATTTAATTGTGTACAACTCAGTGTTAGGCTTTAGATTTGATGTCAGTGATACAAAAATGAGTAAGACAAATACTACGCTTTCTTCCATTATGGTAGAATAAGAAAGGGCAGGAATGAAAATTGGTGCTAGTTTCTAATCTTTTGCTAAGAACTTAAAGGATTCCACATTTACCTTATTAGCTCTACTGGACCTTCACTACAATATTACATAGAAAAAGAGGACACATCATTTCTTTGTTTCTGTTCTGATGGAAAAAAAAACATTCAGTCTTGAAGTACAGAAACAAGCCTTTTAGACACTGCTTTTCTAGTTTGAAGGGTTTTATTGTGAATGAATGTTGAATTTTACCTTAATGCTTTATATGTAGTTAATAAAATAATCTCATGATTGTGTGTGGATAAGTTTGTTGATAATCGAATATCAATTTTTGAATGTTAAACTTCCATTTCTGGGATAACCTCTACTGGATTATGATATATATCACCATATATGTGTAGTGGGATTCAAGCTGCTACTATTAAAGATATTTCTATGTTCATGAAAGATAATCGATCTGTACATTTAAAAAATTTTTTTCTATTTGCAAGAGAACACAACTAGTCTTTCAGAGTAGCTAGCAAAGTGTTCCTAAAATTGCCTGTTTTCTGAAAAAGTCAGTATTCATTTTAATACATTCCAGAAAAACTGGGCATAAATTTTTCTGTGTGGAAAGATTTTGAACAAAAATTTAATTACATCAGTAGATTTATGATTATTTAGTTAAATTTTCAGATATGTATTTGTCTTTACCTACTGGTCAAGTAATTTTCAAAGATAATTTACCTTTTATATTGTGAAAAACTTCTCCAATTCATATTATTCATCATATTTATTTCAATAAAGTCAGCTCTTTTATTTATTTCAAATTATAAACAATAGACAAGATTAAACTGGATTTCTGAGACATTTGATAATTTGTAGGGACACCTGGATTAACTTGCTTGCAATACTTTCACCATTGCAAATGAAAATGTTGCCTTGATGATACTGAATATAGCTCAAGATCATGAAGTGTTTAATATATCTTTAAATAGGCAACATTAAGGCCATAAATAAGTGGTATTCTCACTCTAAATGGCATGCTAGCCTTACATGTACCAAAGATGCATCACAGCAATTAATGAGCTCCTTAGATCTGACGTGACTCTACTTCACAGAAACGATGCTAATGCATTTAAGAATCCTAGGTGTCAATTCTCCCAGATGTTTTATTGAGTAAAATTTCAAAGTCCAAAGAATTTCTTATAAAAAGTAGACAATACTAAAGTTTTAGAAATCTAGATATGCTAAATTAATTTTGAAGAAAATATGCACTTATCCTAACCCAGCAACAGTATTTGTTATAAAGCGACTCTATTTAAAAAGTCTGGAGAGATAAGTAGACTAATGCATTAGAATAGCAAACTGAGAAATAGAACTATACAAAAACAAACATTTGATGAATAATAAGAGTGGAATTGCCAAGTAGCAGAACTAAGAATACCATTTCAGTAAGTGGTTCTATCAGTATACCTCATTTTATTGTGGTTTACAGATAGCAAATTTTTTCACAAATTGAAGACCTGTGGCAACTCTGGATTGAAAAGTCTATTGGGACCATTTTCCCTTCTATTCAAAGACATTATATGAATGGAAAAGCAAAGCTCATACAATATATGTATTTACAACATAGTTTACTATTTTAAGACCACTGTTAAGAAATATTACTCAGAACTAAAGGTGCTTCTCAAAATATTAGTGTTCATTGATGATGTACACATCATTGAAGAGTTCTGATGGAGATATACAAGGAGATTGTTTTCATGCCTGCTAAAACAACACCTATTCTGCAGTCTATGGATCATGGTGTAATTTTAATGTTCAAATCTTATTAGTTAAGAAAGCTATAGTTACCATAGATCCCTCTGATGAACCTGGGCAAAATAAATTAAAAGCCTCTTGAAATGAGTTACTATTTCAGCTACCAGTAAGTATATTCATGATTCATAAGAGGTAGTCAAAATATCAACACTACCAGGAATTGGGAAGAAGTTGATTTTAATCTTTTTGGATGAATTTAAGGAATTCCCGGCTGTAGTGAAGAAATCAACTACAGATGGGGTGGAAATAGCAAGACAACTAGAATTAGAATTGGTCTCAAAAGATGTGATTGAATTGCTGAAATATTATGATAAAATTTTAATGGCTGAGGAACTGATTCTTATGAATGAGGTAAGAAAACGGTGTCTTGAGAAAAAATCTATGGCCACCGGCAAAAATGCTGTGAACATGTTGAAATGACAACAGAGGATCTAGAATATTACATATGCTCTGTCGATAAAGAGTTTGAGAATATTGATTCTAATTTTGCAAGTTCTACTGTGGGTTAAGATTCTACCAAACATTATTACCTGCTACAAAGAAATCTTGAGAAAGGAAACCAAACATACAGCAAACTTCATTATAGTCTCTTTTTAAGAAATTACCACAACCAACCCAACCTTCATCACCTGCCACCCCAATCAGTCACAGCAACTAACACTGAGGCAACACCCTCCAACAGCAAAAAGATGGCTAAAATGATGGTTACCATTTTTTAAGTCTTTTTAAGTCAAGGCATATATATATATATATATATATAGTTTTCTTAGATATAATGCTATTGCACACTTTAGAGTATAAACAAAAGTTTTAAATGCACTGAGAAAACAAAAATTTATTTGACTCATCATTTTGTTATGATATTTTTTTTATTGTAGTGATGTGGAATTGAACCTGTTGTCTTATACTGATTGTATATACTAATTAAAAAGAGCAAAGAAACACGAAATAATTCCTAGTTTGTAATATATAGAAAACTCAAGTCCAGACTGATAGTAGATTTAAGTCTTACTGGACAATTCTAATGTCATGGTTTGGAAGAATTAATGCTGATAAAATGTCCTTATTACCCAAAGCAAGCTACAGATTTCATACAATGTCTGTCAAAATTCCCAGGCATTCTTCATGAAAATAGAAAAAAAAAAGTAATTCTAAAAAACGCTACAGAAAACATATACTCACGACTTTGAGGTTGGAAAAACTTTCTTATTTAAAACACAAAAAGAAAATATTTATAATTTGAGCTTCATTATAGCTATGACTAAAGTTATATATCTCAAATGTTGAAAGTATCCAATTGTTGAAAATAACCCTGGGAAATACAGCCAATGAATGGATCGTTTAAATGAGACATTATTATTTGAAAGTCTGAGAGCAAGAAAAGATGAGAATAGAAAGGCCAACTACATATTTGGAAAAGATTTTCAATATACATAACTTGTAAAAGACTTGCATTCAGACAAAAAAATAATTTCTACAGTTCAGTAAGAGAAACACCACCAGTAGAAATATGTGAAAATTTTGAATAGGTGTTTACAAATGAGGAATCCAAAAGAACAATATACATATAAAAAATTCAAGCTCCTGAGTATTTACAAAAATGCAAATTAAAACTAAGTTACTTTGCACACCCACCAGAATGTTAAAATGAAAAATAATTTAAGTGTTAGTGGAAATATGAAAAAACCAATGTGAGTATAAGTTTATAAATCTACTTTAAAAAACTGCATGGTTATTATCAACCACTGCTAAAAACATACACACCTTATGATCCTGGAATTATGTTCCCACATATATGTCCAAAACAAATCTGTACATATGAGTCCAAAAGACACATACTGGATTATTTTAGCAGCATTATATGAAATTGCCCAAATTAGAAACAATGCAATGTTTCTTTACATAAAATAAATTATAGTTTATTCACATAGTATACTATAGACCAATGAAAAGAAATAAACTTCTGTAACATGAAACAGCATGGATAAGAAGTAAACTACAAAAAAAAAAAACCCAAAACTGAAAATAGGAAGGACTGAAGGAAAGAAGCATAGGTATATAGTGTGATTCCACATATGTAAAATTCAAGATAAAATAGTCTATACTAGTACATACTTTTGAGGAGGAAGGAGGTGAGAGTAGGATCCAGAGGTACTGGTAATAGTATACTTCTCATCTCAGGTGGAGATTACACAGATATGTTCATTATAAGATAATTTAGTGTACTTATAGCTTATAAAATTTTCCTGACATTATTCTTTAAAAGTTTATCTTAAAAGTTAAAAAAGTCTAACTTAAAATATGATGTATTTCATTATTATAAAGTATATGAAAGTCAGAGTTTAATTACTGGAGAACTACATATTACCTAATCCTTTATTATCCATTCCCTTTAGATGTAGGATAGATGGTTTATTGCTTAGCTTTCATCAATAGTTTTAATTTTGTTCTTTCTCTCCTGATTGACTATAGACTCAACTGGCTTCAGTTTAATGAGCAACTCATTAAGGCTAAAGGTTCTCTTATCAGCACAACTCCTCTCAGCTTTATGAAGTTTGTGACACCTATGCTTTTTCCCATCAACAATGTAATTTTAAAAGACAAATTATAGTCAAAAGTGAGAAGGGCAAAGAACAGAAGAGTTGAGAATCACTTCCAAACTTCTATCTTAAGATAACTAGGAGGGGTGTGGCTATTAACCTAAACTATAGAATGTTGACAAAGGTACTATGAGCAGAGACCTTTTGAATTCAAGATATTCAATGGAATCTAACCAAGAGCTAGTTATAAATGTATGTCAGGTGCTCAGGAGAACACCTGGAAAGTAGTGATCTACATTTACAGGTTGTCCCCAATAATGGAGATCATGAGATTAGATAAGATTACTCTGAGAAAGTAGAAAAGTGTGACTAGAAAACTCCACATTTAAAGAGCAATTGGCAGAAATAGCATCATTAAAGTCAATGAGGAGAATGATAGTGAGCAATCTGAGAAGCAGAATAACAAGAAAAGGGCAGTGCGTTGGAAGATGGGGAAAACATTTCAAGGAAAAAAAAGATGGTCACACTTTCAAATGGTGCCAAAGACAAATGAGATAAGAAAATAAATATATTTACTGGATATAGCATCTCACTGGAAACTTCAATGAGAGCTTCAATGGCATTGGGGGGAGCAGTGGAAGTCACAATGTTTTGGAGGGATTTGTAGTAATTCAAATCAACCAATCATGCTTCCAATGTATTTTATGTGTGTATCATCAAGTATCAAAAACTCAGGTGTCATTGCATATAGCAGTGAACAGATTCTCTTACCTAATAAAGTTTACCTTATCTTTTGGGAAGAGATGAACCATAAACAATAAAGAGATAAAATAAATAAAAACATAAACGACCTTACTATGGAGGTGTTTGAAGAGAGAGCAGAAAGAAGTGAAGGCAAAAGCACTATGAAGTATATTGTGGGAAGAGGGAGGAATTCAGTGGCTCCCACCCAGGTCCACATTTAATGAGACTGAGAACAATACAGAGCCCAGTGTGGCTAAAGGAAGAGGAGAAAGCAGAATGTTGTAAGATATCAAATGTATTGGGAGACTTTGGAAAAATTTGAATAGATGATTACATTAATCTGATTTATATGTGAAATTAATCATTTTATTTATTGCTCTCTGGAGAAAAGATTTGGTAGCAATGAAATAGAGCAAGTGTAAAATTCTTACACAAGTATCTACACAAGTAGATAACAGATTGCAATGAAGAGAAAAGAAAGGAATTTTAAATATAAGAGATTTGAATAAGGAACCTGTATTGAAAGAGGTGAAGAGAGTCAAGAAAGTGTGATTGATGCAGAAAAGTTTTAAGGTAAAGGGATTAGATTTGGGTCAAAGAAGGATAGCTCTTCAACTCGATTGTAGAAAAAAAGGAATAAAAGGGGAATCCAACTTAGCTTCTTTTATTATGGATTCTCAAAAAAGCTGAAAAAGTCTTTCACTGGACTCTTTTTCCATAAAATAGGTAGGAAGATCCTGAGAGGAAAAGACAGGAATCATTTTTTTGGAAAATGGAAAAATTGAGATTAAAGACACACTGATTGATTACTAAGCATTACTGATGCCCAGTTGAATAATGCCTTAATATATTTTATGCCAGAGAATAAATTTCTCAGTTGTTATAATTATTGCCATGTATTTATATTCTTATACTGGGCCTTAAAATATTTGCTTGACATTAAAGATTTTTTTTTCAAAGGAAAGGTGAAGGAAGATAGGCAGGTAGGAAAGAGAGGAGGAAGCATTTATTTTTATTTAGTTGTTCATCTTGGTGGTTGTCCCTTGCACCTTTTGATGTGATTCCAGGTCCATGGAATATATGTGGACTGTGCTGGCTGGGGGCAACAGACTTATTCACTAGACCACCACAGCACACCTAAACATGTTTTATGCACATACCCATAAAAGACTATATATGAACATCACACTTTAAACCTATATATTGCTTTGGGTAGAATGGTCATTTTTACTATGCTAATTCTTCCAATCCATAAGCATGTTTTTACATCTCTTTGTGTCTTCTATTTCTTTTGTTAAGGTCCTGAAGTTTTCATTGTTGAGGTTTTCATCTCCTTTGTTAAGTTTATTCCCAGGTATCTGATCTTCCTTGGTGCTATTATGAATGGGATTTCTTTCTTAATTTTTCCTTTACTTCATTGTTTGCACGTAGGATACTGATTTTTTGTGCTGATTTTATATCCTGCCACTTTGCAGTATTCATTTATTGTGTCTAAAAGTTTTTTCATAGATTCTTTTGGATTTTATGGACATAGTATAATACCATTTACAACTAGTAGTTTTATTTGTTTCCAAATTTGGATTCCTTTAACATGTTTTTCTTGACTTATTGCTCTGGTCAAGACTTCCAGAACTATACTGAATAGTAGTGATGATAGTGGGCAACCTTGTCTTGTTCCAGATCTTAGGGAAGGGGTTCTCAGTTTTTCACCATTGAATATGATGTTAGCTTTGGGTTTGTCATATATCATTTTTCTCAATCTTATCACTTTTTGCCCTAAGTGGATGCATGTTCCTTCTATTCCTATTTTGGTGATGGTTTTCATCAAGAATGAGTGTTGATTCTTGTCAAATGTTTTGTCTGCATTTATTGAGATGACCACTTGGTTTTTATTTTCTCTTTGTTAATGTGGTGTATTGCATTGATTTGAATATGTTGAACCATTCTTGTATCTCTGGAATACATTCCACTAGATTGTGGTATAGAATATTTTTGATGTGCTATTTAATTCTATTTGCCAGGATTTTTTTGAGGATTTTTTTTACTTCCATATTCTTCAGTGATACTGACTTGTAATTTTTTTGGGGTGCTCTCTGTCTAATTTAGGAATCAGGCTAATATTAGCCTCATAGAAAGTATTTTTGGAGTTTTCCCACCTCTTCAACTTTGTGGACGAGTTTAAGGAAGACAGGAATTAGCTCTCCTCTGAATTTTTGGTAGAATTAACTAGTGAATTCATCTGGACATGAGCTCTTGTTTTGAAGGAGACTTTTAATTACTGCTTCAATTTCTGCACTTGATTGGTCAAGATTCTGTGTCCTTCTGGTTCAGTTTTGGAAAGTTGTAGGATTCTAGAAATCTGGATATGTCTTCATGATTGATGTATGTGTTAGCATGTAAGTGTCTGGAATAGTCCCTCATGATCTTTTGTGTTTCTATGCTGGAAATTGTAATTGCACCTCTTTCATTTCTGATTTTTGTTATTAGAGTTTCTCTTTTTCTTAGTGAGTCTAGCTAGGGGTAAATTGATTTTGTTCAGCTATTCAAAGAATCAGCTTTGGATCATTGATCATTTGGATGGTGTTTTTGTTTTCATTTTCATTTATTTCTGCTCTATATTTTATTATTTCCTTCCTTCTACTGATTTTTGGTTTTGCTTGTTCTTACAATTCCCTTAGATGTGAAGTTAGGTATTTAGTTTGGGTTCTTAGACATTTTCAATGGAAATGGAGCAAAAAATACTGAAGTTTGGAAAAAACAAAAGGCCTTGAATACCCAAAGCCATATTGAGAGAGAAATAAAAAAAAAAAAGTTGGGGGATCATATTACCTGCCCTCAAACTATACTACAGAAAGATCATCATCAAAACGATATGATTCTGGAACAATAAGAGACATATAGATCAGAGGAATCAAATTGAGAGGCTGGAAATACAGTCACACCTGATGGATGGTAAACCTATGACAAAGGTTCCAAGACTGTACAATGATGGGGTAAGGAAAGGCTATTTAACAAATGCTGTTGGGAAAATGGGAAAGATATCTGCAAAAAAAAAAAAAAAAAAAGAATAAGAAAAAAACTAGATTACTCATAATTATCATACACAAAAGTTAACTCAAGATGGATCAAAGACCTGGATATAAGACCCAAAACCATTAAACACTTAGAAGAAAATGTGGGGAAAACAGTCAAAGACTTCAAATTCAAAGAAATCTTTGGGGAAGGAACAGCTTTGGGAATAGAGGTTAGACTAAAACTAAGCATTTGGAACTACATCAAACTGTAAAGCTTCTTCACAGAAAATGAAACTACTACTAAAAGAAAAAGATAACCCATGACATTGGATAAGGTAGTCACATAATATGAATCAGATAAGAGCTTAATTTCTAAAATATATAAATAGCTTAAATGAAATAAGGCAATGCCCTATTCAAAAATGGGCAAAAAACTGAATATATCTAAAGAAGGTACACGGTGCCCTACAGACATCTGAAAAAAATGTTCTACCACACATCATAAGAGAAATGCAAATAAAAACGACAATGAGATACCTACTTTTGCCAGTGAGAATGGCCTTTATCAAAAAGAATGGAAATAGGTATTAGAAGGGATGTGGAGAGAAAAAAGGAACCTTCCTATACTGTTTGTGGGGATGCAAATTGGTACAACCTTTTTGGAAAACAGTATGGAGATTTCTCAAACAAAGATGAATCTACCATTTGATTTAGCAATCCCATGATTGGGTATATACCCAGAGGATACAATGTCTAATCAGAAAAAAATATCTGTACCCCTGTGTTCACAGCTGTACAATTCATAACAGCCAAGACATGGAAACACTCTAAATGCCCCATCAACAGAGGACTGGATAAGGAAGCTGTGGTATACATATTTAGTGGAATTCAATGCAGCTACTGAACAAAAAACAACACAACACAACACAACATCATGCCCTTTGCAATAATCTGGATGAAACTGGTGTGATCGTGTTAAGTGAAATAAGTCCAAAAGAAAAAGAAATACAGGATGGTGTTACTCATATGTGGAATATAATAAAATGTAAGAAACAGATAAAACCCCAGCAAAAACTCTCAGGACACAAGATGATGACTGCCAGGGAGATTAAAGCAGGTGGGGGAAGACGGGATAAGGTAGTGTAAAGGACACTGGAACTCTGTTGATGGGTGTGGTGTGAAATATAGATTGAGATGCAATTTCATATCTTAATGAAGGTAGCATTGTGAGTAAAAGAAATATTACCATTTTAAAAAGGTCATGCTAAGAGTTTTCAGTTAATTTACTTTCCTGAAACATGATTTATTTAAAATGTTATAATAATGATACAAGGTTAATAATTATTATTAAATCAGTATTTCACATCTGTCATGAGAAAACTATTTTCTGTGAAGAAGGATAAATACTTATCTTTTGATATCATGTCAAATCTTGTCATGGAAAATATTTTCAGAAAAATTCTCATTGTCTATAACCTATTGCTAATAAAGTACTGTGAATTCTTAAATCCAAACTTTATCACATAAGGACTACATATAAATATTTAATTTCAGATAATGGAATTAAAAGTACACATTAAATGAGTGACTGATATTTTCAGAAAAAAAAATAGCTCAAGATGTATTTACATGTAAAGTCCTGGTTTAAACAATAAAAATACTAGGCAGTGTTCTCAGATTAATGTATTAAGATATTTTTTCTATTACTTTAGAATTTTCTCAGAATAATTACTACATTGTAAAATTTAATGTAGTAATGGAGAAAGACATGACATCTTAATGAAATATGTTTTTATAAGAATATTTTGTGAAGACCTTAGGAAGCAAGTATATAAGAAAATAACTAATTTAATATTCCCAAATGTGTGCTTTTGCTTTTTGAAATATTATCTGAATTAGCTTAGTGTAGAAATTGTTGATTGAATAGATAACTGTGCATCACTCAATCTTAGAAATATTTTTTTTCAAATCTCATCAACGAAACAAATGCCATTAACTTGGAATTTTCAAAGTTTTCTCGATAGGATCTTCTGATGCAATTCATTGCATGCAATTAAGCTAATGTGTAAAGCAGGGACAACATTCTTTTCCCTAGAAGAATAAAGTGATCCCCGATCAGGAAATAATTTAAGAGCAGTGTCTCATTTTATTAACATATCAATGCAAGACTGGTCCCTAGACTTAACAGATATTATATTCCAGAATATACTATGCAAATGAAAATTTGAATTGCACTACTTGCTCTATGTTTTTTCCCATGGATCTCCATCATAACTC
The DNA here is from genome assembly GCA_004363575.1 of Solenodon paradoxus. Classification (NCBI taxonomy): domain Eukaryota; kingdom Metazoa; phylum Chordata; class Mammalia; order Eulipotyphla; family Solenodontidae; genus Solenodon; species Solenodon paradoxus. Next base: position 50,869 of record RJWH01002064.1, on the reverse strand, counting down.
TTTTAATTCTTTGGCAGCATGTGAAGTGTGTTGACCCAAATATCAGTTAGCACTTCCCAGACTGAGGATATACCTTCTGTGTGTTAAAGATTAGAATTGTCATGTAATAAATAGAGGGGACACTGTGGGAAATTAGGTTAGTTCTCAAAGAATCCTTGGAAAATAGATGAAAGGGAAACCCAGTCCTGGCTAGGAGGTGAAAGCAATCTCACAAAATATTTCCTGCTAATTATTTTCAGCGGTCTACTATGTAATACAAGTAAGTGCATCCCACCTGGGGGTCACCTGTAAGCAGTGCAATCTTCCCCAAATACGTAACAGACAAAATTGTGTTTCCTTTACCTAAGTAAAGGAAAATGAAGAAAACTCTAGTTTCTGATCACAGGTGGCGATTTGCAGAGGTGAAAGAGTAAGGGTGTTGGGGAATATTCTTTATGGAAGTTGAGTTCTTCAGAGTGACTTCTGCAACTTTGTTGGCCAACTTAGAAATTCTAACCATGTTTGGCACACCAAATTTGAGACCCTAATTTATTCCAGCTCCCTTTAGACTGAACACTTGCAAATACCTCCTGGTATTTTTATTAAGAAGAATATAAGTGGCTCCTACAGTTTTCAGAAACTGCCATATTGAATGCTATGGGAATCTAAAGAACATCTGTGGCTTTATTGTAATTATGACTGAATTCTCTGCCCAGAATAAGGAGAGGAATACAAAAAATAGGACAGATTTCTATATACTTGACCCCCAAACTGGACAATTTGAATGAAAATCCCTTAGGGGAACATCTGTGTTTTTTATATTATTTTTTAACAAAGTCTTTCACCCTAGTAATTTAAAAATTAAAATTTAAGGCAGTACCTAGGAAATATTAACATTGATTTTTAACTTGATACCTAGCATCTTTTCATTTATTATATTTCCTTACAGTGTGTTCTCAACTTTTATAAATTTAGGAAAAAAATCTTCAATATTGATTTTAACATTTTTTCCATACGAAATATAGAAAATACATGTTTTAAGCTTCCTTCCCTCCTTCTTCCCTCCCTTCTTTCCCTTTCCTTTGTTCTTTTCTATCAGAGTTATTGAAAAATCAAGTAACTTTTTAGACACAATATGTTTTTGCCCAATTGCCACCAATAAATCCCAGGCTGTCAACTAGTTTACACTTTAGCAGATTATCATCATTCTTTCCACTTGGAAATTTGCTGAAAAGGAATGTCTACAGTTACATAAATGTTCATTTATAAACAAACAAAAGCATGGAATAGTTATATCATCTACTTTCTGTTATATAGGATTCAGGTCTGGTTATAAATTTTAGATACTCTTAGTGATAATTATCAGTCCTCTGCCTCCCTGTCACCACTCTATCCAAAGTAAATATAATGTTAATCTAAGAGGGAAGACAGCATTCAGTTTGGATTTTTCTTATGATGCTATTTTGATATTCTTTGGTATTTTATAGGCAAAGATGTACCAGATATTCATGCTATCTAAAAAATATAGGCAAATGAAATATAGAAATCATAGCTAAAGGCTGGTAAATGATTAGCTGAAGCAAAGCCTTTGGGTAGACAGTGATAGATAAGCATATTAAATAGTTTAGCTCACATAAAGGGCCTCAATTATGCCAAGGAATTTGGCATAAATGAGGTACCAGTGAACTCTTTTACCGAGACAATGACATAATTGAAGCAGTGTTTCCAGAATGGTTTAGCAGAAACTTGCGATACAAATTAGAATTGGGAAGTTGGGCTGTTGAATCATCCTTGTTATTTAGTATTCTGTTAGTATAAAGTTTGGCTCAAGTCAAAATCTCCTTTAGACACCACATGATACTATGAGAGACCTTATCTCATCTAGTACCACATTATATTCAGTAAGAAACTCCACGACAGCAAATGTCAGATCAGGAAGCTCCCCCCAAAACTTTTCCAATGTTCACAACTCACTCAACTCTGAATGAGCCAGCCACACCCCAAAACAATAAGATATTTACCCAAGAATAAAGTTTGGCAATTTCAAGTTGTTTGTATGAAGATGTTCTTAATTTAAAAGAGTTTACATGATGACTGGTTCATTTCTGGAGTTAGTAGAAAGTCCCATGTTCATTTAGTCCAATGTTCTTAAAGGATGTTACTTTCTGTCACGCATTATAGAAATCTGTCACTTTATTTGTTTCTCAAATTCTTTCCATTTAGCTTTTATATAGCAATCAGTTATAACTCATAATGAACAAGAAAAGCCACAGTTCTCAGTCAGGTCATCTACACTTTAAAGAAGTATCTAACCTTCTAAGAGCTCATGTGCTCACTGAAAGGTGTCAAATACTATAAGGGATTGCTGTTAAGGGCTCCCCAAATTTCTTGCCTATTTATATTTATTTATATTTAATTTATGTTCCTAAAAGACTCCATTTAATTTCAGGTCTGTTTTGAAGATATATGTGGTCAAGGAACAAAGTTCCTATTACAATAGGAAGTACTAGGAGCCCTTTGAGTCTAGTCCTTGAAATTCTCCTGGAGACTAGCCTTGTCATTCCTCTTACAAGCTGGAAAGAAGATAACCCCCAGGTTAACTTCAGAAATTACACATAAATGAAACAAAGTTTTTACTAACCCAGACCCTAAATTTGTTTCATAGACACAGATCATTCCCCCCATCCATTACTGGTACATGAATAAGAAATCAATTGCTATTATTATAACATCTATTCTATTCTATATATATTTTATTCTATTCTACTCTATTCTACCCTCCCCTAACATGCATTAAACATTTGGGGACCTACTTGTTATATAGCAGTTAGTCTACCAAAACTGCATACAACCAACATTTTAGTATTGTCCTATGGCGGATAACACAAAAATGGCTTGTAAATATATAAATTCATGAAAATTGATGTTTAATAATACATTTTGTTGGGCAGAAAAAACTTAAAAATTTAGAAATTGAAGGGAGGTCTGATTACATGATCATTTAAATGTTACCTTATATTCAACTAAATTACTGTTAAGAGACAGACCTTAATTAGTGTGTTTTATTGAGAACAAAGTTTAAAATATTTATGTATTATCACAAATCCTACTTTTACATTTCTTACCATATTTTTTGGAATCTAAGGAAATTATATAAGTAAAGATATTTGAACCATACTTTAGATAAAAATATTTTAAAGAAACTTTTAAATCACGGTATTCAAATATATTTTCAGTATGTGTTAATACCTCCACTTAGGAGATTTGCTTTTTTTTATAAGTTGTTCAGGTCTGCTTCCAACACAAAAGGAGCATGCTGTGTCACACTGTTAATGAGTAAGTACACTTTCTAAATCTGTTAATAAAAGAAGCATGTGGAAGGTGTTAAACAAAAATTAGTCTAGATTGAGTTCAAAGCTTTAGACATTAAGTTAAAAATATAACTATTACACAATGATGTTCTATTCATATTTTCAGCTATAAGATTCTTTAGTTACCCTTTTGTTAACTACCATAAACTTCCTATTTTCATCTCTGAGTATTTTAATGGTTTTGAAAAGAAGTATTTTCTTTCCTTTTCATTTGTCTATCTACAGACAATATGATGTAGAGTGAAACTTTGGTTCTGAAAGATACTGGGTTTTCAGAGTATGTGCAGTTGGAATCTAATACTACCTATCTAATGAGTTTCATATTGCCAAAGAAATATTAGAACTAGTCTCATTCAAGTTGGACTTTTGTTGTTGCTGTAGGTGTTTTGTTTTGCTTGATAATTCTATTACAGAGGATAAATTTGCTGATCTACATTATATTAGGATCCTTACTTTAGAGCATGGGTCTGATTTATAAAATTGAATTGCAGAGTAGCAGGTAGAATTTTGACATTAATATAATAATCATCTATACTTACGCTTGATTATAAGATTTTCATAATAAACTCCCCTGAAATTTGTGTTTTTAATTTTTATTTAGGCTGATCTGTATCTCAGGGATTTTACTATGGCTTCCCCAGTGTTTATTTCATTTTATGTGAGAGATATTTTGGATGCATTTCTTAGGGAATTTTTTCCCTATTATTTCTTCTTTGTTCTGATATTGATTACACAAGTGATCCAATTAAATTGGATCATTTATGGACATAATATTTATGTCCTAATTCCTTACATAGTGCTGAAAACACATTCTTCCAAATACACTGTCAAACTCTGACACTAAAGTCATTTTAAATGTAATGTAGATATTCCTATTCACATCACACGAATTATTTTCGTGGATTCATATACATATATAGGTATACGTATATACATAATATTGTTAGTACTGAATTTAAACCACCTGTTGGTATTTTATTCTGAAGCATAAAAAAATGAGAGCATAATTAAGCAATGAGTCATTCAATCAGCATTGTGATTCCAGTATTCAGTATGTAACAATAGAAATGTAATTGTTCTTCACTCAGTATTCCTGTTGATATATGTGAATTTTGCATTTCTCGTTTATTCAGTTAAAAACATGGTTCATTACTGTCATTTAAAAAATAAGAAAATGTAAAAAATTCTAATTCTCCGTTGAGGTTTTCTTTTCAAAGATTTTTAGATGAATAAATAAAATAAAATCATAATGGATGAATGCAAAGTATCTGTACAATTAAAAGTATTATTTTGATTCCTATTATTTCTTATAATAGTTCACAATGTAAATTAGATATTATAAAGAAATTAACTTCTAACAGACTTTCATTTTTTTTTAATTTAACACATACCATTTGATGGTTAGTGTTAGATTTTTAAATGGTTTCATGTGTTGAACATATTTTATTTTTTTCAGTCTTTGAGAAAACTGGGATAAGCAATATGACTGATTATCCCAATGTTAATATAAGATATCTCAGCATTGTTTGAAGAGGAAGCATATCCAAACATATCTATCTTTGAACAGCTAAGTTAGGGTATAAACAGACTGAGTAGATGTTGGACTTTAATCTGTATTGTGCTTACTCTTTACACATTCAAACTGTTATTGTTTTGTAATCACATATATATGAGTGCAGTATACTAGACTGTATTGTAGTATAGTGTAGTATGGTATAATAGAGTATAATAAAATATAAAATAATACACATGTGCTATTAGCTCTGGTTTCTCCAGCTTTCTTTCCAACTGGTAGCTATCACTTATCTTTCATTGAAAATCAAGTGAAGCATAATCAAAGAAATTTGTCTTTATTGTCTTTCTCACAATCCGATTTGATTTTTTTCCTTTGGGATTATTTTGTTTACTTCTTTTTTTTTTTAATACTGAATTGGTTTTAAAATTTTTAATTGTGGCAAATATCACACAATATAAATCATCTTAATTATTTGTACATATACAGTTCAGTAGTGTTAAGTACATATACATTGTTGTGAAACCAGAACACTTCTTTTTCATTTTGCAAGACCAGAACTCTATTTCTCCCTCTATCTAGCCACTGAAAACCACCATTCTATTTTCTGTCTACCACAGGTACCTCAGGTAAGTGAAATATTACAGCATTTGATGTTCTGTGATTTGTTTATTTCCCTTAGCATAATATCCCCAAAGTTTATCCGTGTTGCAGCATATAATAGCATTTTCTTTCTTTTTAAGGCTGAATAATACTCCATTGCAATTAATATTTCACATGTTGATCATCCATTCAGCCCTTGATAGACACAAGGGTAACATCCCATTATCTTATTTCTAAAGAACTTTAACATTCCTTGTGCCTCAGACAATTAATAAAAGGATCTTGGAACATAAATTTTCAGCATTAATTTTATATCCACAATGTAGAGTCTCAAAACAGATGTGTATTCTGGGGTAATAAGCTGGTATGAATGGGAATTGAGATTTATATGCATTACAAATATTTAGTAATTTTTAAGTCAAATATATGCTTTAAGATTTTAAAAAGGAAAAATATATTATGTCACCTTTAGAAATATTCACCAATAATGCTGGGACTACATATTTCTCTGTCCATTTAAACTGTAACAAAGGAACCCACATGTGCCATGGACTTTCTAGTGATGGAAATAAATGAGAAGGGGGGGGTTTCAGTTTTAGTTCTGTACCTACCCAAGCTAAATGAGATAGAATAAAGGTGTAACTCTCTATTTGTAAGTGAGTATCAGCATCATTTATAAACAAGAAAGTTATACAAAAGCTTCTTTGGGGTCACTTACTTCATGAGTATCTCCTCTGGACATTGGCAAGTCCCTTGCTCAAAACGTACGTTGAAGTGTATGGTATTTCTCATGGGTGCTCAAACGGACCTAAGTATTCTCTTGGAGAACAAAAGTTCTGCAATGTAAAATCGCAGAAAACAAAACTTATGGAGACAGGAAATGTGAAGCAGTGACTGGAAAACGACAAGTCATATTGATAAGCCTCACTTTAAAACACAAATCTTCCAGCTTGAAAGAGAAGTCCAGTCCCACAGCTCACCACCTCTGTTAGCACTCATTTCCCAGATGCGTCCCTTCTTCAAAGGCCTCAGATATATGTTTTGGACACGGGCACTGAGCCATAATATTCTCTGTAATTCTAGACTTTATTTTCAAAATGGGAGTTTCCAAGGGAGAAACTTGTGTGCAGTATGCTTTTGGAAAGTTCTAAAGGTTAAGTACAGTATCAAGGAATTTTAAAGCCAAGGGACCTTTGAATTGTCCCAAAGTATCTGTTCATCATGAGCCTATCATTTGACCCCAGGGCTCCACTAAATATATTGCATATAAAAGGTAATTTCTTTTCCTAGCTTTGTTCTCCTAGGACCTAGTCAAAAAATCCATATAGCAGTTTCAAAAAATACACTCTCTTCTCTTCTGCCATCTAGTTTGAATTTCATGTGTGTTATTCCTTACAGTACAGAGAAAATAGCTTTAAAATTGGAAACTGGAAAAGCACTTCTTCTAAAATCCGTACTTCTTTAGTCCAGTTATACCAAATTCATAAGAACAGGCCAGACCTGCATGTCAGCAATATTTCTAGTCCACTTGATTAACCCTGTTAGATCAAATCTGAAAGAAAGTCAAGTCATCTTTAAAGCAAATAAATAAATGTAGCTGACCCTACACTTCGCGTGAATTGAAGGACTTCTTGGCTACTTGTAAATTTCTAGCAAATCATTTGTAGTGACTTGATTTCTTATTTCAAATCTATTCAGATCACTGTATAAAGGCAAATGTTATCATGTGATATTTAAGTTCTGTAGAATGAAAATTTTATTTCTCGCAGTAAAAATTTATTCTCCCTTCTGACATCCCTTTTACTTAAAAATGACTCATTTTTCCTCATATACCTCTGTGACTCCCTGTGTTTCAAAATCAGACTGGAAAAAAAAGGGGTCGGGGGAGAAATACATTTCTTTGTACTCACACACACCTATAATCATGGCATTTTCCTGGACTTGTAATCATATTTTATCACTAAAGAATATTCTTTGTCATTATTTTCTGCTTCATCAGTCATTACAAAGGTTATGCTAAAATTGTAGCATTGCTTTTATTGGAAGTCAGGATCCCTTTAACCCTGTTGCACACTGATCTAGCATTTGCAACATAATAGAGTCTAACACTGTTAAAAAAAAAAATTGACCAAGATAGCAGAATCCCAGAATCCTTCAAGTCCCAATCTCTGGGCTTAAACTTCTCCTTGTAGAAAGTCCTAATAAGTAGAGTCTTACTTCATCCCTAGATCTATGCCTGGGCTGCATGCATAGTAATTTGATTATAAAGTGTCCGAATTAACACTAAAACTGTGAAGTTTTCTAAAAGTTAGTCTTTCTGGTATGCTAATAAGGAATCTTGTTTCAACCTGACTCTCTATTTTCCAGGGTGCTAATTAAGGATCAAGTATTTATCCCAAAACCCTCTAGCTTCCAGTGGTCCCTTTTATAAACAATCATAATAAAATACCCTTGGGATAATTCAGTATTTAATTGGACCAAAGGGCACTTCAATCAATCAGAGTTCTATATCAGGAAGTGTGACTAACCAAGTCTTCTTAAAGGTCAGCATTCATAGAGCTGCAATGCTTTAACAAATCATCTAGTTTCAAAGCCCTTATACAAGAAAAGTAGATCATTTCTGTGACTGACTGGGAGGCTAATGTACTGTGCTGATTTTAAAGTCTGCCTATAGGTAGGAGTATTGCTATTGCATAATTCTGTGTAGTGATTTGGCCCAGGGATCATCAGAAATCACTTTATATGTATGTTGAATGACAGCACCTCTTACAGTTATTGTTATCAACAAACATTTCCTGAATGCTGACTGTGTATATTGTGCTAGACTTGTCATTAGCTGTTTCCACCTACAGCCATTTCCAAAACAAAGTCTTGTTGACTGATGACACCCTCTGGAGGGGAGCATGCATCTCAGCTATCTTCATGACTGATAGACACTGTATTCCTGCACAGATTTGAGTGTCCTCATTTTGCCATATGACAGTGACAAGCATGTTTTTTTCTTCTTCTGAGTATAGATTTAATTCCATTTATAAATGAACAAAAATGAAAATGCTCATTAGCAAATATAAGCTAAAACAATCTTTTATATAATATCCTTTCTAAAAAATTATAGTCATTGTAAGAGAACACAGATTTAACCTTAAAATATTCAATAGTAGGATGAGCTACATTAAGAACCAATGCAGTTGTAATTGCTTAAGAGAAAAAGAGAAATTAAGACAAAGAACGCTGCTTCAGATTAAAAGATTGATATGATCCAAGGAATTCTACTAATATCACAAAGATGTGTCTAGATTTTAAAAATAATCCTGTTCTGTCAATTTTGGGGTATAATTTAGTTGACCTCTTTCTATGTTACTGGAAAAAATTGATTAAAAGAGAAAAGGGGAAAAGCATTGACAATTTAAAAACTTTTTAGAGAATATATACTTGAAAGGTTATACAAATGGTCAAAGTCATTCAAACTTTATAGATCTGATGCTCCCTAGTAATTAAGTGAACATTATTTACTACAATTAATAGACTGGGGACCATTAAGCTCTATAGTTGTTATTATAACCTGACAGATTTTAGACTCCTCCACCATTCACAATTAAAAGGCCAACCTATAAATTACTACCTTAATATGCTCACTGAAATGGCTTGTAAGAGTTAATAGTGTTACCCAAGAGTCTATTTTACCTTCAGAACACTTTCATACAGAAATGAAATCTGATTCAATGTGAAAAAGGTCAAGATCCCAGAATTCTCTTAGCATAAGTGGACACACATTTTTATTTCTACATTATAGAGGAGCAACTGAGATACAATGAGGAATTAATTCCTAGATACACAGCAATTTTAATGGGACAGTCAGTGCTAATATTTAGCTTATATTAATTTGACTCTAAAATTTTTATTAATATTTAAGAACCCATAGGGTAAGTATTCATTGAAGCGTCTGAACAATATTTTTAGAGCATTTTGCATTTTTATCCTTTTCTGATATGGGATTTTCCAAACAATCCTTGAAGTTAGATTATCAAACTTAACTATTTTTCAGTGAAATTAAGTATTATGGAAGAAAAAATAGTCGAAGTTAACTGAAGTTACAGAAAGATTAGCCAGGGGCAAAATTAGAATGAGAAAGTACTAACTTCAGTGCTGGAATATTTTCTTTCATGTGAAAGGCAAAAAAAAAAAAAAAAAAAAAAAAAAATTAAGGTATATCTCTTGGAATGCATCTTGTCAAAATATAGAGGGTTAGTGGATGTCTTCCTTGATAACATAAAAAGCAGTAGTCGCAATCATATTTTTGCATTGCATCTCACTATAACATGCCATTCTTGGAATTTTTTAAAAGTGGCAACAGTAAAGTTGGAACAGATTCCAAATGCAGTTTTGTCTTTAGAGAAACAAACTGTGCTACTTCATTAATGTTTTACTCCAAAGGCTAGTTTCAAAATACTCTTGGCGGGATTTTTTAAAAAACGCTGTAGCTGCGTTTTAGAAGTGTGTTTTTACAGTTCACACAGATAAACTTTATATCCCTCCTTTATTGTTTACTAACTCTACAGAAAGAGACTGTTTGAAAGCCCAACAAGGCTCATGCTGCAGTTTCGGATACTACATTTCTCAAAGGGTAAACAGAAATAATTACGGTAATTATTGCTCAAAATTGCTGGCAGCAAAGCACATGTTTATTTTAAGCAATAGATGTTCAAAAGATGTTTGAAAATGTATGACTCCACCTGAACCACGTTTCATAAGGAAAGAAAAAAATCCGCAGTACGATTTTACAAGCCTGAAGCAGCCTTTCTTGCCCATGTAAAGAGTTTGACTACTGAACAGCTGAGTCATTGGTTTTTCCAACAATCATTTCTCACTAAGTGAAAGAAAACAATACTTTTTCCTCCCAGAAACCAAGGCACTGAGGCCTTTAATTAGAGTGGGTGGCATTTGAGACTCCACCAGGCCAACATTCTACATTGTGGGGAAGATATCAAATGAACCCCAGTGAGACGCTCCGGATGTTTTGGCATGCCAGCAACACCCCCAGCCCATTTTGGAATGCAGAATGAGGAGTTTGAAGGACTATTAAACACTCTGTAAAATGCTCACAACAGATCAGCATAAAGGCTCACAGTGCAGGTGTTTCTGTAATTGGAAAAATGCTCTGTGTTCAATGGCCCCTTATATACACCCTCTTCTTAGGCACTCCTTGGGGTTTTACAAAGCAGTGAACGAAACCTAAATGCTGACTGGACTCTTTTGAAAATTCTGGCCTACACATTTTATGTGAAGTCAAAAGACAGGCTTTCTTTCCACCAACTTGCACCTAAGGAGTGGACATTTATGTCAGGGAGATAGGTGTCTGTGTCTACAGCTTCTTTGACAAGTCTGTTGGAAATCAAGGATTCCAGATGTCTAAACAATTCATTGAGGAATTAAGAAATTATTATATGAAGAATATAAATGTCAAGAACCCCTTTCTTTCCAAAACTGACAACTTTGAGCTATCTGTATTTTCAGAGACTGGTCCAGGGAACTTGATACTTGCTTCCCCTGAATTTTTCATGAATGAGAATGCCTTGGACTGCTGAATGTTGCTCCTAAATTCTGTAAGTTTTACAGATGATGTGTTAACAGAAATTGCAAAGGAGCAGTGATGGAAAATGATCTGTTGGGCATTTATCTGGCAGAGTGACTGCTATTTTGAGTATTCTCTCTTCAGTGGTGTAATGCTTAATTTTGATAAGCCATGGTCACTGTGTCTTAACAAAAGTCTATGATTTGGCTAAGTTCATCGGAAATAAAAACCTTTCCAAAGTACCTTGTACCTTCCTTTTTCAGTTGTGATGAGTCAGGTGATGAGTCTACAAAACATGAAGCTGTTATCTCGCACAGCTGTCTGAACCCACCTGTCTACTTTAGGGCTGAATTCCTTAAGTAGGACTACTCAAAGAGAAGTGACTTCCTTGAAGAAAATAACTAAGAAGCACTAAGAAGACTTCATTATTGTGGGATTTATCACCAAATTAATTATTTGTTTTAGTGACGCCTAATGATGCCTATGATATAATGTAAAGATCAAAGACCCCAAATATTAGAACATGGATTAGAGAATGATCCATTCCAAATCAGTCCAAATTTTCTTTCCTGAAATTAGAGCACAAAATCCAAGACCAATGCTTGTGATATGTCATACTGATTAAGTATGAACAGTGGGAGAATTGGAAGTTAGTTTAGCTAAAAAGGAAACTAAAATGAAAGTAAATTTAAGATCATTAATTATATAAATAAAGTGAGCCTTTTAGAGAAGGCTCTTCATGAATACTTTGAGTTCTCTAGAGATTATAAACAGAATAAAAATGTTGATAATGTATTGACTTGGATAATGTGGCTTATTATGAAACTTGTCTGATTGTCCTTACAGAATATTATTGTGATATAATCAGGAATTCTCCTTGAAATTAATCTTTTTTAGTTAATTTGTTGAGGAAAATGTGTCTAAAATAGTCAAAACAGACAGTAGCCACTGAAAGGGTTAATCGATCTATTTTGGTCATTCTAATCATTTATACATTACCTTATGTATTGGTAATTCGATATTATCGGTCTTTATCTTTCCATCCATCATGGTGCTTTCCAATATAAAAATTATTTTTCATGAATGTAGCACCTGCCAAATAAATTTATGAATATATGGAAATGCTTTTTATAATACATGTGGCTTTGCGTGTAAGCCATCTGTCTAGTAACACATTGGTACAGAAATATTAAAAACAAATTTATGATATGTTGCACAACAGTGAAGGATAAGAGATTCATTTTCACTTACATTAGTGTGTCATCAATTTATTACTAGAAAATGTAACTTTTATTTTTCATTGATAAATTGCAGTCTTGCCTTTGTTTCTAGTCTGAGAGTTAATTTACCAAGTAGGATGTTGTAAGCAATTAAAAACTCACTATATAAGGTGAACATTTCACTATGCTTAATATATTGTATATCCCAATTATCATATAGCAGTAGATGTTGAATACACCAATCTTTAAAAGATAATAAAGTTTAAAATAATTGCTTAAATAAAAATCTCAAAGTAACAAATATTGTAATTCATAATTACAATGAGATTTTTTAAAGAGAGAAATTAAAGAATTGAAAGAATATTTTCATGTTATGCCTTCAATAAGAGGCATGCTTTATTTGGCACAATAGATAACTTCTTAGCTTTTTTTTCTGGTAAATTATTCATAAGTTAAGTACCTGAGGGAAGATTGCTAATTAAAGGTATCTGATAATGAATCATTTTGTTAATATAAAACTTAACTAAGGTCTTCTCAAGTTAAATGTGAGTTTTTCATCATGAAGTTAATTTTAAAAGTGATCTGAATTGAGTACATATTTTTAAAATATAATGTCAATGATTTGTGTTCATGAAAATCTTTAGCAAAATGATAGAGCATACTCATCACTTAAAACGTATGATCATCACAATTGCCCAAGGTTTGGTATTACCTGAGAGAGGTATATCACTCACTAATAGCTTACACATGGTCAGTGCTTAGCATATTTTTCCTTTTATAAGTTATTTAACCTAACTTTTAGTTGCTAGGTTCTTTAAGTGAGAGATAAGTAAATAAAAAGTATAACCCTTGCATTTTGAGCAAATAATTTATGAACTTAAATATAGGTGATTGAAAATACCACAGAGCCTGGAATAGCCCCATTAAAAATAAAAATCTTGTTTTATAAAATTTCAGAATTGTTTAACCTAACATACATGTACGTACTAAAAGTGTGTTACAAATGAATTTTCTCTGTATGTGTATATGCATGCATATGTGTGATGAAAAAGAGATAAAACCATATGTATAGTTTATAATTTGCCTTTTTTCTTTATTTTGTATCTTTTACATTATTAGATATTATTGAAATATTAAAACTTCATATTTGTAATCTTTAGAATAATATTCAACAGAAACAGTCACACAGAGATATCTAAACTAACAAAATAGATAAAACTGAGCACTAATAATCCAGTTAAAAGGAAATAGAAAGCAAATCTGAGAGAAGACTTAAATGAATACTGCAAATGACTATATTAACTAAATTAGATGGAGCACACAGAATACAGGATTAGTCATAATAAATCTTAAAAAATAATTAACTGTTTTTAAGAAAATATTTAAACTGGCAATATGCTTTGTAAAGAAACACATTGAATATAAAGAAACAGATAAATGGAACATAATTGAGAAGAAAAATGCAGAAATCATTGAAACATAAGAAAACTGGTGTGGTTATATACTACCGCCAAAATAAGACTTCCAAACTATCAGTATAAACAAAAATAAAGATTAAAACAATCTATGATCATAAAATTCTATTAAAACAAGTCATAAATAACTTTAAATACATTAATAAAAGTGTTATCCCCTGAAAATGAGAAAAAACTAAATGAACTTAGGAGAGCAACAGACAAATAGAGATTTCAATATATCATATTAAGTAACAGAACAACAGGGAACTCACCCCCAATGAAGTAGGCGAGCCCCAGTCTTTCTGCAACCCAGCCTTAGTACCCAGGTGAGGGAGGGAGAAAGAACTCAATCTCAGCCACACTAACTAATCTAGCAAACTCCCATTGCCCTCAGTCCCTCTAAGGACATTTGGGGGAAAGTCACAGTCAAAACCTGGGAATAAATTAAAAGAAAATAAAAACCACAGTGCTCAATATAAGGCAGGGAAGAAAGTGATGCCAACATCTACATTCCTCCATAATCAAAATCCCAATGGCCCAAAGAGAGGAAGACACCAGAAGGTCCTTAGAGAAGAAATACATTTACATGCCTGGGACAACATAACAGATAAAGAATTCAAATAACAGTTATTTTAAAAGCTGCACAAGATGTAGGAGCACCATCAAATACCCAAAGGCATGTAAGACCTCATAAAAGAAGTGACAGATTAAAAACTTTTTTACCAAGAATACTGAGATATAAAGGAATCCCTAAGATAAATGCTGGAGAAAAAAAAAAAATACAGTCAATTAATTGAAAATAAACAAGGAAAGCTCCATAAACATATTCAACCTCACAGATGAAAAAAAAATTTAGAAATTGAAAATGGGATCACAGAGGAGATCCTCATGGAAGAGGAGAGAAAAATGAAATTAGAAAATATGAAGAAACCCTACAAGAAATATCAGATTATGTGAGAATAACAAATATAAGGCTAAAAGGGATCTGGGAAGGAGAGGAGAGGAATAAAGGAGCAGAAAATGTATTTAAATAAGTAATGGCAGAGAAATTCCTACACACCTGAGGCAAAAAAGTAAGCATATGGAGGTCTAAGAAGCTGACAGACCACAGAAATTTCTAAATGCAAAAAGACTCACTGAAAGACACATGATGTAAAACTAGCAAGAGTCAATAATAAAGAAAACTTACTCAAGGCTACTAAAGAGAAACATAACCTACAGAGGTATAACTATCAGGTTATTCAGATGTCTCGGAAACCCTAATGGCTAGAGAGTAGAATGATACAGTCGAAATACTAAAAGACAAAACTACCAGCCAAGAATATTCAACTCTGCAAAATTATCATTTGAATAAAGGTATTCAGTTGAAAACAAAAGTTAATGCATTTTCTCATCACCAACATTTCAATAAATGTTGAAACTGCTATTACAAAGGGGAAAATAAAGAGCCACCAACACTGAAACTGGTGATAAGCAGTAAAAAATAAAAACAAAAACAAAAACAAACAAGACGACAGGATGAACAGGGAGAACAATAAACATTGAAGGGGGAAAGAAAAACATGGACTCGGTAGTGAAATATAAGTATGTGTCAACTTATAAGGCTATCATAGAACATTAAATGTAGAGAAAATTCACATGGTAGCCA
Source organism: Solenodon paradoxus (assembly GCA_004363575.1). Classification (NCBI taxonomy): domain Eukaryota; kingdom Metazoa; phylum Chordata; class Mammalia; order Eulipotyphla; family Solenodontidae; genus Solenodon; species Solenodon paradoxus. Next base: position 35,506 of record RJWH01002064.1, on the reverse strand, counting down.
CAAAACACAATCCTAAAGAGACACATAGCTAGGAAGAAGATGAAACTGAAAGAATTGTTGCTGAAAACTATCCAGAGGAAAATGCAAAAGCAAATGTTGAAAGAAGCAAGAGAGACAGAAATCAAATGCTCTGATGACATCAGTAAATCCCTCTGTCAATTATCACCTTAAATGTGAATGGACTAAACTCACCAATCAAAAAACATAGAGTAACTGGGTGGATTAAAAAACAGTACCTGTCAATATGATTCCTACAAGAAACTTACGTCAGATCCAAAACCAAACATAGGTGAAAGACTGGGCTATGAAAAATATATCAAAGCAATGAGAATGAAAGGAAACCAGGACCTATAATACGGGAATATTAGACAAGATAAACTTCCACATAAAAAGGGTAACGAGACGATGATGGACACTATACTATGATCAAAGAGTTAATCCATCAAGAGCAAATACTGACAGAATTAAAGTGAGACACTGACAGTAACACAACATTATCAGACTTTAGTAACCTTCTTATAGCAATAGATCACCTAGGCAGAACCTCAACAAAAAAAAAGACCCTAATGAAGCAATAGAACATATGAACCTAAGAGACATATACACTGTTCTACCCCCAATTCCATATGGATATATATTTTGAGGAAATTTCCCATCAAAATTCCAGGGACATTTTTCAAATAAATTGAATTAATAATACTGAAATTTGTATAGATTCACAAATGGCTTTGGATAGCTAAAACTGTCCTCAGAAAAAGGAAGAACAGTAGAGGAATCACACACCCTGATCTCAAATTATACTACAGAGCAATCTTCATCACAACAGTATGGTATTGGAACAAAAACAGACACAGACAAATGGAATAAAATTGAGAACCCAGAAATAAAATCCTATCTATATATGGAAAGTTATTCCATGACAAAGGAGCCAAGAGCATACAATGGAGGAAGGAAAGTCTATTCAAAAGATAGTTCTCGGAAAACTGGACACCTAATATATATATATATATATATATTTATATATAATAAGATTACTTATTATAACCATATACAAGAATTAATTCCAAATGGATCAAAAATAGTAGCATAAGACCTGAAACCACAAAATATAAAGAGGAAAATATACAAAAAAATAAATGGTCCATGATAACTTCAAAAAGATGTTTTTGGAGGAAGAGACAGATATGGCAAAGGAAGCTAAAGTAAATTAAACAATTGTGATTACATAAAATTAAAAATCTTCTGTACAGTTAATGAAACCACCACTGTAACAAAAAGGCACCCCACAGAATGGGAGAAGATATTCATACAACATACGTCAGACAGAGGTTATATTCCATAATTAATACATAGTTAATACAACTCAAAAATAAAAAAAAGTAAATGCCTCACTAAAGATGGGCAGAACTTAATAGATACCTATCTGAAGAAGATACACAGATCGACAGACACAAGAAAAAATGCTTTACATCACTCAGAGAAATACAAACAAAAACTACAATGAGATATTATTAACTCACACCAATGAGAATGGATTATATAAATATGACTAGATAAAACAAATATTGGAGAAAGTGTGGGGAAAAAAGAACTCTCCAATACTGTTGGTGGGGATGATTTGCGACCTCTTTGACAAACAGAATGGCGATTCCTCAAAAAAATAAAGATGGAGCCACCATTCAATCCTGCAATCCCACTTCAAGGCATATATTCAGAATACAAATTTTTAATCAGAAAAATAATCAACCTCCCTCTGTTAATAGCACTATTCAGAAGAGCCAAGAGATGGAAACAACGTGAATGCCCATCAAGAGATGAGTGGATAAAGAATGTGTGCTATTTATACTCAATAGAATTCTGTCCTTTAAAAAAAGGACAAAATCATGCTCTTTGCAACAAAGCTTATGGAATTGGAGAGAACCATGTTAAGCAATGAAAGCCATAAAGAGAAATGCAGAATAGTTTCACTTGTTTGAAATATAAAGAAATAAAACAAATGAACAGGCAAACCTCACCAGAATTCACAGGATGTCAGACTGTGGCTCCAGGTGGGTAGGAAGAAGGAGGGAAGGAAAGAGGGAACAAGGTGGTGGCAAAGACATTAGAACACTGGTGGTGGATTTTGTGTAAAAATATAGAGTAAGGTGTGATTTCAATGTCTTAAAATGCGTAGAGCAATGTAAACAAAAATTTTTAAATTATTACAAAAAATAGAATAAAACCCTAAATTCAGAATTTTAAAATGACACTATCAACTAAATTACCTAAGGAACATTTACACAAGTTAAAAATACATATTTAAGTGGGCGTGGAAGTTTCATCAAGACAGACAGTAGGTTGATTAATAACTGAAGCCTTAATGACTTTAAAGAATCAAGAGAAATAATCAGGATATGTTCTCTCTTACTATAGCAGTACTAAAATAGACATCAAAATGAAATAGCTAGACAATTTCCAAATGTTTGAAAACTAAACAAACTTTTAAATGACCTAGATCAAAAAGGAAAATTATAAGATATTTATATTTAAATATTTTGAAATGTATATTAGAAGAGGAATTAATTATTTAAATGTACACCTAAAAAGCTATAATAAGATCAAGTTAAACACCAAGGAGATTTGATTTTAAAAAGATTACAATGATTTAATAGAAATAAAACCAGAAATAAGAAAAACAGAAATAAGTGTTAATGAAAAGACTCAATACCAAAATTGAATGCTTTGAAAGGATTAAAAATGAATTCTTAGCAAGACTTAATAAGCAAAAATAAATAAAATAATTTAACAATGAGAGGACTTAAAGAAGGGACATCACTAATATCACACAAACACTGAATTGTGTTAATAAATTTAAAAAATTTAGATTAAATGGAAAAAATTTGTAAAGAACACATTAACTGAAAAATCATGCTATAAAAATGTGTGTACATAGAATTCATAATTTAGAACTCTCCCTCACATAAAATATAGTTATGAAGGGCTTAACTGATAAAGTCTAACAAGTATTTTTGATAGAAATATCCATCTTATTCATTCTTTAGAAAAAGTGAAGGAAGGGATAAATCATAACTTGTCTAATAGTCACCTTATAATTGATACCAAATTCTATTAAGGATGTAAAAGGAAATAAAATGATAAACAGATATCTATCATGAATATAGACCCACAGTCTTAAAATGTATTAATAACCAGAATCCAAGAATCCAAAAAAAAGCCAAATGAGGTTTATTTTCAAGATCTAAGCAAGGTTGTTTAATCATTTAAAAACCAATCAATGCATTCACCACACCAACACAATAAAGGAAAATAAAACACTGTCCTTTCAAAAGAGGCAGAACAAAAATTTAAAGTAGTAGATATTTAATTTTTAGATATTATAAAAACAGGAATAAGGGGGAATTCCTTGATCTGATGAAGGGCGTCTTACAAAGTCCTAGAGTTAACAGCTTACCGAATGTTAAAATCTGTACCCTTAAAACCTATGCAACTTACTTTATGTGAACTCCAAAACTGTATGGTCAAGCATTTTCTATATGCCATAGAATAAGCTATATTCATCAATGATATGATGAAATTTTATATAGAGCTTGACTTGTCATTCAAATCATTTATACTATTCAAAGGACGGATGTATGGATTTATCAAGAGACATTTTTATATCTATTTTATTTTAGAATTTTCTATGTCTATATTATTCTTCCAGTGTTTTATATGTTAAGGCCGAGGTGTCTTGACTTTCCCCTTTTCTTGCTACTTTTCATATCCTGTAACCAGTTGTATGTGAAAAAGTCAAGGCCAATCTACTGCATGAAGAAAAGGGGTGACTCATTTTAAATACTCAATTGAGAACCAAAACGATGAGACCTGCCCAAATTGTCAGCCTACACAATCATAGAACAAAATATAAAACAATTCCAATGGTATATTTTGTTTTTGAAAATATTAAATATTAACATTATTTGAGTCCTAACACTAAAAAGTTTGAGAACTGGTTATATACTCTAAATTAGATGCAATTTAGGCAATTTTTATTTTGCTTTCAGATATTTTATCTATTTACCTCCCTGCACTTCAGTCTGTGTAATATATATACATATATATATGCATGTGTGTATGTTTACATATATATAATACATATATATATATGTATTTGTCTGCTTTCCCATCTATTTGACTTTTAAAACTTTCCGTATCTTCTTTGTTCTACTTTTTATGAACTCCAATTTTTATGAACTGAGGATCAGGATTAAGGATGGTATATATTTAAAATATATTCCTGTACTCCTGACAAGAACAGGAGGTGCAGTTCACCCGAGTACACCTTCATAGATGAGTGTGGGCAATAGAGAATCAAACCAGAGACCCTTATGAGAAAAATTAATATCATTTTTCTTTACCTGCAACATACTAAAATAAACTTTGCTGAACTGATTCTATTTTTTTCAAGATGATTATTCCTAAACTAAAACTTCTGTTGAGTTTGGACACCTTCAAGCAACCCATGTTACGCAGCATTCTCAGATTTAGATTCTCCCTTCTTCCAAATTCTGGTGCCCTACTCCCTTCAAAGCTTGCTATTCCTACCAAAGTCCCTTGCATTAGGGGCAGCCCCAATTTCTATATTTATTTACCACTTTGGTGTCAGCTTATTCTTACTGCGGAACAAGGTCTGGAGGCCCTCAGAGATCTCCATCACCTTCTCGTAAACTCAGTGATGCATTGAAAAGTCCATGGCTACTATGGATCCAGCATCTGCATGTTGTATAGCAGAAGGACATTTCAAACCCAAGTCTGGACCTCATAGCATTCGGTATTTTCTGTAATAATTTTTCTTAACTATTGTATAGAAACACACACACAATGAAAAAAACTAGGCATGTGTCTACATTTTCGAGCATAATTCTGCTACATTTGAACATGTGAATAAAAGGGTAAAAATTAAGCAAGATTCCTTTCCAAAAATATTTCATTGGAGTTAAGCACACATGGAAGCTGCTTGGTCTCAAGTTACTGAGAAAAGTGGAAAATTACTGTTTCAGGAATTTGGGCCCTAGGAAATATGGTTCAATGTGTACCTGTTTTACAGAAAAAAATAAATTTATACAGCTGTGAACAAAACCACCATAATTTGCAACACTCCCTTATTTTCTGAAGTTTTCCATTTCTCAACCTCTCAGTCTTTATTTTGCTCTGAGTCATATGGTACATCAGAAGAAAACAAACATTCCAGCTTTCCCCTACTGTATTTTCAACTAAGTGATATGTTGGAAATTATAGTGCTGACAAGTATGATAGGATTAGAATGCTGACACATGGATAATCCAACTTTTTTTTTTTAGGCCATTCAGCTCACATGGTTTGGTATAAACATTGCAATATCACCTGCCTCCGTCTGCATGCCCATTAAAAAATGCAAATAAATCCTGGCTTACTTTTACTCTAATAGCTATGGTATCTGCATTTTGTACTCTTTACTTCCTAACACAGTTCCAATTCCATTCAAAGAGTGGCCTTCTGAAAACTTTAATTTCCTTAAATGCAGTATCTTTGTTTTTTCTCCCTTTCTTTTCTGTGCACAGCTACAGATTTATCTGGTTTTCCGTCAGTGAGATTGGCCCATGGAGACATGCACTGATTACGTGATTTGTGGTGGAAGTAATGAGGTAACAAAATCAGAGTATCCCTATTTAAGTATCACTAGCATCAACAGACCCTGGGAGTTTAGGGGCGTCTTTTAATGTTATATTTTCAGTAAAGTGATAAGCCTTAAAACAGGATTCTGGATACCATAAATAGTAAAATAAACAAGATATATGGAATAGTGTGACCAAAAGGTCATTCCATTCATTAGAATTTAGGCTTCAGATTTAACCTAGTATACGGATAGCTAAAAGATTTTATTTTATGATGAATAATGAATGGGACATCATATTTCATACTATAGTTGATAGTCTGCATATGAACCAGGCTCTGCTGAATGTTGTATTTTTATGTCTGTATGTGTCGTAGTTCTGGTAAACCGGTAAAAAGAACTGAGGAAGTAGCTTCCTCAACTCCATGCCTCTTCTCTTCCTAAGGCCTGGCTAGAGGCCACTGGGGTGTTCTGGTACTCTGCTGTGAATTCAGCAATGAATTTAAGTGTTTGTAGTTATAGTTTATCCAGTTTGCATGCTTTATGGCAGATGGGTATTTCAGAATATTTACTCTGTCATTCTGAAGGAAATGTAGCCTGGAACACAGTGAAATGAAGTATTTTATGGAAATAACTTCTATGAAATAATAAGAAATAGATCGGTCACTATCCCTGGGGTTCCTGGAACTTGCAACTTCCTGGGCAATAAGAATGTCTATTATTCTAACGAGGCAACTCCTTGTGAGCTTTTGGATAGGAGGTAGTCACCAAAAAAACCAAGTCATGATTTGAAGCTTTATGCCCCAAACCCTATTCTTCAGAGAGAGAAGAGCTAAAAATGGAGCTAATAATCATGCCTATGTGATGTGCCTTTCTAAAATACTGAGCCTTCAGGGCTGGGAGAGCTTCTGGGTTGGTGAATACATCTCCACACTGTGAGTGTGGCAAATGTACTCCAACTCCACTGAGGCAGAAGTTCCTGAGCTCTTGATCCCTCCAGAAAACACCCTATATTTCAATTCATCTGACTGTTTATAACATTACAAATACTTGTGCTAAATCAGCCATAGTAAATAAACTGTTTTCCTGAATGTGTGAACTCTCACAAATGATCAAACCTAAATGCACCCTGAGAACCTCTGATTTGTAGTTAAGCCCCTAGATAGTTGTGGGTAATCTGCAGACCTACTACTACTTGCTATTGGTATCTGAAGTAGAGGGTAGTCTTTTGGGACGGATCTCTCACCTATGGGATCTGACCTAACTCCAGTTAGTGGCAGAATTGAAATGAACAATACCCACCTGGTGTTGAATTGGTCAGTGTAGGAAGAACTCACTCATCTGGCCACAAAACTGTTCTGTGCAAGCAGAAAGTTTTTCCTATATTTTTCTTAAATGTTCTTAAGAGCACACAAACAGCTATGAAGCAATGCATGTTACCAGCAATCATGGCTCAGTGCTTGGTTTTATTTATATTTCTTAACATGACCCAACAGGCCATTATATACAGCTGACATATCTGGAAACTGCTTTGATGATCCTCCAATGCTGATTAAGGATGGCCTCTATGGTATTGTTATGAACTGAATTATTTCTCCCAAAATGTATATCATATAATCCTAACTCTCACTGTGACTGTATTTGTAGATAAAGCTGTTGAGCAGAAAATTAGGGTTAAATGAGGTCTTATTGTTTGGCTCCTAATTCAAAAGCATGGATGTCCTTTTAAGAAGAGGAAGAGACACCAGAAGAGTAGGTGTACCCAGAGAAAAGGCGGTATGAGGACACAGGAGAAGGCAGCCGTCTTCAAGCCAAGGAAGAGTCTGCAAGAGACTGCACCTCTGCTTGCACCATGATCTTGGACTTCCAGCATTCCTAGGACTCCTTCCAGAATTATAGGAAAATAAATATCTGCTTTTTGAGTCACTCAGTCTAAGGAATTTCGTTAAGGCAGCCCAGGGTTACTCTCCCAGAGATGTTCCAGACACAGTCATAGAGCACACGCGGAGTTTTCTGTCATCTCTTTCAGTGCTTCTCAAGCTGTGTGCTGTCATAGCTCAGAAGATCAGATATTTTGCCTCATTACTAAATGTTAATCAGTACAAAGTTATTCCTATAAAGTATTGTACTCTAATATACTTTTCTGATGGGGACAAATGTTAATTTAAATACCAATAATAATAGTAATACATATGTGAGTTATAAATAACATAATTACATTAAATTTAGCCCTAATATAATAATGACAAACATTTGATAAGCTTTTTTTCTGACCCTGTACTCCAGTTTTGCATTTCTAACTATACTTTTGTCTTTATTGACCAATGAGCAAACTGAAATTCAGAGATACTTACAAGTGGTCATACAGTTAAAATATAGCCTAGGAATCTAGCACATTATTAGGAGCCTCTTGGAAGTGTCAACCACATTAGAATAGCATCCATCATTCATTTCAAGGCAGGTAAAAAAAATTATACAAATACATGAACTTGATTTGAGACAACACTATCAGATGAGAAAGCTGGGTACAGAGAAAGTCAAGATTAGACAGCTAGTTAACAGCTGAATCAGAACTGGAACCTAAATAAAGTGAGTAATTGTCAAAATCTCTATACAATGAAAAATCATAAATTTTAAGACTGATACTGAAATTAACATTAAATATAATACTGAAACAATGTAAGCTCCAACTAAAATGGATGACAAAAATCAAATCATGATTCTCCTGATTTCCAGTTCTTACATAGTTAGGCTTGATAAAAACATATTAAAGATATTTATAATTTTAGAATGTTTTATGTAATTCCTGCTCACATTTAAAAAAATATCTTGAAGACTGATGGCAGTAAGGTATAGGGCATACAAACAAATGTTTAAATACCTGAATATATGGATGAGTAAAATCTTTCCCATGGTATCCTTAAAAATTGGCAGAATGTTATTACTAGATACATATTTAATCATTTTAACTTAGATTTTCACTTAAAGTTTTAAATACATTCATGTATTCTACAAATCAAGTAATTTAGAGTTGGTGGAATCAAATTATAAGTACCTTTTTAATTTATGTTTTTCTGATTTTTAAAAGAATTTTATTAAAGGATTACTGCAGCATAACATTGTACAGGTTTAAGTTGTGCAGCATCTTAAATCAACATCTGTATGTAATACATTCATGTATGACCAACAGTACAATTACAAAAGGAGTCAATTATATGGTGAAGGATAGGATTATTTTTTGCTTTTATCTCACTGTTAACTATTCTTCACCCATGTGTCTGATTCACATAGGATTTAAATAAGTATGTTTGGAATCTCAAAAAAAAATCCTATGCAAATGTAATGTTTACATGTTAGAGTTTTAGTGGTAAATTTAATGTACTATATACAGTTATTATTTTATAATGATGCACACCTCAAGCCTATGTGATGTTATAATCAAATATTCCTTAACAGAGTTTAAAAAGAATAAAAAAGTAACAGAACACGTACAGAGAGTTACCATCTAAGATTCATCAAGAGTAATAGGCTTAACATGGTTTGAAATAATGGTTGGAGAAAAATAAACTATCTTTTTTTTTTTTAAATGTAGGAAGATTGTTTATCCTCCTTTATTTTTTAGAAGCATTTTTTATTTATTATTTTACTTAATTGTTCAACTTGGTTGTCCTCCCTGGCTCTGGGATGCAGACCTGGGACTTGGAATGCATGTCGCCTGCGCCCAACCAAAACTCCACCAGGATGCAGCAAGTTTTTAATATTTGTACCTCCATTAAAATCAGCCTGGACAATAAACTGCCCAGATAAAACAAAAGACCCATTTTCACAAAATGGTAGCATACTTAGCATTCTATTTTGTAATCTACTGTTTTCTTTTTAATAGGTTGACAAATAAAATGAATAAGGCCAAACTTGGAAAAAAAAGATTTCAATGAAAATAGGCTTTGCTCATTTTTATAGGAAAGTTTTCTAGTTGTGTAATGGTTCCCAGATCACAGAGAGCTTTCTGTTATGGAGAATTCTCCTTAGACAAATGTTAGTGGACAACTTCATTTGGGAATGAGAGGTAGAAACTATCATGTAGATATCTGAATAACATCAAGCAAAGGAAGGATGTGGATTGATCTACTGTCATGTATATCAGATGAAATTAAATAACTGAAAGTCTATTAAATTATACCTGAAATCTACAATCAGTGATATTTTTGCACACTGTTCTTTGTATAATATACCTGTATATATAATATACAAAGAAATACAATACTATTATTGTTATTGATAAAAATAAGGCCCTCAAAATAGCAATTTGAATCTGGTATCTTTAAAATGAGCTTTTTTTGTTTATAAGTCAGAATGTTAAATTGCTTAAACCATATAGATATAGATATCCCATTATTAGCTAATTACTCATTAAAACATTACTTAATGTGAAAAATAAAATTTGATTATCTCTGACAGTTATAGATATGAAAATTCTCAAAAAATATTAAAAAATTAATTAAAAAGCACATTAATATCATACATCATGATCAAATAGGATTCCATCCCTGGAATATAAGAGTGGACACATAGAAGTCTAAATGGGATACACCACATAAATATAATCAAAGATACAAATTATATAATCATAGGTGGTATAAAAGCATTTGACAAAATACAACATCTCATGAAAAAAAAACCCATCATAAATTGAATATAGAAGGAACATATATTAACACAATATGCTATATTAAATCCTTAGTCAACATCATACTCAAAGATAAAATGTTGAAAATGTTTCCTCTAAGATCAGAATAAAACAAAGCTTGCACTTTTATCACTTCTAATGAGCATCATGATGGAAATCCTAACCAGAGTAATCAGTACCTTCCCTCTCTCACTCCCCCCACCACCCCAAGGAAAGAAGACCATAAACATTAGATCATCACCATTGGGAACCCACACATAGTATAACCTCACCCATTAACTCATCATCTATAGTTTCTCTCACTTAACTTCTTCACCAGCTCTTTCCCAGATGTTAGTTGTAATTTTCTATCACAAAACTATACCTATTAAGCCTCATTCTACCCCCCCCCCTATACTTTATTGTAAGTTTTGAAGTTAAAAAAGCTATTGATTTCCTTCATGCACACCTGTATCAAAGTTTATTTCTCACCTTCAGCACTATGTCTTCTAAGTTAATGTTTTCCAAACCTGCCATATCAATAAGTGTGAAATTACGATTTTCTAAAAAATGTAATGAAAATTAAAATTGTTTAGATTTGGGGAAGGAGCTCAAAATTATTTGAGAATAGTACTGTTATCCAGAAATTCTGGAAGTGCTACCCTGATTGAACACTGTTTTGTCACTGCTCTGAAAGAGGTGCTTAGCTAGGACAGAAGGCTAATGTCATGTGGATTGTGTTGACTGAGTCTAACTGGAACCTTTCCAATAGTTTTTCAAACAATTAAATCACTTCCAACATATTCTCTGGTCAGTGTATATATTTTTTAGTCACAGGTACAATAATATATCTCAATAGCTTGTAGAGAAAATGGGGAGATCTTATGGCATGCTAAGCATCTCAGAGATCATGCATTAATGTCAGAGCAATCAAGCTGGCAAACACTGACAACAGCCTTAATTTTCTAGTTAGGATTCTTTGTGGGTGGGTAGGTCAATCATTCCCATTTAAATCCTCACACCTGTGCATGTTCACTATTTGGATCAACGACAAATTTCAAAACAAAAGCTTTACCCCCAGAAAAACACAACCCTGGAAAGGATGATTGACAAATTCTACAAAGGAAAGTGCTGTCTGGTGGTGTTCTTACTTTAAAAAAAAAAAAAAAATTGGGATTTATATTTACTGTAGGCAGGCACACGTCTTCGCATACTAATGAGTGTTCAGGTGCAGTGTCATTGAACTTGAGAAAGCAAAGCTTGCAAAATGGAGGAAAGTAGTTAAGTAAAAAGACTGCAGATTGCAACCACCTGCTCTTAGTCTGGCTCAGTAAGTGTTGGAAATACCTTGCCAAGTTCTTAGAAAACAGATCGACCACTACTTAACGAAATATGGATGAGATGAAATGGGCTTAAATTAACCTGAATTTCACTATCAATCTTTACTCATGAGAGAAAAGATCTGAGCGAAGGTTAATGAGAGAGAGAGAGAGAGGACTGAACCACTCAGCAGCTTAAGTTTTAAAGCATATTATCAAGTTAGCATGAAAAATAATTTAGTTGTGTATTATATGAGTTATTGCCAGAATTTAAGTTTTAGGAAGCTGGGCATTTTTCTGTTTAATCACTGAATTCTCAGCACTAAGAAAAATGCTTTGCTCAAGGAAAGTACTTGATAAATGTTTGGTAGGATAATTGAATCTATGTGTTCTGAGTTTGTATGATTATTTACAAATATTTTCCCTTCTACTTTTGTTAATGACTGTTTTATTGTACTTGCACTCAGTATACCATGAATTTCAAAATGATTTTTCCTATCACGTTGCAGGTACTTTCACAGACAACACATTACTTAATGCTCATAGAAGCATATCGTGTAGGAGTTCTAGTTTTTTGTTTTACAACTAGAGAAAAGCTCTCCTAAGATGAGTCAAATGCCACATACTTAGTAAATGTTGGATTTGGGTCTTGAGCCCCTTGGTTTTTATATCATTGAGACATCACATATGTAAACTAACTCCTATTTTGAGTATATTGCATTGTGTTGATTTTTTGCAAATAAAAGTGTGCATCTACAGTTATGTTTATCCACTTTGAGACTTTTTAAAAAAATTCTATACCAATTATTGGCTCATGGTAATTTATACCCACTTACTTTCATAAGGAATAAAAAGTGCAAACTCCTGACTTGAGATCTTTAGCAAAAGGACTTGAGGCACCAGCAGGGCTCTGAAATAGGAGTCATATGGATGAAGGCCTGAAGGAGGGGCTTCTTTGATATCTCATCATGTGGCAAAAGAAGGAAACAAGTGATAACAATAAAGTGCCTCCTAAAAGGCAGGATCGTGGAGACACAGTAGAAACACATGCACGCACTTTTGAAATAAATTCTCGAGAAAATTAAATGTAGACAAATTAGTAATAAAACTGGTGTATATATCACCCAGCTTCAGTAACGATCCAGCGCTAGTCAATTTTATTTGATCCAAACAGCTTCTCTTTTCCACCTTCCCCATGGGTTATGTTTGAAACAAATTCCTGATATACCATGTCATCTGTAAATATTTAAGGATATAAACAGTAAAACTTCTTTAAGTAACGAAATAACCAGGACTCTTTGTGGATCTCATATTTATTTGTTTGAATCAGGATCTAGATCAGATCCCTAAGTAGCAACTGACTGAAGTGTTTATCTTTTCTGATAGTCAGGTTTCTCTATTTTCTTTTCCCATGGAACTTATTTGTTTTAGAGAAGAGAAGCAAGGGAAGGAGAGAGGAAAATGAGGTAGGCTAGGAAGAGAGAAGTAGCATTTCTTGATAATTTTTCTATTTTGGTTCCATCCCTCCCACCTCTCCCCCTCCCCAACCCCAGGGTCTGGAGCTAAGTCCTTGGCTTTACATGGTCCACACCCCAGCTCTCTCATTAGCCCGAGCAGGGCACACTCATGACTTAATTTTTTTTAAAAGACTGATTCTGTTTTTGTCTTACAATTTTTTTCCACAACTGAATTTTTCAGACTTTCTATGATGTCTTTTATTAAGTCCTTTGTTCACTGTATTTACTGTAAAGTGTAATGTAAATCTAGAGACTTAATGAATTTTTTTTTTTTTCAAGAAACGTTTCTAAGAGTTACGAGCTTCTATGGGAGGCACTGATCTGGGTAACTCCCTGAGATATCAGCAGCCATTGATAACTATCTAAACCCATTTTTTCATTAGTTTTTCCAAGTGTTTATCTTCTCATTCTCTCACTTCTTCACTAATTCGTGAGTATATTTGTAAGAGGGCCAGCCCTCCTCATCTCTGTGCTTACCCTGGAGAGTTTATACATGTTAAGAGCTTGCTGAATACAAACTGGGACATCTTTGAGAGTGAAAGAGGCAATATTAGTAATTGAAAGAGGCAATATTAGTAATTGTGCCAGAGCAAAAAATAAGTATAAAGAAGTTCTGGATAAGCTAGGACAAATAATCACTGTATGTTAATTTGTTAAAAGAAAAACAACAACAAAATGGCATACATTTTTCTATCATAAAGAATGCATATGCCTCACACAGAAAGTATTCAGCATGGCTATTTTATGATCCTTACTTTGAAGATGATTTCTGAGACACAGTAAGACAGCAATAAACTCAATTTCAAGAGCCAGAAGAGGTACTGAGAGTCAGAATTGCTGTAACTGCTTTGCCCACATTCTGTCAGTTCAGTCATGTGATTGTCTCACCCCAACCAAGGTGGGCTGGGAAATGACCTAGCTAATACCCAGAAGGAAGTGATATGGGGGATGATGAATAGGCAAATTTTTACAATATCCTCTGTGGAGAAAGGAGTTTCAAATACATGGAATTTATTATAAGACATCCAACAGGCATGTGTGATATAAATTTATAATATTAATTTCAGGTTTGTTTTCTTTTTTCAGGTAAGATTCAGACAATGGTTTCTTTCTAAAGTCTAATTACGTAGCCTCATCTTTAACAGAGTGGGGAACTATAACGGCAATTAAAAAGATGATCTTAATAATCTGGCCAGTCTATACATGAACACCAATGACAACTTTAATTTATAATGAAGAGAAATGTTTAAAATGAAACAAGAAGGTTTTGTTAGCTTGAAATTCCAGGATTTTCTATTTCCCTTGTTGACATGGACAATTTCTTTTTAGTTTGGGTTTTGTTTTTACATCAGAGGTAGTTTTCTTCACATACTTAAATATATCCTTAACAGTTTCAAATTCCCATCTCTTTGTTGCAAAACACGTAATGTGACTGAATTTCAGTGAGAATAGCCTTTAACTGCTAGGTCATTAGAATCACTGCAGTAAAAAGGACATGGGGACATTGCTTCTTATTTCTGCTGAACTAGCCTGGTGGATGATTCATCTATGTGAAACTGGAACTATATAGTGAAGTTTTTACAGAGAGTTCCATCAACCTGATTTTACCTTTTTGCGAAGTCTCATCTAGAATGGGAATTTTAGGTTCAGTGTCAGAGAAGAGACGAGGAAAAGAAGGAAAGGGTGTCGATTATTTAATAAGTGAAGTCTCACTACCGAAAACGATGGCTCACTCTTATAATCAGAGTGTACCAGCTGCTATGCTCCAATTTGAAAACAGAAATTATTACAGACCTGGGAATATTTCTCAGCTCATAGTAGATTTATATTTAACTGCATGTGAGGATAGTAATAAATCATGCTAGATCAAAAGGTCTACAAGTTAATAGCTAAAAAAAAGATTGGTGTATTTTCTTTCATTCTAGACTAAACTCTCTCTAGAGCATATGCAGTGCAATGGAAGCTGGTAACTTCATCCATATACAAACTCTCTTGCATTTTGCATCCAAAGTTTGAAACTCCTGCTCAACATGTGCCTTCAGGTCCAATTCATAAGCCTGACACTTAAAAAATTTAAAAATCAAATTGCAGATTATTTTAAGATGTGTGGGTTGACTTGTGGACTCAGCGAATGAACCAGCACTGGGATTCTCATTACCCATTTGCTTGCATGGAGAAAATAAAAATACTCTCAGCCAATAGGTTCAACAGGAAATAAAATATTACAGGAATGATTTGAAGATGAAACTGATTTTAAATGAATATTTGTCACTGTCTTCCATTAATATGCAATATTGTTAGGAGATACAATTAATAAGTTTAAATGTTTCCTTAAAATATAATCTGTGGGTGATTTGAGACCTGGAGTGGTTCAGAAAACTTACATTTGGCTATGTTTCATTCACAAAGGGAGATGGAAAACTAAGAGCATAATAAGGCAATTAATCAAATTAAGTATCATAATGCTCTCAATTCCCCACATCCCTCTATGCTCACAGACATCGTGTTTGTAATGACTGTAGCACGATGCCATCACAAAAAAGAAAACATATATCATAAATATGTATATAATGAATATATACATATATATAACTTAAAATTTTGGAAAATCAACTCTAGTACTCCTAGAAATATTAAAGATATGCCCTATATTAAAGAATTCCAGAAAAATATTAATATTGAAAAATTATTGAACACAACTTGCTCTAAGGCCCCAAATTATCCTAGAGTCAATGTGAAGCTTAAAGTGGAGGATATCTAGAATAGATAGTACTTAAAATACTCTCGAAATTGATTATTTCACACCTTACTTCTTTTAGTGAGAGGTTTGATTGAAAGTATACATGTCTGACTCATTTTTTAAAAATTATTTAAACAGATAATTTCTGCTTTTAAGGGATTACAGGAGGTCAGTTTATCTTCAGGATTTCTTTGCATTAAACAAATAATAAACTAATAGATGTCTAAAAGGAATTTATTAAGGTTACCTTCTTCCTCCATTGTCAACTAAATAGCTTATCTCAAAATCCTGAACCCAAAATATAGCTAGAGAGAATATATCTGCCAGATAATGATTTACCAAGTAGACAAGAGAGCCTTGCACCACAGGTCCAATCTCCTTAAAGGATGTTAGCTAAACCAGAGTTGGCAAAGCTTACTGAAAGATAAAGCAAGATTGAATAGGCCAAGATTTATTTCTTGTAATTATGTTCCACGAACATAATCTTTGACATGTTTAATACAGCTATTTATAAAATTATTCTCATGCATTTATAATTCACAGGTGGAATTTGGATTGAGAAAGACAGACACAGTTCATTTTATAAGGGAGAAATGGTAAGTGAAAACCCTAGTTAGGGCGTTGCAAGGTCTATTGTGGCCAGGATTAGATCCCTTTGATGTAATAAAGACTCAGTTATAAGAATACTGAAAAAATACAAGCTCAGAGTTCTGTTATAAAACTGAGTTATAAAACATATGGGTCATGGAATATAGCTTTAAGAAAAGAGGACAAATACTGAATTTTGAGTAATAAGTGACAGGTAACAGTGATGTTTATAGAAGATTAATCTAGCAGCAACATGCATATTGTGTTGGAAAAAAAAAAAGATACTGCAACACCTAAGATTAGTCATATATTTTTTACTAATATATTTACTAAATATAGTTTTACTAAAATAAAGCAAAGGAAGCATATGGTATTAGTCACAGACATGAAAATAATTGACTAAATGTGAGAAGGAAATGTAATTAAGGAAGACAACAGCTCTAAATGAGTAAGTGGAGTTTAACTTTGGAGTTGGGAATCTCCAAAATGTCTAAAAGTCTTTATTAATATAAAACAATGCTATTATAGACAGAAATAGTAAATATTAAGAGATTAACTAAGAAAACACTGTGGTTCATATCTTAACAATTTACTATTAAGGAACAAGGAACATGGAGCAAGTTACATAGTTTTATGAGATTTTCTTTTATTAAACCTGTAAAGAAATAATAACAGACCCTACTTGCCAGGTTTATAGTGAAGTTTAATGTAGATTGTCAATTTTAAATTACTTGGCCCATGATGTCTCAATAAAAGTAACTGTGTTACTGCCGTTGTAGTGGTTATTATTATTGTGTCTTAGAAGACCAACTAGATAGTTATTGGAGGGAAGTCTGAGTACGATTTAAGGACATCCTTTCCACCGAATAGCTGAATTGTTGGTTGGAGATATGTGCCTGTAGTTCAGAGAGGTTCACAGCTTGAGTTACGGAACTGAGAAGAATTAAAATAGGCGTCAAAGCTCATCATAGGGAATTTAATGCCTTTTTTTACAATGAGATAAAATGGAAATAGAGGAAGTCCAATTTCTAGGTGCTCCCCCACCCCAAATGTACTGATTAAACCACAATCACACACTAAGAACTGAGAAAATCAACTCAGGTAAGGAAGTTAGAAACCCATGTGCTAATGTAGCAGATTTCTTTCCTTCGAGGTTCAAAGTACTATTTGGGCATCCTAAAAAATGCCTGAGGGTTTCCTAAAGAATTTTCTGCAAAGCACTAGTTTCTGCTGTATGCTAATTTCACAAAATAGTCACGATCTGTTTTAGAACTCTATACAAAGATCTAAAAACTCCTGCAGAAATTTTATTTTATTTAAACCCGAAACCCCTCAAAGTTACTCAAAGAATCCACTCCTCTTCCTATACATGTAGCATTCTGAGGAATTTATGTTGTAAGGGGCAGACATACCATATTTATTGGCCAGATCCTTTAGAACTCAGATAATCATTTCATCCAGGCAGAAATAATATGCTTATTTTATATTTTCCAAGAAGTAGCCAATGTCTGAGAATTCTTCACATTCATAGAATCAAGGATACGAAGATAGATAAATAGATAAATCTATTGATCCTTGTTATCTTTCTCTTTCTGGCTAACTGTGACTTATGACCCTGAACCCATCTGTTCAGACAGCTTTGATGCCAAGCTCTGTCTAACCCCTTACTCCTGTTTAAGTCAGGCAAATGCTCCACCCAGGTTTGTTTTGTGGCTTATGCAAGTCACACAAAATAGGGTTGATATAAACGTGCAAAATTATAAGGTTCATCTATATTTCAACAATTTTAAATCTCTGATCTAGAGATGAGGGCTGGTGTACACACAAGAAGTGTAACAATTGCATATGACTTACCATTCATCCTTTGTTAAGGCACAGGGCCAACTATACATGCAAGCAACCATTCTCTCTCTGAAACTCTGAGAGCACCTCTCTGTTCCGAAATTTTTCTCTGATAGCTTCAAGTGATTACAATGAAGTTAGTGTTAGCCATCATGCCTTACTGCCATGCAGGATGGGTTTATCTTGGAACCAAGGATAAGAATAAAACAAATTTCAGAATTAAAGAATATTTACTTAGCTCTGATTATGTTAATGAAGAGAGAACATACATGTGAAAATAAACAGCTACTCTGACAGCTAAAATGGCAAATGACGTTGAAGATAACCATCAGCAAACAGTCTCGTGTTGCCATTTCTTAGTGACTTTTCAACATAGCAGTACATGTTAATTTGGGTGTGTGTGTGTGTGTGTGTGTTTGTGTGCATTTGTGTCTGTGTGTTAGGTGTCTAACCCATGTTAGGAATAAGCAGTAGGCATTATGAAAACTGCTAAAAATGTTAGAATCATGTAGTTATAGTATGGAGACCACTTTGGAAAGACATGAAGCTTTACCATTATCTGATTTAAATAATCGAATACTGTCAAGACACCATTTTTAAAAGTTAGAAGAAACTAGAATAACACTTTCTTATACAAGAAGTTTAGTGTTTAGTTTAAATGTTATAGGCATATTTGATTACCATATATAAAGATTGTTTTCAAGATTTCTTTCAGTAATATATTATTGATGCTCAGAGATGGATAACCTATGGAAATATTCACAATAGAAATGAAGCTAACTTAAGGAATCCATCTGATTGGAAGTTGGGGAAATGAGGACCCTGTCAGCAATTGCTAGACTCTGTAATCCGACCTCAACGAGTTCAAGAATAGCAATCAAAATCACAGGAGAAATGATGCTCAAAACACACACTCTGAGTTTTCTACCACCATGTACATGATAGAGTACAACTGGATAGCTTTTTAGGCAGCAGTGTTATGATTAGATTTATAAATTATGATAGAATGATAGAGTGGATTAAAGTGAAGAAATGTCAAAAAAGCATGCCAACCTAACACACAAATATTTCTTTGGCTGTTTCTTTAGCTGATTTAAAGTAATAAAAACCAATAATGTTTATATAAAACTGAAGCTTACTAAATAGAAGTCCACAGGCAAGTCTGGTGATTTAATTAAAAAGAAGCCAGCTTTATCAGATAGAAAATATTTGTCTAAAAGTAATAGAAAACCCAATTCAAATTAACTTGAATAGTGTATGAATGTATTAGCTTACAAAAAAATAGGTGCAGAGGCACGTTAACTTCTGACATTGCATTGCTAGAATGTTCATCACTTCTCTTATTTTTTGGTTCTTTTTATCTGTTTATCTCATCTTCATTGTGACTGTAAGATTACTAAACTCCAGGAATCACATTCAGACACAACAGAAGCATAAAAAAAAAAAAAAAAAAATCTTCTTTTTTAGTATCTTTTATGCCTGAGTAAGCCTTTCTAGAAGTCCCCCTTCCTGTCTTCCTTACATTATGTCTTCAAGTTTTATTGACCAGAAGTGAGTCACTGACAAAGGAATGAAATTAACAATGCTTGACTTTGACTTAATTCTTATTAGAAAGGAAAGAAGAAATCTTGGGAACCAATCTCTGAGATCTACTTTCAGGAAAAGTCAACTAATATGTATCAGTATTGGAAGATGTCACTTTACCTGGAAAGCAGACTCTCTGTTTCTATTGTCCTGTTGGTTCCCAGACTCTATTATTAATGCCTTAGACCATATGTCTGACCAGATCTACACCTCTAGATATATCTCATTCAGAGTTTGCCTCTAACTCAATTTAAAATATTTCTGTTTTCTCTTAGATTTCTTTTCTTCTAGAGTAGCAGTGTTGATGATGAATAGAAGGTTCAGTCAAATACATTCATTCTAAGATAAAAATGTGAATATCAGTTTCTATTCCAAAATTTTATAGGTTTTATAATGAGAAATGTAATTGAAACAAGAAAGTTTAATATTATCTTTTATAAGACCTCAGCAGTGTGCAAATGGTGGCTATTTATTCAGTTCTATCTGAAATTTAAGTTGACATATAAATAGTGCAGTGATTTTTCAAGTTGCTAAATGAGAATTTGCTCTTCCTCTACTTTTCTCTCGATAATCATTTTTACTCTCAATCCTCTACCTTCTTTGACATAAATTCTAAACATGTCCTATCAAATGGAAAACAGTGAATGGGCCTGAAATTAAACATATTTAGAAAAATTCCCAGTAAATGTATGTAATGGTTTAAGAAAACTGGCAATACATATTAATATTTATAACATTATGTTTAGCAATTACAAAATCAGTATTCCTCAAATGTTATTTATTTTAATCAACAAAATACAGTTTTATCCATTAAAATAACACACTATCTAAATATGACTTGAATGGGTAGTTCAAAAGAAACAACTGGAGACAGAAAAGAGTTATCAAAGAAAAGAAAGAAGAGAGGAAGGAAATGTAGGATAGAGGGAAGGAATAAAGGAAGTAATAAAAATTTTAGTTTGGCTGTATTTCTTCACTGTGAATGTACCCTACTATCATAAAGTTTAATATTTTGAGGCTTAAATAAATTATTATTTATATATAATTTGTTGACAGAGCATAGGAACCTATTGTATTTTGGAATAAATTAGATAAAGAATTCAAGATAAAGTTTTGTATTCATAGTAGTAAAATAAGTGGCTTTCCAAAATTTATCCATTAAAATCACATTCCTTAATAGGGAACAGAATTTTGCAATTAGAAATCAGTGCCCCAAATATCCACAGTAAGAATTACAGAGAATATCAAGAAAGAAGAGAATGCCTACTGGTGTCTGTTTCCTTATTATAATCAAGTAAAATTACAAGGTCAATAACTGATTATCAAGTACAAAAATTCTAAGAATGTAAAATATACACATAGTATGAGATCTCATTATTCATCACTCCATTATTCATTATTTAGTTCTTTCTTCTTTCTTCTTAATGTATTTCTCTAGTGACTCAACTATCACCTATAGCTCCCAACTCTATTACCCTCGAACTACTCTGAGATTCTGCCAAATTTCTAAGAGATTTGATTTGGGAAGACAAAAAATAAGGAAGCCTATACCTAGCTGATGAAAAGAGCAGAGATATCATGTGATGATAACTTCCACACTCCATACAGCTTTGCAATCATAGCAGGTGTTTGGCCAAGACTTAATTTTTTTTCAAAGTAGTGCATATTACAAATGCTGAACTCAACCAAAATTTGTATGGTTGACAATTAATATCGACTTGATGGGGATCAATAAATAAAGCCTCAGAGTATTTTGGAGGAGACTCTTCTTCTCTCTGAAAGATAGCCATACCTGAAAATATTTGACCCTCCACTGTGTCAAAGCTATGCCCCACTGGAATGCTGTTAATGAATAAATTATGAGGGCAAAATAAAAATCTTGAATTTATTTTTATTACATTAAGTATTACTCTAAAGAGCAGGTGCTTCCCAATTTGTGAATTCACAAATAAACAATAAAAATTTTCTAAAGAAAGGAGACTATTTGGCCCCCTATTATCAGTCTGCTGCAGCAAATGTCTATCATTCTTTTTACCTGAGGAAGAATAAGTGTAAGAAGCAGGATAAATGCTGGTTGCTTCTATGATAATTCCCTTCTTGAAATCAGAGACCATGACCAGAATAAAACACCTAAAACTCCTCCTTACTAGAAGAGAAAGAGACAATTGTCTGGGGGAAGAAAGAGCTTCTCTGTACCTGTATCAGAGGACACAGGAGCACAAACCCAAATACCATACTAATCCCAGGTCTTTATAATTAATATTAGGATAACGAGTAAATAACCTATGATTTTAAGGTAAAATAAGGCTCATAATTTAATTTCTCATGGACAGAAACCACATTTTGCAATAGAGAATATGTTTTCTTAAGCAGGTAAGATATGCTAGAATCATTGCAGAGACCTTGTACAGAGACTTGCACAAAAATGAATACAGCCCTGATTGGTATTTGGCCTAGGTAAGGGAATCTGGGCACACTTATCAGGTACTCCTATTTCATTGCCATTTATCATGCTCAGGTAAGTTTGCAAATGGAATATCATTTATCAGTACTTTTCATTGTTGTTGTATCCTGCTGCAATCATATGATATCGATTAAATGTGCTTTAGATGCCATGTTACATTCAGGTGTAGAACTCTGAAACAAGCGCCGGTGTTAAATTTAGGTGCAGGATGTAAAACAAGCGTTAACAGTTTGAAACCTACAATAGAAAGAGCAGCTAACAGCTGGAAAGTTCCTGACCCAAAGTACAAAAGTAACATCGCTTTGTAAACTATGTGAATAGGATTAGTATCTTATCTAGGAAAGAGGAATACCTAACTAAACAACTACTGTCCATAGTAAGCAGTTATTGATTCTACTTGTAAGAAAATTTGTAAATATGTATATGGCACATATAAGAGCTAGATTCATTAATACTCCATTATTTCAGTGTAATTATATTGGCATACTAATACTCTTAATAAAGAATATGACCACTGATTTAAAAATATTTAATAAAATATTCTTTCAAATCAAATTACTTTTTGATCCATAGTTATATTTATGTTTTTGTAATAGAGGATACATACACACACATACATGTTTATTTTCTCATAGGCAGAGTAAATGATATATTTCCTTATATAAAATAGTATGAGCTTAATTTTACCCTGAAATTATTATTCTGGTAGGACATTTTACAAACAGTAGTTTAAAAAGATGATATAATCAGAACTCAAGTGGCAGCAAAAAAAAAATCCTGACCAGAGAAAAACAGAACTGAATTCCAAATATCTATTTGGCTAAGTTGAAATCTCTTAAACTGAGCAAGATAAGAGTATATTTTAGCAACAATAGTTATAGAAGAGAGGGTCTTAATATGG
This sequence comes from Solenodon paradoxus, assembly GCA_004363575.1. NCBI lineage: Eukaryota > Metazoa > Chordata > Mammalia > Eulipotyphla > Solenodontidae > Solenodon > Solenodon paradoxus. The sequence continues at coordinate 12,253 of RJWH01002064.1, read as the reverse complement.
TTCAAAATTTATAAATCAGTCCACAGGGGCAAAAGAATAGGCAGGATACAAATCAATGCTGAGACACAAGAGTTCAAAATCTAGGAAGCATAGGTCAATTTACAATTGATAGAGATCAAGAAAAACAGGATCACATCCTCAGGATGATATAATGGCAAATTTTAGGGATCTGTGCTCTAAAATTTAGAACCTATAAATATAAATCCAGTTATTACAGAACCAAGTCATAGAAAAATTAGATATACAGAAGGCTATATAATTATTGAAAACTGGAATAAAATAAAACATTGATCTTAAATGATTATGAAATGGCAAAAATCTTTGTTTCTGTTATACTAAGGTCAGAGTTAGACCAGGTGGAATGCCTTCCATGTGAATCAAGCAGACAGCTTTCTATGTTTCCCTACATCCCTCTTTCTAAAAGTTAAGATTAATCTGGGATGAAATTTTAAGACAAAGTGATTAAATTATATTCTTCTACTACCACAGAGTAACTTGGGTGTGTAAAGTTCATTCAAGAGTTTACAAATGTTCTGTCTCCAAACTCAAGTTATTTTCCTTGTCCTGTCTACATGGTCACAGAAATACAGTCTAAATTTCCCATTGTTTCCTGGGATAAGTGGAATTAAGACTAGGTTCAGATGAACAGATATAAGGGAAAGTACCTTACGGAAAGTCTTATCTGTTTCTAGGCTAAGTCAAACTGTTTCTCATGGACATACACTTCTTCCCACAATTCCTCCCATCAGAATGACCATGGTGTAGTAACCAAGTTTCACACTTTTAGATGAGACTGCAGGAGCTCAGGAACACACACAAACAACACAGTGAAAGGCACCTGGGCCTCTAATGACCTCTGTGAGCTACACTCGCATCATGGCCTACACAGGTGGTTACCTGAATGAGAAATACAAATATTTCATACTTACTCCATTGTATCTGGGGTATTCTATTTTTATTCTCCTAACAAATGCACTGGGAACAAAAAGAGGTTTGTTACATGTACATTCTGGCCAATAGGAAGTTAGAATTAAAGGTAAGCGGACATGGGAGAAATCATTATAAAGTATTTCAAGAGAAGGCATAATTGGTGGAGGTGCTTTAAATCTGATGTGGGAATTTCTATATATGAAAATTTTTTCTCTATGATATGGAATTTTTAAAACATGAGACAGTTGTTTAAACTACCCGTACATTTTTAAGTTCAAAATTCAAGGTGATGTTTAGTCAGAAAGACCATACAAAGTGCCCACTAGTTTTCCTCATGAAGCTTCTTCACTGTGTACACACCCTCCCGTCATCTCTACTAATTCTCTGTTACTTATTTGGAATTATCATTTATGATACAGGTATATAGTTATATGCTCTTGATGGCAAGATGATGGAGACTGTTTCCATAGGAGTTGTCACTTCCCATGGACTGCAACTTTAATTGCTTAATATTCTTACATATTAATGGTTTCTAGTTCCAATCATTAGAATTCCAGTCAGTTGTGATTTCTTCAATGTTGGGACATTTTGATGCACAAAAGGATGTTCTTGTTGACTGGATTTCATATTCAATCTCAAAAGAGTACTTGTTCTGTACATCTTTTTATAAGATCACTTTATGATCAGTTTCTATGATCAAGATAAGTAAAATCTAATTATGTTTTGCCACCTATTGCTCACATGAATTATTGATTTCTGATAATACTTATATTCCCTTGATGATTACATATTTTATTTCTATACTAATTTATACTATATGTCAGCTTATTATGAGGATAATAATCACCATTATAAAACATATTAGTCCACTAACAATTGTTATCAAATACAACTTCAGCTAAATATTACTAATGTGAATTATAATTGATAGCAACTTTATATGCATGCCAGCTCACAAAAGTTAGTCCTAAAATGAAAAGTATTTTTCTCTATCACATCAAATGCAGTTAGGTGCTGAATCCAAATAAGAAAATTTATCTTTTTAAATGTATTAGAAAAATCAAATAGAAAAGTAAAGATTAAGTCTTGAGCTCATTACAATCAACTCCTTGCACTAGAATCTTAGTTTGTATTGTAGCTCAATAATAGATGGTGAACAAAAAACTTAAACTAGTGCATATATCTTTTATTATTATTATTTTTTTGCTTTTAAGTAAATATGGCATTAGGCGCAGACATTTGTCCTGGGTCTAATATTGCAGGATTGAAAAATTGTAAGGATATCCTCTTTCCTAGTATTTTTCAGAATTGACACAGCTTATATATACTATCTCTTTTTAAGAAATATTATAAAGGTAATATAAATTGCTTTCAGAAACAAAATTTCTGTTTTATTAAGGATTTAAAATCAACTTAGAACAGATTGACAGCAATATTGGAATAAATGTGTCAGGATCTATAACTACTCAAGTTAGTTCAGTAACCCCCCTGACCTTGGACAAATAATATGTTTTGGTTATTTCTAAAATGTTTGACTATTTTACCTTAATAATTAGGGAAAAATCACAAAGACAGTAAAGAATAAATGACTATCAAGCATTTTTCTATTATACTTTATCTAAAGTTTTGAGTTAACATAAGGAACTAAAGTCTAGTTTTGTATCAAACAACTTCCCTTTCCCTTAACAAGAGCATATTTTCTATCCTATCTGCACATCGGCACTTGACACATTCAGATATTACTTTTAAAAGTCAAACTCAATTTTAAATGTAATCATTTAATTCAAAATATACTGCATGATACCTAGTATGTGACGTGTTCTGTTCTATTTAGTTTATTAGGGGATATATCAGTAAATAAAACTGACCAATATTTACCTCTTGAAACATCTTCTAGTTCCATAGAGAAAAACAACAACACAAATAAACATAGTAAGTGAAATATAGTATAAACTTTATAATATTTTGCAAAAAAAAATTGAGCAGAATATGGCACATGACCATGTGCAGAGAGCATCGTGTGTAATTTTAAGTAGGGTAGTTGGTCAGATTAGACACCGTGGTTGAAGGTGAAACTGAGCAAATGTTTATAAAGGATATAAACATGTGATCCAGATCTGTATCTTGGGGAAGAGTTTTTCAGGAAGAAGAAGCAGGGATGAAAAAGTCCTAAGTCCTAAAGTCCTGAGGCAGAAGAAGCAAAGGGAATGGGCTCCAGGACAGCAGCTCACCCAGCGGGCTACAGTGTGGTGAACGAGGTGGGGGCAAGAGTGCCAGGACATGGGAATATGGCGGTGGGAGGGACAGGTCCTGGAGTTTTAAAGAATTGCTTTCATACTGCACAATATGGGAAATTTCTGAGTTTTGAGCAAAAATAAATGTTTTAGATAAAGAAAAAATAATGCTTTAAAGAAATGAATGAGCACTAAAACAATGATATTTAAAGTGAAAAAAATGGCAGGTTTGAAGTTGAGACATGAGGATGGCATATAAAAAGGTAAAAACCACAAAAAGACCTGCACCTGTAGTTGTTCAAAACAATCATTTTAAATTAGTAAATTATTCAGGAGCTACCAATGAAAACTATAAATATCCAGAGATGTATATTGTAGGATGGAACAACTTTCTATATTTATATGATCTTAAAACATTACTCTATTTTAGCACATTGAGAATTATAATAAATGATTTAAAGATATAAACTTTTAATAGGTTAAAGACATAAGATCCCATTCTTAAGAAGGATAATGGATAATTTTGTAAGGTATTTCAGGAATAAAAAATAAAATCCTTCAAATGGCAAACTTCTGAACACTATCGGATACATTTTGGTTTTCTTAAAATTTGACTTTCATTGAAGAAATTATCTGACTGCAAAAGATAAAGAAGGCATTACTACATCACTATGTATTGGTTAGGCCTACTCCACATGAAGCTTCGATGGGAATAAAAATGATGTGGGTTGAGTTATATTTATCCCCATGATAGAAATGAGAAGGTGGAATGGGCTCTTCCCATATTCAAAGAGTAAGGGGGAAGGAGTAAAACAGAATCAGGATTCCTAAATATAGTCGGATCAAATTCTATCCTGTTTCAAGTAGCCATCATCATCTGAAGTGTAAAATTGGTGATGTAAAACAATGCATCAACAATTCCACGTTTCCTCAAACCCCAAATAACCATTTCATGAGAATCATGCAGTTAAATATTTTGTTCAAAAATAAGTCACATCTAACAAGCAATAGCATTGTCTCCTTTAACCTTGAATCACACACTTCAGTAAATGCCAACTAGGCACTTAGAAGAAGTTATTCCATTTTATGTACATCTTTGTATTTTTTTCCTTAAATGCAGCTATTTCTTTGGAGGCTTAGCCACATGCCAGATTTAAAATGGCTTGTTCAGTCATTTTAGATATTGGTGCAACTATTCCTTCATAATTCAAAAATAACTGAAAGGATTATTTTGCTTAGAGCTTTCCAAAAGAAACACCTTATCACTTAGATGAAGTGTGGAAAAGCTGAATTCTAAGCCAAAAGGATTATGAATGTCCAAGGACTGAAAACCTAAGATTGTAAAAGGCAACTTGAATCCACACTTTTTTTTTTTATTGTGTTTGCCACTATAAACACTACATTTAACACTCCAGTTTTATTTCCTTGTCTCATTTCTATCCAAACCTATGTTGTTGAGATACATATTAAGAAGCTAGTCCACTGTTTTTCTGGAAAAAAATTTATGAAAAAATAAAGGAAAGTAAAAACAATCGAAGAGGAGGTTGGAGTGTAAAACTCATATTTTCCCCAATAGGAGGACTATTTATGCTATAATTGACTCTTATTTTGTGCATACAAATTCTAATGATAAAGTGAAATTGCTTAGAGACTATTTTCATTTAATTTGAAGGTTACTTCTTGATGTGGTACTGAGACATCAAATATAAACCACTATGTTTTAGCTATCTCATTTACAATTCAAGATTTACTCTCCTATTTGAATTAATCAATGTAATAATGACAGGCAGAAGGGGCTTTGCACAATGTGTCCCCATATCTCTCTGGCCAGACTCAGTGACCTTCAAAGTTCAATGCGTGGTCACTTAACACCTAGATTCTTTGTCATAAAACAGTGTCTCCATTTCTTCTGTTATGACTTTCAGAGTTATTTCAGCTTCTTCCATAACACACATATCATCCATTTTGCACTTTTCAGGGAAGACTGAAATTCTAGTGAGTCCAATGAAATATATGTCATTCTCTCAATCCCTGCTCTTCTCCCTGTTATAATATAATTTCAGGGGGTTTTGTGAAATGAACCATGGCTTGGTAAAGACTGGGCTGGCCTTATGGATGGGCAAATAGAAATGGAAATTAAGTAGAGAAAGGAAAAAAGACCATCTTGTATTTAAAGGTCACCGTTACCTTATCAGACTATTTCACACTCAAAATTTAATTTAGATTTCTTAAAACTTTTATCTTGAGTGCCTATAAAAATCAAATACCACTGAGAGTGTTAAGAACATAAAATTAGAATAAATTTATCTCCAATGATTCCTAGAGAGTCTGCTGGAATAGAAAGGAACAATTTATTTCCATTGGGAAACTACTGTGGTGCTTCTATCTATGCACATCTGAACTTCGTGAGAAAGGTGATGCTGAAAAGAACCATGCAGAAAAGGAGAGGTAAATTCACTCACTTCAGTGTTTAGCCTGAGTTCAAATGCTGGGTCACCAAAAGCAAGTATGTTTTAATTCCAGCTACTTACTAAGGAAAACTAAACATTTTTATGGATCATGAAGTTTGTCTTTATAGTATTTATCAAAGAGGCAGAAGTCAGCAGTGCTTATTATGTTTATCTTATCAACCTCAATTCTACTTTACCTTCATTTTGTGTAATGGCTGGCAAGTTTCAGTGGCACTTGCTTCATACCCTAGATCCAAGAGAATCCACTGCATTCCTCCTAGTTTCTTTCATTAAAATTGTATCATTATCACGTACACAGCCCTAAACCATGACCAGGCATCACTGTGGCCAAGCAAATTGTTTCAAAGCTGATTCCCTTCAGATAGATCAAAACTGGACAAAACTTAAGATATCTACTCAACAACTGAGGACAGTGTCATTTTTCTCACACTTGGATGAACAGAAGAAAACGGCAACCATCAGATGACCACAGAATAGCAGCTCGAGAATAAAGATGGCAGGCAATAGCTGGAGATGTAAAGAAATCGAGACACACAGAGGCAGAGTTCTGTAAACACTTTTCCTGAAGTCCATCTATCCTTGAAATCTTATTTGTAAGTCAATAAATGCTTTTCAGTAAGATTTATGAGTTTGGTTTTCTATATCTAACAACCACATTTCTAAAAACTTTTTAAAATTTATTTTTAGTAAAAGCACTCTTTTCTAAACGATTCATACTAAATAATTGAAGCATTAAACTATAAATTGAAATATATACATTTTCAACTTTGAGAATTTATAAAAACTTACCTGACAAAATTTGTCCAAAAAGGCTGACTTTCTCTCCCCAGCATATAGAGCACTGTTAACTATATACTGAACTTTAACAAGGATGTTAACAGGATGAAAAGAAGACACTTTTTCTCTTTAACTTTTCAATCAAGAAACTTAAGCATTAGATGCTAGTAGGTGAGAAATACTAGTTATTCCACTCACAAAGGTAGTTTAATAAGCCATAGAGAATCAGATAACTCAAATATTAAAAAATCCTATCTGTTTTCAACAGGTACTTATCAAAACAGATCTGCCTGAACTTTGGCCATAAAGTCCATTATTAAAATCATGTCTGTGTCTCTCCCCCAGTAATCAGGGAGAATTAACTATAAGGAATCTAAGTATTTAGTCATAAAAATGAATTAACACTCACAGTTTAGTCACTGTCATATGTTAGCAAGTTCTCAGTAGCACAGAGCCTCCATTTCTTACTACTGTCTCCCAGTCTTCTGAAAACAAACACAAAGACACATTTAATGTCAAATCAAGATGAGAACTTATTCACACTCACTGGTTAACACATTATTATATAATTAAACTACAAAGATAAACAAGTTAACTTATAAAGTGAGAATGGTATGGGTCGTTTGTGATTTTTAAAAATAACATGCCACATTTTAAGGTGTTATAATTTATTATCTGTCACTTGAAGTACTGTGTTCAGATTAGCATTTTGTTTGATATAATTTTGAAAACAGCTTTATAGAAATATTTTCTGCTTCAGAAAATTGTCATGACATGCTTTTGACAGGTTGCAAGAGAAGAGAGAATGAATGATTCTGGTTTCTCTACATGTCTTGTTGTTGTTAATTAGCTTCTCATGTTCCTTTCTTATGTTTTTCCATCTTCCCTATTGTTTAACCATATTGTTAGCTATAAAACGGACCATTTTAAAAGCCAGAAAATGTGTGATTAAGGAGTATCATGAGAGAATTTTATTATAGCAACTGTTTGGCTAAAGTCATGCCACAGTAGATAGCAATGCAACTCATAATAAGAAAACTCACTTAGACATAAGAAAGTTATTAATAAATCAGAGGAAATCAAGTGTGCATGAAAAGAGTGGATGTTAAGTGTTCTGTGTACTCAAATACATGTTTTATTACCTGTGTAACTGCTCTACCATGTAGGCTATGCATTTGAGAAAATATTGCATATTATTACAAAGTACATATAGTGAAACATCTTCATTTTACTTCCACATTTAATGGTTCCCTGTTTGTAGAAAGTCACTGACAGAAAGTTGTGGTCCTCCAAGAGTGGGGTTTAAGTCAGAGATGCTATTCACATCACATTTTCATCCCTTACCACTGTATTAATTTCAATGAGAGTTTCGTGGGTGCCAGGGATACCAATACGAGCAAGAGAATCTCAACATGCAAAAAAGGTAATGGAAAGGAGGGAAAATAAAGAGCACACTCTGTGGCTACTCAAAATCAGTGAATGCATATGTGATAACAGAACCTATCTTTTAGCAAAACATGACCTTGAGCCAATTATGTACATGAACTTTTGCTCCATAATTTGTTAAATATAGATAATAGCTGCCTCATGGATTGGATTGTGGAATTAAAGGAGCTATGGATGGGAAGTACTTAGCATTGTGCAGGGAACAAAGACATACTTAATGCATAGGAAGCATTTATTGCTATTGTTACTCATATTAGCTTTATTATTGGAGGTATGACTGTATTTAAAAGCTGCCCCCACCCCCAGCCCGTTGAAGTAGCTCATGGTTTAATTGGGGGCTTTAAAATAAGAAGGCATATTAAAAGTCTATTAGGTGTACCCTAAGTGGAGTATCATTTAGGTCTGCTGCCTCCGGCCAAGAGCAGAGTACATATACATCCCATCCTGGTCTAGGGAGAACCACCAAAATGAACAGTTAAATAAAAATAAATGATTCTTTTTCCTCTCTCTTCTTGCTTGCCTGCCTACTCGCCTTCATTAAAAATATAATACCAGATCTCATATGAGTGATATAAATAAATTAGACAAATATCAGGTAATCTGTGCTGAGATTATTTTCACTTACCAATTTCTCTTTTAAAAAAATTGAGTTAGCATGACAGTCTTACTCACAAAAAACATCAAAGAAAGAAGAAAAACATGTTGTGTCCCATTTCTGTTTCCATGATGGACCCATTTCACAAACAAGGGTGGTAAAAGTTTCTGGCAACTATGTATCTACCCAATTTTAAGGTGGTTAACTACAAAAAAACAATTTTCCAAAGCCATCACTATATCTAAAAGTTAACATCTAATAAAAATCACAAGGACCAAAGTAACTGAAGAATATATCAGAAATATTGGCAAACTTCTTCAACATGTTTTTCTTTACAGCTTTTAAAATACAGACTGTCACTGAATTTGTCTGGTTGTTCATCCTTTGTCTCCATGTTGACACGGCATTAAAACCTACTTCAATGTAACTTTTGTCCCTAACTTCATGGTGATCATAATAATGACCATCATAAAGCAACTGTGTCATGAAGTGACAGCTGCTGTGACTGGAATGTGTGCTCTGGGCTGAGGAACATTGGTTAAGTTCATGCATAAGAATTAGAGGTAATATTGAAAATGACCTACCCATTCAGTCAATAGTTAGGACACTTGGATATAGGATATTGACAGAAAACCTCTTATTGACAGGTCATTGTTAAATTTGAGGCAGAAAAGGAAAGGTTTTGTGACTGTTACAGACTTGCATTCATTCTCGCCCAAACAACTATACATAGGAAATGACAAGAGACACAAAATGTGCAGCTAACCATACAAATGCCAAACATTTCGGCGGAAAATTCCTGTCAAATGCTACAGAATAATGATTTCAGCCTTTGAAATGAGGTGTTTCTCTTAGTTATTACACATATACTAGGGGGCAGAAAATTAAATATTACAATAGAATGCAGAAAATATAGTAACATAAAACTTCAACTTAGTTCCCATTCTCATTTTTATGATATCATTACAGATATTCCTTTTAAAAATAGGAAGAAAACTATAGTTATATTTGTGATACAAACTGTATTTGAGGATTTTAAGAAACCTGTCAGACAATGAAGTAAGCTTAGTAAATACACTGGCTGACAATAATTTTGATAAACCACCTTCATGTTTTCCTTGTTTTTGACTGATTATTTTGTTTTGGTCGAGGGTGAGAGGTGAGTTGGTGGAATGGTTTCATTGATAGGACTAGAAGTCAGAAAAGTATAAAAAGCCGAGAATGTGCAAAGATAGCAAAGACATTAATTTTGAAGAAAAATGCTTGAATCAGTATCTTAAATATCATTTCTTTACTGGAGTAAAAATATCTAGTAATTATGTATGCACAAGAGAGCTATAAAGACTTGAGCTCCCAATATAATAAATAAAGCCCTGGTTTGCAAATTTTCAGAAGTAATGTAAATAATTATATGAACTTTAAAGATGTGCCCAAAGGTGAAAAAACGGCTTAGAGATTTGTGGGTAGTTTACTCAAAACATAGGAGTAATTAGTGACATCCAATAAAATTTGAGGATAAGATTAGTAAAGTACTAAATTAAACAAAATGTATGTGTTGATAAATGTGCTAATAGTGATTATTTTTAAAGTGTTATTTTGTTTATATTGCTATATGCATTTTAGTTGCTAGTGATTCCTTTCAACTCTCCATTAAGAGACTTGGCCAGGTGCACCCTGGTGACTCAGGCATTAAGTCTGTAGTTCCCTGTGGTCCACATAAAGCCTAAGGACCCAGGTTTGTACCTGGGGCCAGAGGGGACAACAAAAGTGAATTTAAAAAAAAAAAGAGGGCATGACCCAGAAAAATGGAATCGCATTGCAATAGCATCATTAATGTTGATGTTCCAAAGTAGAGTATAAGAATTTGCATCTATAACTACATCTCTAGCCCTGTCCATTGTGGGAAGCCTCTGATATGCTTCTATTGTTTATCATTGAGAGAGGGTGTTAGTACCCTATAATACCACAACACCCAGAATAATCATCTATATCTTGAATTATTTTGACTTTTAATTCAAATTACTAAGCAAGATTGGAATTTCCCACTCGATAGAGATGCAACATCCTAACTACTTTGCAGCATTGAATTTACTTTGAGGAGCATTTTATCTAATTAATTTTATTAAAGGTATATTGCATTATAACATTATATAGGTGTAAGGAGAGAAACTGATATTCTGAATAATCGATCTTTTGTGAGATGAATATTGAGACTCTGTCCTGGAAGCTTTATGTACAACACCGAAGGTAAGACACTGATCCCAATCACACTCTATAGATTAAATGACTAAGCAAATGCTACTGTCCACAGAGACAACTGCAGGATCTCTCCCAAGTTCTTCATTATGATACAAAGTAGATAAAATGACTCCTATTTGGTATTATATACATAAGCAACCTGAACTGATAATTAGGTCAAAAGGAAATTTAAAAACAGACGTGTATCAGTTATTTATTGCTCTAGTCACAAACCACTTCCCTCCACCCCCAAATAGTGATTTACAAGGGGAATAATTTATTGCTATTGGTCAGCTGGGCAGTTCTCTAGCTGGTTAAACTAGGGTTCACTCATGAAGCTGTAGTCATTGAAGATACTGAGGGTCTAGGATGGAGACATTCACATACATGTCGATCTGTGCTATCGGTTGTTTGGGACACCTCAGTTTCCTCTACTTGGCTCTCCTACTACATTTTACTGAGCCAAACCAATTCAAAAGTCAACCTTGCATCAAGGAGTTATAGACATAGACCTCACCTCCTGAGGATAGGAGCAGAAACGTCATGTTGTCAAGAGGTAAGGATGGATTCAGCAATGCTTTCTTCATTGGAGGCATAATTCATTCATAACCCTTTCCATGCCTTTCTGCTCCAATAGTTCCCATTGTGCCCTTCACTGCCTGCCTAGAATCTCAGTTCAATACTTTACTGAGGATGTGTGCAAGACCAAAGGCTGGGGAAATTGGGGGCAGAGTTCAAGAGTTATGGTAGTTATTGAAGAGACCTTGTTTTTTATTGTTGTTTTAAATCCAAAACTTTCCTTTTTTTTAAAAAAAAGTTCATAGCTGTGTTGACCTACAAAGAACAAGATTAGCCAAATACATCAAAGACTTAAGAGGAAAATTCTGAAAAAATATTCTGTAGAGTAAGGTATGGGGGAAAATAAATGCTTATTATAAAGCAAAAATAAGAAATTGGCACTGACATACACTTACATGGATTTCACAAATCGATATTTTGTGCAAACCTTAATGTATCAGAAATTGTCCCAGTCATCTTTATCATGCTTTTATTATTTGCTTGGTAACAAAAACATTCCCCAGTTCGAAATCAATACTTTTTTGCACCAGAAAAAGCAAATTTAAAAAAAATATATTTTCCATGCTATGATGGAACAAAACTTATATTTTTCAAATTTTTTTTTTTAAAAAGGAATAGAATTGGTGTACCCTGGTGACTTGGCCTCTAACTGGCACAGCCTGCATACATCCTATGGACCCCAGGTGTGCTGTGCAAGGGGCTGGGAGGGGAGAGGGGTGTTGGGGAGTTGGGCCAGGCCACAAAGCCAGGCTGATGAATCCAACGGAAAATTACACTCAGAGGCACCTCAGCCACTGCCCTGTTTGCCTAACGATCGCCTCCCTATTTCATAAACAAAGCATAAACATTAGCAACCAAGAATATTAGCAACCAATCAATTAGCAACCAGTCAGAGCCTTGATCACGCGCACTAGCAATCAATCAGAGTCTTGATCACGCACTGTACATGCACCCACCCTCCAATCCAACTAAAGAGCACGCAG